>JAJLRJ010000008.1:36951034-37518534 GCA_024195265.1 Dendrophyllia cribrosa | reverse complement strand
CTTTCTACCCGGCGAAACATATAGAGTGTTAGTTTCACATTTCCCAAGGGAGATATAGTTTAACCCTTTAACTCTCAAGAGTGCCAAATATGAAAATTGAAGGAAAATTCCAAATTTTGTTTTGTAAAATATTAAAAAAAAAAAACAAATGGTGCCATGCGAAAGTACTACCAAAGAGGTTTCATTTAAATGGTCACGCCATAGGATTTCGTCCACAGACTCAAAAGTTAGAACTACTACACAATTGACTCTGGGTGTGTAAGGGTGCCCAAGATGCAACACTCTTCTCCAAATTCATTTGTAACGCAAAAAATCTTGGGAACAAACTTCTTGTGATCCTGCAAGTAATCTATTAAAATTTAACAGATCGTTTCACATTCATCTCCGCATGATATCTGCTGCAGGCTGTGTTTTAAATAATTAATTTATTCAAAAAGACTGAATGATATTCATTAGTGAAACAGGAAAAAAACTAACTATGTTATCGGTTCCGCGAACATTTGCGAGATGTTGAAAGAAATAACAAATACGTATATAGACCAAGTCGCTTGACACATCAATCTATCTAACCGATTCAACCAAACGCAATACAGTTTGCTGCCTTTCTCTATCAGGGCCGTAATACGGAAGTCTGTAAAACCGTAAAAACAAAAATGTATCTTCCAAATCCGTACTCGAAGAATCCCACGGAATCAACGAACGCTTCTATTGTGTAGCGCCTTCTTTTAATATACGCTATTAACTACAACAGTACTGTCAACCCAAAGTACCTTGATTCGCTCTGACGAAAGTCTCATAATCGCCTATTTGATCAAGAGTGAGATCGATGTCTATTGCTATTACCATTAACTTTTACTAAATACTTGAAAATAGGTTCTTAGATACAAGTAATTATATACTCATGTTTCAATTCATTAATTCATTGCAGCTACCATTCGAGCGATAATTGGCATCCGGGTACTCAACAAGACGTCCGAGGAGTACTGGTTTCTAATGAAATTTGACCTGTCATACTTGGATGGAAATGTGGACTTAAAAGGCATCAATATAATGGCAGACTACTTCCTTGTTCGACTCCAACTTAATGCAAGGTTACAAATGCTATTTTTTAATTCTTATTAACGTATCCTTTCTGACCCGAACACACTTATATTTTAATTTGATTCTCTTGAAGATGTAGACGTTTACTATGACTAGTACGACAACGAAACGTTGAAATTGACTCTCTGACTTTAGTAACCATTGGTCAATAACGTTGTGCAATAACGTTATAAAACATTAAGGTTAATATTTCAATAAACGACCTCGAAGCGATTAAGGTCGTCCATTTTCCGCGTGTATCTAGATCTTGTGAAACTAACGTAGGTTCTAGAGCTTTCGTCATCGATCCGACGAACAGGCCTGTGGGGAGGGGGGGGGGGGGGGGGGGGGGGGGGGGGGGGGGGGGGGGGGGGGGGGGCATATAGTTTAGCTACATTTGCGGACCGAGGGTAGGATGTCAGTGGTCATTTCTCAGTAAGCCTGATAAGCCTATCGTTTTTACTTATGAATGTACAGATCTATAACACCAAATCGCGCAAGTGACGGAAGTGGTGAGTCATTTGAAGTATATGGAAAACATTTCACCAACGAGGACCAAGTGCGACTTGTATTTGGTATCCTGGAACAGTTACTCCCGACTGTCCAACGCGACCTCTATGAAGATGTGGATGGAGAAAAAGACGCAGGCGCAAAACCGCTCGATGCTGAGATGTCTCCTTTGCTTCCTGGCTCCGTCAAAATGCACCGAGAAGCAAACACATCAGATAAGGACTCCATTTCCATCAAGAACCATTTTGATAACTCAGATTTCGTTAACATGTCATCAGAAATCGATCTTGACATGAAATATTCTGATTTTGCATTCATTAACAAAAGCAACGGTATGGTAACAGAAAGCTATTCCTTTTTTTTCTGAGCAGTTGGATTTCGGGGAACTTATCGACAACAAGGGAGGCCTTAATGCGAATAAGATGAAAGTGACTGTAACAAACCATATTTCTCTAATGGAAACTAACTATTTCGGATACGCCGAATTGGAAACGGTTAATTTCTACCTTTTCGTAAAGCTCGTTGTACTAAAAACTAAAGCTAGTGTTTCTGTCAAAGAAGAACCTGCCGAAGAGATTCCCTTGGCAAGTGCTTCTAACTCAAGTCAAACGCCCTCGAATGTTTCTCTATTCCATGAGCAGAACAACCCGACTAACTCGTCCATCACTCCTTTGAGACGATCCCGGAGAGCAGCGAGATCCAATGTGGTTCGTGAAAGTTGGAAGAAGTCGGATCCCGTGTACCTGAGTGTCAAGCACACGTTCAAATTGTTTGAGAAGAAAATTGTCGGGATCAACGTGCGGGGAGATGCGACTATTTCGGTGAAAGACAAGAAAGGTTTGGAAATAGAAGTTACTTCGAAGCTTGCTGTTGGAAGTATCAAAATACCAAAAGTAATTTCTAAAAAGTATAAAAAGAATACCTTACAGAACGGAAAAGGGACCAAAACAGGACGCGAATGGAAAAAAGGAATAGTAAGTTTTATTTTATAGTTAACTATCATTCCTGGACATTCTTTGCCAAAAAGTTAAAAAAAAAAAAACACGTTAACTTGGCAAAAAGTGTCAAAAGCTAGACTGTAATTATATAAGTGCGATGATGCGATCCAACAGCGCTTAATGTGTGGTCCAAACAAAAAACAAAAGACGTTCATTGTAAGCCAATACAGTAGAAGCAATCGAAAGCGACCATATTGGGGATTTGGAAACAGTGGTACAAACTACAAAGGGTCGTTTACCAGAGCTTTCAATTACAGAGTTTTTATTAATAACTGAGCCCTCACGAAACCGATGTCAGGTTCGCTGACAGAGATGAGCTGATCGCGCTTACAATTTTGGTCGCAAGAAGAGCTTCAACAGAATTTTAAACAAAGTGGTAGCCTGCATAGCAGGCGCCGGTTTATTTATAGGGAGAAATTACGAGGACGCGCGTGCGAGGGAAACGCACGTTACCCTCGCACGCGCATCCTCGTAATTTCGTCCCATACTAAATATATCGGCGCCTGGAGGCTAACAAAAGCGCGCATTTAGGATCGTTTTGCGCGGTCTATTCTGGAAAAGTAGTTAGGGAATAGAAGCCAGCGCATGGATTAGGATTTGATTTTGGCGAGCCATGGCAGATGTGCGAAAATAACAAAATTAAATCCCGCGCGAAAATTAAAGACATTTCAAGTGCCGGTATGTGCATTAGGGTGCCAGCAGAATTCTAGACTTTAATTAACTTGCATCTTTGTATTGTTTCTTTTTCCGTCCTCAGACCATTACTATCCCTGTATTCGTCTTACGAATTGGAGTGGACTTCAGCATAAAATTCAAAGTCAACAACCAGCTGAGCTTTCCTTCGAAAGGGAATTCAATCGATCCTGTCAAGTTAGCCGTGCAGGTGATAAATCTAAAATCAGACTGTTGCCTTACTATTAAGAGGGTGTAAGGTTAAGAAATAAAACAAAGTAGATTCTTAACTACGAAATCTGGAAACATTTGGTGTTGAGGTACCTCATTACTGGATGATATTTGCATAAGCATTTTAAAATGTCTCAAGTAAAATCACAACATTTCTTGTGCGAAAATTATTGCATTTTTTCCCCATTTTTGTTAGATTGAGCCCTATGCTGAAGTCACAGCAAGCATTGAAGCATATGTATCTGCATACGTAATCCGAGGGGGTGCCTACGGAGATGGGAAATTAGTACAAGTTGGTCTCCCTGTGATACTGTCCTACGAAGCAAACCGTTCCCCTGGAAGAAAGTGGTGTGTGAACCTGTCTGCCCGCCTGACCGCTTTGGAGATGAGTGCCGGAATTTTCTATCAGTGGTGGGACTGGTGGTGGTGGAGGTGGGGTACTAGGCGTACTCTGTATGAGTTCGGTAAATCGGCTGCCATAAAAAAAAACTGGGAGGTGTTAGCAAGATGCAGTTAGGCGTGGCTTATAGTGGATCTTCTGTTTACACGATTTACCCGGCTGTCTTTAAATGTTACATTTAGCCTAACAGTCTACACTAAAAATATTCTGGAGTGGGAGAAAGAGTATTAGAGAGGGTGGGCTTGCTAAAGAGTGTTGGGAGCTGAATAGAATTTTCCAGGACCCTATGTGCTTTTACTGCATTTTCGGTTTAGCGGATGAATGCCAGTTTATTGCAAAATGTAAACAAGGAGTCCACGAATGATCCCCCTATATAACTTTGATTTTTTGCATAAGCAGCCGTATACTACTCTTAAGTAATTATCGGAGCGGCATAATAATAACTCTCGGTCATTCGGGTTTACGTTTTTGAGTAAAGCAAAAGTGAATTACCCAGAACATTCGACAGAAAACCGCTCTAATGGTAGGTTATTTAATAGTGCTGTGTGTTTGTGTGTGTCAGCGGACCGCTAAAATCAAAGGATTAATACATTGCTTGCGAGAATCATTCCTTGGATTATGGCGTCACGTGATAAAAGTATCCCAGTTGTAATATGGTAGTCTTCATGCTATAGTTCAGAAGGAGGTTCAGGACACCTTATTGAGAATTATATATTAATGTAATTTTTTTAGTGTAAAAAAGAAAATGTAAAATCCCCACTCAGGATTGAACCTGTGACCTCAGCTAAGCTTAGGCTTACAAAGCTTACCGTATCAGGGTACCACCACCACCTAGCTTCTCGGGTTGTTTAGGCCTAAATTTAACTATACAAACTGCTAACCCTAACCTCAGCTGAAAGCTAACCAGTTACTCCGTTACATATTCTCAATAAGGTGTCCGACCTCCTTCTGAGCTATAGCATTTAGACTCTACCTTGTAATATCGGGAACATTGCACAGTCATGACAAAATAGCTAATACCAATCGCTGTACAATAGATAGGCAGAAAGCCAAGGAAGACTGTGTTTTCGTTTTGATTGTTTACAGCCAAGCAAACAAACAATTACCTTCGACTGTTTGAGTGTCATTTCACTTGGAACATTGCTTGGAATTAGCGTCTTCCTTTTAATTAACTTTATTACGTGAGATCATTTTGTGTAAACAGTAAACCTTTCAGTTTTAAGTTAAAACCTTTATATTAGAGCAGTTTTCAATTGAGTGTCGAGAGTAATTACACAATTGCTTTGGTTTTGCATTGCTACGCCTTGTGATTGGCTAAAAAAATCTCGCGCCACTTTCTCGACCAATCAGAAGTAAAACCAAAACCAATGATGATTTGCTCGCACGCGTTTTCTCGCGCTTGGCGCCGCCGACATGTAATTGCTTCGAGCTTTAATTGGTTCATTGGATTGTTTACGACTGCTGTGATTGGTCAGAGTAATTACTTTGGTTTTGGTTTTACGACACTCAATTGAAAACTGCTCTATAACAGAAAATACAAAATTGGCTGAAATCACTGTAAATTAGGGTCGAGAAAAAGATTAGAGCTGAAAACTTACAAAGGATAATAAGGTATTTTGTAAGATTGGGTGTGTCGTTTGTGGATAAAGCCAGCCAAAACAATATTTGTTGTCAGTCTCATAATTGCGAATAATTTCCCGATCCCTACATTTAATAACTTCGGTGGTTCTACAGTCGAACCTCCCGTAAGCGGACACCCTCGGGACCAAGGGTAAGTGTCCGCTTACGGGAGGTGTCCGCTTACAGGAGGTTGAAAAACAAAATGGTGCACCAGAGGGCGTATATTATGTACCAGTACATGTCTTTTAATAGCGCACAAATGACGTCAGTACTCATGTTTGTCTGAGTTTATAATTTATTCTTGTTTATTCTTGCATTTCTGACAATAGAAATTCGTTATTAGGAATCCCCTAAGAGTCACTTTCGGTTTGTTTGTCTGAGCTTTAGTTCTATAAATAGTAATTGTGCGCTTCGCTATTGTATGATCCATCACAGGGTTGTTGTAATAACTTGGACCACATAAGATCCCTGCAAGCACTACACTGTAGGATACACCATCGAAAACAGTCATGGAAGTTACCGAGTGGGACTCGATTTAAATTATCTCGTTAAATTATATTACAACATTGATCTCAGCGTTGATCTCATATTTAGCTGTATGGAGAAAGAGTTCGTACAACCTAAGAGGGCATAATAAGGCCGTCGTTCCGCGATTTTCCACATATTTTATGAAAAACTCTCTTCGCGGTTCCCTGATCTTAGTTCTCAGGTGGCTCGATATGGTTTTTCGACGCCCCGACCACCAATTTTCTACCTTAAAATAAAGCATATCTAGAAGACGTTTTAAGAATGTCATGCTATTTTCTTACTACAAATAGACTGAACTTTAGTATGCAGTTCAAAGTTTTGAGATCGGAGCGTCCTTGGCGAACGCTGCGTTGCTGTAATTTTCCTATTGGAGTATTTCTCGGGCGTGTTGAGGTTTTTAGCAAACTCGGTCTTAGGTACAGGTACAATACAATGTCAGAATTATTCTGGCTGAGTTTCGTTGAAATATTTAGCAGGGTTTTGAATAAAGCGCCTCTGAGTTTTCTTGGGGTAAATTTGTGAATATTTCAAGACATGCAAATCATCTGTCATAAATGGCAACCATATTTCTAATAATAGCGTTCCGCCCAGATTCTAAAAAATAGAAAACTCGCGCAGCATCATGGGATTGAAATGCGTACAAACATTCAAGAACTATGCAGGAAGCTACGAAAAAAGCAGGTGCTACGAAGCACTGTTCTTGGGTACAACTCGACAATTATCCTCAACATGTACAGGAATCGCAAAAACTGGTGTTTCCGAGGCAGCCATTTTGAAATATTTGTCCGCATTTCAATCCCACAATGCAATGCTGCCAAATATGACGTCACCTGGGCGGAACGCTATTGTGTAGCACCTTAAAGTTATCGGCAAAGTAGTGCTTGCTTTAATTTCCAACATTACGTTTTCTTAAAGTTTGCAGGAGCAAGTACGTTGAACCCTATATTATTATTCCCCCGCAAGCACTTTTGCTAGGTGATGGAGTCTAAGGCTATCAAAAGCTTACCTTAAGTTGGCTGACTTTTGGCTTGCTTCTCAGAAGTTCTATTCACTTGCGATGTTTACAACGCATTTCTTTCCTCAGTGTTCAGCTCTATTGTTCAGCTCTATTCCTATTGTTCCCATTGTTCAGTCAAAACTCCCGTGAATTCCAATCTACCATGCGCCTACTTGCAACGTTTGAATAATATCCGAATGTTCTCCGAGTATGTAAATGTGTTCAAATTAGAAATTGTTATTTTTTCTAAACAATGCAAGAATCCTTGCGTGACTAAAAAAATACGATAACGACGGATGAGACACAATATTCTGCATAGATTATTTTTCAAATAGTCACATGATTTCAACTCAAAATTTGAACGCGCTCATGAATCGATCAAAGTTTCCCGTGATTCTTGCATCATTCTGCTGCAGTGTACATGTATCACAGGATGAAATTGCACGATTCCGTATTTCATAAACGTGACGGAAACATAGAATTACTTATTTCCGTTGCGTTTCCGTGATGCGGAAACGCGCAAAATTCATCTTGTCACGTTTCCGTCATATTTCCTCAACGGAATGTTTGCGTCATGTTTCCGTCATATTTCTGTCAGTAGATTTCCGTTTTTCTTTGTTTCCGTTACGTTTCTGGAACGGATTTCCGATTTGTCCCTTAGGCCTAAGAACATAAATCTCAGAAGGAGCTTTTAATCTTAAGAATAAAATAGTAATACAAGCAAGTTGTGTCATTTGAACCCATTGCTCATTTAGGTCAGTTGTGCGATTTCAGACCATTTGGTGATGAAAGACAGTTGTGTCAGTTAAACTGGTTGCCACATTTGGGAGCATTCTGTGATTTGAGACCATTTGGTGATGTGAGCCAGTTGTGTCAATTAAACCGGTTGCTACATTTAAGTCAGTTGTGTGATTTGAGACCATTTTGATGATATAAGTAAGTTGTGTCATTTGAACCGGTTACCATATCTGGGCCAGTTGTGTGATTTGAGACCATTTGGTGATATAAGCCAGTTGTGACATTTGAACCGGTTGCAACATTGGGCCAGATGTGTGATTTCAGACCCTTTGTTGACATCAGCCAGTTGAGTCATTTGAACCGGTTGCCAAATTTGCATCAGTTGTGTGATTTGAGACAATTTGGTTGAGTGAGCCACTTATCTCATTTGTACCGGTTGCCCTATTTGAGACAGTTCTGTAATTTGAGACCTTTTGGTGATGAAAGACAGTTGTGTCAGTTAAACTGGTTGCCACATTTGGGAGCATTCTGTGATTTGAGACCATTTGGTGATGTGAGCCAGTTGTGTCAATTAAACCGGTTGCCACATTTAAGTCAGTTGTGTGATTTGAGACCATTTTGATGATGTAAGTAAGTTGTGTCATTTGAACCGGTTACCATATCTGGGCCAGTTGTGTGATTTGAGACCATTTGGTGATATAAGCCAGTTGTGACATTTGAACCGGTTGCAACATTGGGTCAGATGTGTGATTTCAGACCCTTTGTTGACATCAGCCAGTTGAGTCATTTGAACCGGTTGCCAAATTTGCATCAGTTGTGTGATTTGAGACAATTTGGTTGAGTGAGCCACTTATCTCATTTGTACCGGTTGCCCTATTTGAGACAGTTCTGTAATTTGAGACCTTTTGGTGATGAAAGACAGTTGTGTCAGTTAAACTGGTTGCCACATTTGGGAGCATTCTGTGATTTGAGACCATTTGGTGATGTGAGCCAGTTGTGTCAATTAAACCGGTTGCCACATTTAAGTCAGTTGTGTGATTTGAGACCATTTTGATGATGTAAGTAAGTTGTGTCATTTGAACCGGTTACCATATCTGGGCCAGTTGTGTGATTTGAGACCATTTGGTGATATAAGCCAGTTGTGACATTTGAACCGGTTGCAACATTGGGTCAGATGTGTGATTTCAGACCCTTTGTTGACATCAGCCAGTTGAGTCATTTGAACCGGTTGCCAAATTTGCATCAGTTGTGTGATTTGAGACAATTTGGTTGAGTGAGCCACTTATCTCATTTGTACCGGTTGCCCTATTTGAGACAGTTCTGTAATTTGAGACCTTTTGGTGATGAAAGACAGTTGTGTCAGTTAAACTGGTTGCCACATTTGGGAGCATTCTGTGATTTGAGACCATTTGGTGATGTGAGCCAGTTGTGTCAATTAAACCGGTTGCCACATTTAAGTCAGTTGTGTGATTTGAGACCATTTTGATGATGTAAGTAAGTTGTGTCATTTGAACCGGTTACCATATCTGGGCCAGTTGTGTGATTTGAGACCATTTGGTGATATAAGCCAGTTGTGACATTTGAACCGGTTGCAACATTGGGTCAGATGTGTGATTTCAGACCCTTTGTTGACATCAGCCAGTTGAGTCATTTGAACCGGTTGCCAAATTTGCATCAGTTGTGTGATTTGAGACAATTTGGTTGAGTGAGCCACTTATCTCATTTGTACCGGTTGCCCTATTTGAGACAGTTCTGTAATTTGAGACCTTTTGGTGATGAAAGACAGTTGTGTCAGTTAAACTGGTTGCCACATTTGGGAGTATTCTGTGATTTGAGACCATTTGGTGATGTGAGCCAGTTGTGTCAATTAAACCGGTTGCCACATTTAAGTCAGTTGTGTGATTTGAGACCATTTTGATGATATAAGTAAGTTGTGTCATTTGAACCGGTTACCATATCTGGGCCAGTTGTGTGATTTGAGACCATTTGGTGATATAAGCCAGTTGTGACATTTGAACCGGTTGCAACATTGGGCCAGATGTGTGATTTCAGACCCTTTGTTGACATCAGCCAGTTGAGTCATTTGAACCGGTTGCCAAATTTGCATCAGTTGTGTGATTTGAGACAATTTGGTTGAGTGAGCCACTTATCTCATTTGTACCGGTTGCCCTATTTGGGACAGTTCTGTAATTTGAGACCTTTTGGTGATGAAAGACAGTTGTGTCAGTTAAACTGGTTGCCACATTTGGGAGCATTCTGTGATTTGAGACCATTTGGTGATGTGAGCCAGTTGTGTCAATTAAACCGGTTGCCACATTTAAGTCAGTTGTGTGATTTGAGACCATTTTGATGATATAAGTAAGTTGTGTCATTTGAACCGGTTACCATATCTGGGCCAGTTGTGTGATTTGAGACCATTTGGTGATATAAGCCAGTTGTGACATTTGAACCGGTTGCAACATTGGGCCAGATGTGTGATTTCAGACCCTTTGTTGACATCAGCCAGTTAATTGAGTCATTTGAACCGGTTGCCAAATTTGCATCAGTTGTGTGATTTGAGACAATTTGATTGAGTGAGCCACTTATCTCATTTGTACCGGTTGCCCTATTTGGGAGCATTCTGTGATTTGAGACCATTTGGTAATGCGAGCCAGTTGTGTCAATTAAACCGGTTGCCACATTTAAGTCAGTTGTGTGATTTGAGACCATTTTGATGATATAAGGCAGTTGTGTCATTTGAACCGGTTACCATATCTGGGCCAGTTGTGTGATTTGAGACCATTTGGTGATATAAGCCAGTTGTGACATTTGAACCGGTTGCCACATTTGGGCCATGTTTGATTTCAGACCATTTGTTTATATCAGCCAGTAAAGATCATTTGAACCAGTTGCCAAATTTGCATCAGTTGTGTGATTTGAGACAATTTGGTCAAGTGAGCCACTTATCTCATTTGTACCGGTTGCCCTATTTGGGACAGTTCTGTAATTTGAGACCTTTTGGTGATGAAAGCCAGTTTTGTCAGTTAAACCGGTTGCCACATTTGGGAGCATTCTGTGATTTGTAATCTTTTGGTGATGCGAGCCAGTTGTGTCATTTAAACCTGTTGTCACATTTAGGACGGTTGTGTGATATCAGACCATTTGATGATAAAAGCAAGTTGTCTCATTTAAACCAGTTGCCACATTTATTTGGGCCAGTGTGTGATTTGAGACCATTTAATGATGTAAGCTAGTTTTGGCATTTGAACTGGTTGCCACATTTGGGCCATATGTGTGATTTCAGACCCTTTGTTGACATCAGCCAGTTGAGTCATTTGAACCGGTTGCCAAATTTGCATCAGTTGTGTGATTTGAGACCATTTTGTTTATATAAGCCAGCTTTGGGACAGAAGTGTGATTTGAGACCATTTCGTGATATAAGCTAGTGTTGTCATTTGAACTGGTTGCCACATTTGGGCCATGTTTGATTTCAGCATGGACACTTAAACCATTTAAACTGTGTTAAACTTATTATCTACTTTTTTCAAAGCAAGCCTATCACAGCTGGATTTGAAGCAGCAACTGAGACATTTTTTTGTATTGTGTCCGGGTCATTGCTTCAAATCACTGCTGTGATTTGCTAGTTCTAACAGCCCCAAAATAAAGATACAATGTAAGATCACAACTAAACTTGAGATTAAAAAACTTCAAATTTTAATTCAGTTAACTGACTTGAGACTGCAATCATTGTTGATTTCACGAAATATTTCACTACCAAATACAAATATAAAAGCTGTTTTAAACATTTGCAGGCATATCTTGCTCAGAACTGCTCAAAAGTACTCAAACTTGAAAAGATACAAAATTCCTACATGTACATAGTCTATACAAATGCAACGTGATGGCCTAGAGGGGAAAAGACTAGTTACATGTACATGTATTCTCTACAAATGCAATGTTGGCCTAGAAAGGAAATGACTAGTTACATGTATTCTTTAGTTTTGGTGTAAAAATATCTCAAATTATATGACAAAATCATGACATTTTATTATTAACACTGCAAGGCCAGAGGTTCTGATATACACACTTTCCACTTCAGACATGCACGTGAGCCACGACTTTAGTATTATAACAATAAGTTGTTGTAGGTAAAATTCAATGTCCTTTGGTAGTCATCAAGTTCCTTATAGCAAAATTCTTCTGCAAATGGGAGACACAATTAAATATCTCTGTCCTGAAATAAGTTTTTCGGCAGACAAAAACTTTGAGTGAATTCTTTGTACAGGTAAGAAAACAGCTGGTCCAGCATTCTCAAAGTCTTTTGCAAGCCATACAGAGAGTGGATTTCCAAAACCAAAGTCTTGTTCAGATGACTTTAACCAGTTCACAATTGCAAAAACATGAACAAATTGCTTTCTGTGAATTTCCACACTGTGAACTATGTAATAACGAACAATTCCAGGCCTCATAAAACCAGGGTCAACAAGTCCACTGTCACCACACCAAGACGCCATGATACGAGCATATGGACATAGTCTAGAACCCATTATGGAACCGTACCTCTCACCAGCGACTGATAAAGATTTGTACTTCTTGCATAGAGTAGCCATTGTCAATGATGATTCTGCCACAGTTGGGTACAGGGTAAGGTAAACTACACGCAGTGTCCTCAGTTCATCCTGGTCCAGACTTACTAGTTTGTAAGCATTTTCAAAGCAAATTGATGTCAAATCCTTCCATGCAGATTCCTTTCCAGTTAATGAGCCAGAAGAGGCCATCATAAATTGTGGCAATTCTGTGATTTTCCCAGAAACTCCTCTTGATTCTAACTGGGCTATGCAATTGTCAAGAAATAGTTCTTTGTATTCTTCTGGGAGACAATACTGCATGCTTGCTAAACTACCAGATGTCATAAACTTGCGCATGATTTGTATTTCAACTGTCTTACGGTTTGTGTGGTAAGATCCTAATATCCCATTGTAACGTTCAAAGCTAAAAAGCCAAAAGCCATATATGGTGCCATAGTTTTGTACACATTCTTTAAGATGGAGATGGAGATGCATATTCGGAGATATGGCAATTTTTCCATTAAGTTTCTCATATTCCTTTAGAAAGTCCATAAGTTTACAATCTGCAAGCATCAACTCTGTTTTTTAGTGATGCAAGGCTTGCAGAGGAGACGACAGGCTAACACAAAGGATTGCCAGTTATGAAGGTGTTGATCTGGAAGTACGTCCTTCAGGGCATACATTGAAAACAGAAGAACAAAATTTTTCCATTGAGCAGCAGTGTATCCACCATAATTGGACTTGATATTTCCGGGAAGTCTTCCTATATCTGATATTGAAGCAATCTGCTCAATCCTGCTTTGAATTGTCTCTAGACCAGCTTTTGAGATGATGTCATTTTCAATCCATTTAGAAAAAACCCTTTTAGCTGTCCCTAAGAATAAGTTGTGCATAGGATCAACAACACACATTTCTATACTAGCATAATAGGGAAGCTCTAATAGAACTGTGTACCTAGTGCCAAGTTTACTTGCTAGCTTTTCAGCTGCAGTTGCTGATGTACAGTTTTTCACTCTGTATGCATCCCGACGATGTTGGTCTGAATTTCGCTTTGGCCACTGGTCTCGGTCATCAAAGCCACTGTAGTCTTTTGGTTCTCCAAACCCACCCGGGAAGAACTTGTAACAGTGCGAACATCCTCTGTTAGCACTGTGGCCAAGAAATCCACAAAGTTTCCGTGCTGCAGGGATATCTGCGGCACAGCATAAAAGAGCTGCACAAATTTTCACAGAGGTAGATGGACTATTGAAAGTGTTTACCTTAACACCTTTCCACAGGGCATTAAGTTCGTCAACTGCAGGTTCAAATCAGAGAAGACCTTGTAAGAGCTGCGTACTGCCCCAATTTTTAAGAACATGAGAGAAGTGCAGAGAAGCACGAGCCAAAGGCGAGTGCTTCTCGCACTTCTCGAGTGTTCTTAAAAATTCCCAAGTGCTTATAAAACTCAACAATGCACGAGGAACAATTTTTTTTATTTCTTTTTTAAAATAATGAACTCGGTTTAACCAATCATAGCACGCGCATTTCCTTGAGCATTTTATAAAGTATTATACTGACAAACGTTTTGAACTTTACTTTGATAATTGGTCGATTAATAGGGGTTCGACTGTAGGTAAGCTTATCTGTATCTTTTTTTTATTTTAATAGCCAGTTTATATAATAAGCTTGCATTTACTTGATGGACTAACGAAAGCGAGGAAATCTGTATCTCTTTAAAATACCGCAGCTTATTGTTTTGTCTCGTTCTGCAAAGTGGCCTCGAGTCCCAAATTGCAATGACGAGTTGAATAACAGAATAACGTGTGAAATTTGTGATCCTCGCAATGTGCTCTCAACTTGAAAAAGCAACATGTGAAGCTTACCTTCGCTTTCACTTGAGCTTGATCCAGGAACATCTTTAGGTGCAGATGCAGAAGATTTCATCTTATTTATACATTCCACGGTTTTCCACTGATTGAGACTTGGATTAAAGTAAAGTTTACGGTGCTCATGGTATTGCGAATTACTAAGAAGCTGATCGCAGTGACCACAACGTTGTCTACACCTTGATCGCTTCTTTTTACGGCTTGAGTCGCCATGCAAATCTTTCCTCTTCGGCATCCTTTGCGATTCTATTGCATTCGTTATGTTACCTTGTAAATTTCACCGATATACTGTAAAAGACTATAAAATCTCGAAGAAGAACGTCGCGTCTGTCATAAACGAAAAATTGTAATAAATGCGCATATGCTGTTGCGCATAATGACGCGGGCCCAGCGGGCTCAAAACTGATCGGTTGCCATTGACAACAGATTATCAGGTCGCGTTGTACTGGAGAGGAGGCGGTAAATTTTTCTTTGACCATTGCAAGCGACTTGCTTCCCACGCGTCTCTGTCAAGTATCTCAGTGTTTTATTTCGACTATCTGTCGCTGCAACTCGGCAATTCAACTTCTATCTGGCACTATGGAATCACCGAACACAGAAAATGAAGACATACTTGATCAAGAAACCCCGAGAGCTGCTCCAGAAGATCGCGATCTTATGCGGCAATTATTGGCAGAAGTTGCAGAAATTCGCAAAGAAAATCAAGAACTGAGAAGTGAAATGGCTAATATTAAGACAAAACCGAGGAGGCAACTCTTTCGACGTTCTAAGGACAGCTGCGATCCTGAGTGTTCGGTAAGTAAGCTTACTTTAATTTATATCTAACCGCACAAATTCGAATTAAGCTTACGTAGTTCCGGCAAGGTTAAACAAAGAGTGAGACGCGAAAAGCGTGTGACATTTCTGAGAGGTAACCTGAGGCATTCAACCTGAGAATGCGCCGAAATTTCTTCTCAGTACTGACTATAAACTGAAATCGCAGAGTACACTGCCTACACAACAAACTTGTCTAATATTTGTTTCAAATTAAAGTAGATCCAACAGGTTCGACGAAAGAATCGCATGTTTCAATTTACGAGTCAAAACTACTACGATTCGTATCGGGACCGCCTCGGTTGTCCTTTTTTATTTACAAGTAAGCTTATATTGGTCTACACTAATCCACAAAGAAAACCGTCAGAACCCGAGCACTCCAAATAAGATAGATTGCGCTGGACTACTATAGTCCTACCGAACAGTTAATTTTTGGAGATTTCATATTACGCGGTTCGACGGGACGCTTTATTAGTGCCGCGGTGCTTTTCTTCTTCTTTATGCGGCACTTGTTCAAAGGCGGCGCTTATCGGGGAACGAAGGTGCTTGTTAACAACAACTGATTAAAAACTAAGCAATATTAATAAAACTTAAATTCGTTTATTTAAAATGGAGAACAATTTCGGACTTAAAAAATATATTGATTGCTACAGTCGGTTTAAAAAATCAATGAAAGAATGTGTGACAATGCGTGATTATAAAGAAAGTTTTAAATTAACGTGATACAACCCCCGGGGGGGTACTCTTTTAAAAGTTTTTATAGAGATATTGGAGTGACACATGAATCGATCTGGTTTGATGCTATAATCCTAGTGTACGTTTGTTTTGACACTGCTTTTCTTGTAATTGTAAAATTACCAGAATGCTGTTAGGAAAGTGTGCAAGGAACTTTCAAAGGACCAACAGCAACACGAGGATCCGGAGGATCAGGAAAACCAGCTGAAGTTTGATTTAAGCACCAGGTAAAACACTGTACTAACTGGTTTATGAATTGAATCCACCCAAAGTTGGATGGTGCCAGGTGATAGTGGAATAGTTAACAACTATTCACCGAAGTGAAGGTGAATAGCATTTGCTATTCCAAAGTTTCAGTAGCCAATCAGAGCGCGCCAACAATGCTATCCACTGTTTCAGTATATACTATTTTTTTTAATCCGATTGGTTTAGAGGCATTATTTAACTATTATAGCGTGAAATCGCGTGTGATATCACCTAATTCTTAGCCAAGGAGGCCGTAGGCCGAGTCGGCTAAAATTAAGCGATATCACGCAAGCTTGAGCGCAATGATAGTTTTATAATTCAACACATTGATAATAAAGCACAGTTTGAAGAAAAAATATCGAGGCCAGTCCGTCATTTTTGCATTCTCTTGTCAAAATGCGAAATTTACCGCCATCGTTGGATATACGTCATGTAGACATAGCGTATATCGATAACTTTTTGACCATATTTGGGCAGTGTATCAATGTGTTGAATTATAAATATTTATACATGTATGTAGCTTGCTTGTCTAACTTCTTTATACTTGTGACTTAATTTAATTTGTCACCTGCTGCATAAGGATGATTTTTTTTATAGTTACAACTGCATAAATAATCGCCGCCCCAATGATACTCCGCTTCTTTACTTAGTTATTTTACTTATTTTATATTGGTATTCGTTATCTCTATTGCAGTTTCGACAGTCCATCAAATAAGGCCATGGCTAAGAAAGTTGTAAGTGAAGTCCGGTCAGTTTACGGCAAGAAAAAGTGGATGAGATCAGCCATTAAGGATAAGTCCATTTAGCTAACATTTGTTCTTTAAATATCTCTACATGTATATACAGGGAAAAGTCAAATTATGAAAGACTATGGAAAGAAGGTGGTACAGATTAAGAAAAAAACAATCGAGTGAGGTAGCTGGAATTAGGCGAAATTCAGCTCTATAATCACCACCATGCATTTCGCAAAGCATTCGTCACGAAATGTACAATCAATTTTCTGTCGTTAGAAAGTAAGGCCTGACCCGAGAAAATGTTTAGCATGATATAGAGCCAAAATATATGTATTGTTAAGTTTTACTGAGTGGAACCAGGAGCCCATAATCCCGGAGCGTGCAACTTCCATACTGCGCCTGTGAAACGGCGTTTTTACAAGTAGGTTTATTTTTAGATAAGCCTTTCCCGCGAATTGGTTTCGGAAAACCAATCACAAGCAATTGCATAATTAATAACATTCACATATTCACATAGCGACTGGAAATCAGACATTCACCACACAGGAATGTGAACATGTGAATAGTTATTAATTATGTAATTGCTTGTGATTGGCTTTCCGAAACCAATTCGCGGGAAAGGCTTATCTAAAAATAAACCTTCTTGTAAAAACGCCGTTGCACGAATTTATGGTAGTTGCACGCTCCGGGTAATGGGCTCCTGGTGGAACCCCATAAATCCTAGCACCATCGGGCCACCAAAATCTGCTCGTATTAACAAGATGGTCGGATTAAAAAGCTAATAAATACAAAAATGATTGACTGGCTGACTGAATAATAGTAGTCGTAATAACAAGAAATTCGTCAGGCATGGTTCTTCTGTATTTTCTTTTCTCAGTAATTAAGTCACGAGGGATTACGGGCGAGTGGTCATATTAACGACATAAATTCATAAACTGAAGACAATGGAACTAATATATATATATATAAAACTACTAGAGGATAAATTGAAGTCTTCATCTAGTCTAATAATAATAATAATTTATATATATATATAATACAATTTTAGATAGAAAATTCCCTGAGACAGTTGTTCGAGTTTCACGCACTTCATGCACTCTCTCGTGTCAGTTCGTGCTAGCTATATATCGGAAAAAACATCGACTAACACAGGACATTCTCATTGTTACTTATAGCTGCTGTGCAACAACACTGGAGATCGATGCGGGATGATAAAACAAGACAGACGAATAACAAGTTCATTGAGCACAGAAGACAAATCAAGCGAAGCAATCGTTTAAAGAGGGTAAGTAAAGTTTACCTGAATTAAACCTTTTCTTCTAGACATCTATTGACTACTTTTTTTTGAAGGATCAATTTAGCTACATAAGAGTTTCCAAAAAAAGTAACAGAAATGGTAGCATTAAGGCAAAAAAACTTTGCATTGATAAGGTCCTGACGATTTTGTCTTTTTCTGGTATTTATTTTAGAAACTTTCTCGACGCCTATCATGTGTAGAAACCTCGACGGTCCTCTCCGACGGAGACAAAGTAAAAGCACGAGAGATTCTGTCTTCCCCAAACGCGGTGGAATATATGTCATCGGAAGAAAGTGAAGAAGAGACAGCGGAAACAAGGAACGGCCCCAAACCACGAAAGATAAGAAAGTTAGCGTGGGAGAAAAGTAAACTACGCAACATCAAAGAGCGACTTGATGAAGCGTATTTGGAAGGATTGAGTGAAAGGCAACGTCGCACTAGTGCCAAGGTCAGACGGACTGATGAAGAATCAACTCGCCCGCGCCCATCTAACGGAGGCCCTCGTTGGGCAGTTCGCACTGACCACTAAGTAGATCGGTTTTTATTTAACAAATAGATTCCATTTGGCCGTGCGTTCAGTTATAGATCACAGATGACATCAAAATGTGGTAAGAACAAAAAAGTGGCACACGAGCCGCAGGCGAGTGTGTCACTGATGTCCTTACCACATTTTGACGTCTTCTGTGATCTATAACTGAACAGCACACGGTCAAATGGAATCTATTTGTTTTATACAATGAACAGAAAAGTAAAAAGAGTAAAATTACGAACTTGCCTCGTAGCGCTCGACTGTTCGAAGATTTGTTCCAGTTTAGGTATTTTTCAAGTCGCCAAGAACACTTTTCGTCTTGGTTTCTTCTTTTTCTTGCTTGTAAACAGCTCCTGCTAAACATTTTTCGAGGCTTTCACTTGCTCAATCCAGAATAATCTCGCAAACATTTTCAAAACTGTGCGCCATGTTGGACAAAACAAAGCAAACAGTTTTTCTCTATGACGTCAGCCGTGCGTCTGTAGTCTTTTAGATCATAGGCAACGACCAATCACAGAGCGCGTAGTATTCAGTTCATTGTATAAATGTACAGTGACCGGTATTATAAATATACATTTTTCAACTGAAAATTTGGATCGTTTTTCATCTATTCGCTGGTGGGCGTTCAGGCACGTTACGTTTTAACGAAAAATGTCACATCGGATAGAATAATAACAGTTGATTGTCAAGTATTATCGGTACGACTGTAAAATGGTATAGCAATTGAATAAATGAAGTTGTGATGAAATATCGCTGTTGTATTTGTGTTATTGGGCTGTACATCAATCTTAAAGAATAACAACGAGTTCTCAGACCGTAGGAAGAATAACAAGCTTAAGCTGTCCACATATGCTAAAAGGCGTAATTCACGCTACACGAAGGAAACATTCAAAAATTAAATGTTTCCGATACGGAAACTACTGTTTCCAGCCCCCCGACTTTGTCTGATTACGTCGACGGAAACACGAAACAAACATGTTTCCGGAACGTTACCTCGTGTTTCCGCAAGTGTTAACACGAACTTACGCTTACGGAAACACACGTTTCATTCAACGGAAAACTGACGAAAACATACAGAAAAAGTGGTCCGGTTCCGCTGTGTCCGCAGCGACGGAAACATGGCTAAACGTCACGTAGCCGGCAACGGAAACACGTGTTCGCCGTCGTGTTTCCGCAACGGTGTCACATGTTTCCGTAATGTTTCAGTTGGCGGATTCTTAGTGTTTCGTCCTGTGTATATTAATAACGCAGGATTTTGAATACGCGATCTTTTTAAATCAATTTGTTAAAGTGCCTGTGAAGTGAAATTGTTTTATTCATAATATGAAAATATAATCCTTAAAAACTCCAATTGCCGGATTTGGAGATCATGCGATGCACATTCGCAATTTTATAGCGGGTTGAAATGTAGTCTGTTCCAGGCCCTCAGATAATGGGGGGCGAGCGAAAAATGTCGAACCCCAGTTTCCACTCGTTTTTTCATCGCCACCAACATTTTTCGCTCTCCCTCACTATCTGAGAGCCTAGGACAGGCTATTTAAAATGTTGTTACTCTCACTCTAAAAGTGACAACCAAAAATAGTCTGATGCAATTTAGCGTCAGCTGGATATTAACATAAGATTTCAGGTTCGTTTTATCCAATGTACAAAACAACATTGACAGATGCGGGTTTCTACGTGTCCTGGAGGTGGCTGAAGGAATGTGTGAAGCTAAATTAAGTAATATACGCCTTGTGCTAATTCAGACTAATCCGTACTCGTTTCTATGGTGACAGAGACCCTTGATGCGTGCATTAAAATAATTGACCCTCTGGCTTGGCATGATTCAAAGCTCAAAGTTCAATTCGACTTGCCGCGAATCGCAAGAATAAATCAGATAAATTATCTGCAGTTACTCGAAGTGGCACAAATTAGCAAAATATACAAACGAATGGCCAATTTGCAAAGTTAAACTCCCGCAAAATGTCATGCCATACAGTACTAGGCTATTATTGTTCCAATTCAACCAAATTCCTGGCTTTAGGGAAATTTATGGCTTTAGGCTGGATTTCATATGCTTTTATTCTAGTCTGATCTCGGGGGGTTTGCGTAATTTTTTTATCGGGCTTAAAGGGGCTATGCTTCAAGTTTTATTTTAGTGTTAAAAAGATCAAAAGACATAGTATTTATACCAGTGGAAACCCAAAACAATGGTCCAGGTTTGTTTAAAATTAAGTGTCTTGGCTGCAGATGGCCAGGATGAAAACAGATCACCTCGTCACCTCGCTAAAACTCAGATTGTGTTTGTTTCTCTCTTCGAAAATACACTTGTTGATATCTTCCGCTTAGTGTTCTTAAAACATTTCTTGTATGACAAACATACTTGTTCAATACTCTAACAAACTTATGCATAGCATTGTACTGTATTACATTGTGCTGTATTGTGCCGTTCTAGAGTGTATTGTTAGACGTTGTTACGGTCTTATAATACAATACAATGCTATGCATAAATTTTTCTGAGTATTGGACTACCCTCCTTAAAGGAGGCTCGACTAAGCGTGTGTGCATTTCTTTTTGCCGTGTGGCGGGGGTGTATGTTTTGAAATCAAAATTTCGTAGGAACACATGCTTCGATTGCTTTCATACTTCATTGGCCAAGTTTATCAAATGTGATCAAAGTTTTATGTGTTACTGGTTGCCAAGCAACAGTGGTCACCATAGCAACGCTAGCTTATTGTCCTTTGTTTTAAACATTGTCGTTTTTCTCAAAATCTAGTCAGACACTTCATAATGTAACTTTCAAATTTTGTAATTTTGTAGCACTCACGTATCCCTAGATGCGGACGAAGTTTCTAGAACATTTATAAGAACGGTTTTCGAAAATGCCCCAGCCGTTACAATAATGATTGCAAAGTAAATGACAATCATTATGTTAACGGCTGGCTGTTTTAAAATAATATGTAAGGGCATTTTGGAAATATTTTTAATTATTTGTTTAATTACTGTTGTGCCTTAAAATAAGTTTTGATTTACATGAAAACCGTCGAATAGAGTCGAGGCTCTTTTAAGGAAGCTATAAGAGCTCTCTGGAGCAACTTGCTTGCAAGATGTTGCCTTATAATGAGGCAGAGCAGTAGTTGGATGTAAAATACTTCCGAAATATTGAAAAAACGCAAAAACTCAAGGGGGGGGGGGGGGGGGGGGGGGGTTGCAACAAACCCCTCTTGTACCACGGTGGGCGAATAAGTTTGCGTGTACGTCCGAGGGTTAATGTACCTTTCTTTAATAACTATAAACTTCGCTCCGCAACCGCGCGGTATTCAATTCAATTTGACCTTGTTAGCAAATTCACGACATTTTAAGTTGAACTGATGGAAATACCGTGTATAAATAAAGTTATCTATCTATCTATCTAGTCAAGTTATCACGTATCAAGTTTTATTATAATCATATAACAGCAGTTAAATTTACCCCTCTTAATTAGTTTCGTTCGGTAACTAGATAGCTGAGTCATTAAAGGTTTAAAGTGTGAATATAATGTTAGAGACATGCAATAGCCCAGTGGCGGATCCAGGGGGAGGGTCGGGGGGGGGGGGGGGGGGGGGGGGGGGGGGGGGGGGGGGGGGGGGGGGGGGGGGGGGGGGGGGGGGGGGGGGGGGGGGGTCCGGACCCCCTATCAGACCTGTGTCTCCCATGTGGTTCATAAAAATAATATAATAAAATTGTTTTATACGTAGTTGTTTCACTTACACAAATTGACTGATTGTCACGGTTTTGACTTAACAAACGCTTTTCGACTCTCAGGAATGCCGGAAATGGCGTTTCAGAGGTAAAATCGGAAAAATTGTCCGGGAGACATGCACCTGGACCCCCGTTTCAGAAATTCCTGGATCCGCCCCTGTAGTCCAATTTAAAACTGTCTACTTAGTGACCTGGCCTTTAAGTGGAAGTGAGGCTGAAGTTGATCTTGTTTGACTAAAAAACAGGAAGGTTTGTATTAACAACAAAGTCAACCCCAGCCTCACTTTCACTCAAAGGCCAGGGAACTAAGCACACACTGAACTGTAAAAACGGTCTGCTAGTAGCTTTTGAAGAACAATATAATTATACACCGCTAGTACGTGCCTCAAAATAGCCGCTCGTTTATAACTTTGCAAGTTATATGCTCTTGAGTTAAAACATATTTTGTACTAAGTAACTTTCGCTAAGCTCAAAAGTTAGTTAGCGACTTTTATTATTTATAGAGGTTGAACAGGTGATAGCAAGTTACTAATGAACTTGTGGCTATCTCTAAACACACATTATAACTGAGATTCTGAAAGCAATAACATATGTCTGGTATCTTTTTTTTTTCACCTTACTTAAAAAATACCCTGTACAACTTTGTCAATTTGGAACTTTATGTAATGAACCTGTGTAAGGAATTTGAAGCCAGTTTTGTATTGTTTTTCGATTGTTATCTTGAGTAGAAATAAACACTTTTGGAACTACAAAGTCAGGTTTCTTGATTGTCTGCTGCCGCTCCTACCGGGAGTAACGGGGAAGGCCTTTCTAACTCAAGTAAAACACCTTCAAATGTTTGTTTATCTAGTCAGCAGTACATGAACTCAACAAATTCGTCAGTCACTCACCTAAAGCGCTCCCGGAGAGCAAAGAAGATCAACGTGGTTCGTGAAAGCTGGGAAAAGTCTGATCCCGTTTACCTGAATATCTCGCACAATTTCAACTTGTTTAAGAAGAAGGTAATTGGAATAACAGTGCGGGAGATGCAACTGTTACAAAGAAATCAGGCTTGGAGATTGAAGTTAAGGTCAAGCTTGCTGTTGAAAAGATCACCTTGATTGTCTGCTGCCGCTCCTACCGGGAGTAACGGCTCTTTTTGTAAGCAATCGAGTCGAATCGCTTTTGTTTTCCCGATTCCAAGCGTAGAGGCCCGTTTGCCCAAAAGTGGAAGAGCCTTCCATCACCTTAGCCTGACGGCTGTGCTACTGGGAAGATATCCTGGGGAGAGAGGAGGGTTGGGGGGATACTCTGATATGGAAGAGATGGAATGCTCGTCGTATGTTATTAGGAAAGTTAGAAATGGTACCAAAATTTATATCATGGACGTATTATTATCACAATTTATAGGCAGAAAGTCGTTTCATCGAAAAAGTTCTACTTTACTGAGATTTTGAAAGCAATGACATATGTCTACCCTTTTTCAAACTTTATGTACATCTTTGGACATTTTGAACTAAACACCATAACAGACATATATATACAATCCACATATTAAACCCCGAAATTAAAGTGTACGACGAGTCTCACCGTAATGATCAGCGGCATATAAAAATAACGGGGGTGCTCGTACGAAATTTTCGAAAAACACCCTAAAGGGAATCTCGTTTGATGGGCGTGACTCAAATTAATTATTACAAGACGTGAATATACACTCTTTTTTTATTGATGAGTCAGGAATGAGACAACATTAAAACCAGTTGAGAGATAAACAGTTTCTGTCATATTTTTCGGCTCAATATCCTAAAATGTAATGCGATAATTCTAACTGTGGTCATTTTAGAATTTAGTACCCTAAGCGGTACCAATCTACAAATGATGACCCCTAAAAGGTACGACGAGAAACCCCCGTTATTTTTATATGGTCAGATGTGTGATAATTTTCATATTAAAATGTAAAACGTTAATATTTACAATTTAAAAATGATTCAATGAAACATTAAGAACCTAAAAATTAAAAGTTGTTTGCTTTTAAGAAAACGTAATGTGCGCACAGGTAGCCAAGCTATATTTGAGTGTCACAGCCGTGAACCATTACTTAACAGCGAAATGATAAGTCTGATAAGGATTTGTATGGGAAAAACGGTCCGTTCTTGGAGCTAAAAAATACGAACAAGATTTCGATAAAAATTGTCAGATTGTCTACCTTACTTCGCTTGTGCGTTTCTTTGTCTCATCTGTGATTTTGGGGGGCGATTTAGAGCGTTTCCAGCTCCTGAAATGGATCGGGTTTTTTTCCCATACAAATATACAAATCCTAGGCTTATAATTTTGCTGTTACGTAACGGTTACTGTGACACTCATATAGTTTGGGCTACCTGTGATGTGTGTAACAGTTTGGTGAACGGCGAGGAACAATAACAGAAAGCAGTCAATTCAGTGCCTGTTTTGCGCATGTACATCTTTATTTAACATTCCCGCAAATAAATACAAAGATAGACTCATAGGCGTACGAGGGGGAGGGGCTAGGGGGGGGGGGGGGGGGGGGGTGCTGTGGGGCTGCAGCCCTCCCCCCCCCCCCCCCCCACCAGTCGTAAAAAAATATAGTATTATTCGGGCAAAACTGGTCGACTATTCGAGCACGACAGACACAGTAAAATTACTGAATTATTTTGTGATTCAATGTCTTAATTTATTTGTTTTTATTTCCGTCGTAACACACATTACTCACTTAACTTTCTAACCGAGCTCTATACTACATAGATCATGTCATTCATGTGATAGCTCCATTACATGTACATGCTAACCGCGTGATCAGGCATAGAACGACAAATTTGCGTGGTAAACTGCCAAGGGTGGGAATGATAATGTAGATTGCGCAGGGACTGAAACTAAGTATATTGAACATTTGACGACCATCTTCCTTATTAGGACAGTATGTGTGGTTGGTATACTGGTCGATTAAAGTATGTCTTCGTCGAAGTCTCGTAAAAGATCTTATCGGTACCGTGTGAAGTGCGATGAATGCGAGATGTAGAAACTCATTCTAGGATTGTTCACAGTGGTAGAAAAGAAAAATGTCAGCGAGTGCTAGAATCTTCATCATGACGTATAAACACGACGTCAAGTGGTTCTTTCGGCAAATTACAACTATTCTTACCTTGTTGTTTTAAAGTCACATTCAATATGATTGCTGATTAGCAAATATAGATTTACCAGTTGAATTGTTTACGTTGTCGTGTTAACGCCTGCATTGTAGTTAAGCTGAATTCAAACGTGATGCGTCAGTGGAAGATGAAATTCCACACACAGTTAAAAAGACAAACAATACTTTAAGTGGCTTTTCATGTGCCTAGGACTCTTTTCAGTTGTTATGGTTCGATCGTTGATGGGCCATTGACATTGCATTGATCAGAATCATCCTACTTTTCGTCGTTGCTAAAATGCAATTCAATGTCGTATCAATACTACATTACAAGTACTAAGCCAAATACAGCCTCCAATCAAGAAATGGAAAGACCATTAAACAAATGAATTTATCGAGTACTAACCGAAAAATTGTCAAACATGCGCAACAACCAGTCTTAACACGTGTCATGAAACCATTATCAGAAAATATACGGTGGATATCAAATACGAAAGCAAAGATTGTTGATGACCATGCAACCGGACTGCTTGCTGCTCCTTTTCAGTCAGTCGAGGGGGCGCTAGAGCGAGCGAACGACCCGAGGGGAAACTGGGGGAGTGAAGAATATTCTGTGAAGAATATTTTTGCATAATATTTTGTGACATGCTTCGTTTTTTTCCCCAAACTTTTTCTTCACGTTGATGACGTTTATTAAATATGACAGCGAGCTTTTAGATGGGCTATCAATTTTTGGTACTTAAAAATCGCCTTCACCGGCCATTGGTTCTACTCAAACAACCTGCGAGCCATCTATACGAGCCATTTTTACATATAAATGTTTTCGTCAGAGCGAACAAGAGATTGTGGGTTGTGTGTGTTCTATATATCGAAAGGTGGAACAACCCTATTGGTGGAAACATCAGTGCTAACGTGAAAAACAAGAATAAATTAGTGGGGTTTACTAGTGCCGATGTAGAAGATGAACCTTTGCTCTAGATTTTTGCGGCTTTCCGTGCTGCCCTGCAGTGTAGGGGAAGGCTGCATATTGTCCTATGTTGTTAAGAATGATTGGGGAGATTAAAAAATGCAGGATATGTAAGGGTTATTGACATGGAGCGAGGGGATATGTGATATATTCCCCTCGTGGCGTACCCGAGGGCGTAGCCCGAGGGAACGCCACGAAGGGAATATATCACATATCCCCGAGGGACAGGTCAATAACATGCTTATTTTTCACTTTGTGAGGTTTTCTAAAACAAAGAAACTATTAATTTTTCGGTGAGTAACAACGAAGCGGGACGGTAAACGTGTTTTGCTTTTGCCAAATTAGCATTGAGCACGTTGCTTCGTTATGAGTAGAAGGAGGGAGAGAGAGAAGAAAATGTATGAACAGTACTCGTGGTCTCACCATGGCCCAACTGCCCGCCTTCGAAGATCAATGGAGTGGATGTCGGCGTGTTTTCCAAGGGAAACCGGCGGAAAAATATTCAGGTTCAAGCGTAAACGGAGGCGTCATACATTATTGAAGACCCGAAACCTAAATCGTATCATAGTTAATGGAACAAACTGGTTATGAAACTCAGTCAGTCCTTTGTTATATTTTTTGTTCTCCATTAGTTTTGTTCGTTTGCCTTGACCCTGCACAAAACACAAAAGGTATTGAAATGCATATGAGCAACTGACCAGTAGAAACATTTGGGCTCACACGTTAAACAAAACAATGTGCAGGGTCACGGTTCGTTCAACATAAAACAAAGCAGCTTTGTACACTCTTTTTGAAATTTGTTGAGCTTCATAACCAGTTTGTTCTATTAACTATGATCGTATTAAGATACGTACCATCGAATAATGAGTCAATAATGTTATCAATATTTCGCTTTTTGATCGCGACCCGGCAAATTAATTATGTACGAAAAAGATTGATTAAGTTGTCTTTTGAAACATTGACTGATGATAGTGTATTTTTCTTGTTGAGCCCTATTTTGTCTTCCCGTTTGTGTTATTCTATTATTAGGGGACTAAGTCGAGGGGAATATGTCGAGGGGAATATGTCGGGGGAAATATGTTGAGGGGGATATATTCCATTGTTTCGCTATTGTTATCAGCTATTGTTTCAGCCCCGCACTCCCCTGTTACAATCAAAGCCGCCACCAGCTTTTCAGACAGTTAATAATGGTCAGGGGCTATTGAATATATTCACCCGAAAAGAACAAAGAAAACCGAGCCAACTGAAAAATACATGTAAGTTACGATATACTGAGTGGCCTGAATTTATTAATAAACATGTTTGATTGACATTATGTTATACTTCGGTGTTGCTGCCACTGGCGTCAAACTGCATATTGAATAGTCTTTTGGTACATTTATGATTGCAACAGTTTTCAGCTTTTTCTATATTCATTTAACTTTATTGTCACAAAGGCAATTATTTGATCCACGGCACTCGAACAAAATTGAATACTCGCACCTCACTATAGAGCAGTTAATGTTTCCGTCTTGTAATCCCGAGCACAAGCCCCAAACCCATTTGAAGGAACTCTTTTGCGTCCTACATAAGCCGTGGCTTTATTTAAGAGTTTAAAAACCCTAGTCTTACATAAGCCGGAGGGCTTACGTGAGTGTTAGCGCCAGGAATGTATTTTTTCTAGTTTTTCACGCTTCTACGTTTAGTTTTTCTTGTTCATTAGTTTCATTGTTATTTGCCCTTTGTTTTACTTGCTATGATTATTTTGCATATTGTATATATGCCGCTAGCATGTAAATTTCTGGTCAGTGTGGGTTTGTCAAGATCTCGAGTTTCTGTCCTGTTAGTTTGTTGCTTCGTCGGTTCATCGCTTTTCGTTTGCTTGTCACAATCGTCTTGTAAGTTTCTAGTTTATTCCTATTTTGCTGTTTTTCTGTGCTTTCCTTGCCAGTTGCTGAAGTTATCTTTTGTTTATTTCTGTATTTGTTAATTTCCTTTCAGTTACCGCACGCACTTAGTTGAAGTAACCCGTCTTCGGTTTGTTGAATTAAAATATGACCGGGTAGTTCGCGAGTAAAAGCCTTTGTGACTTCAGTGAGGCTTTCATAAGCGACGATCAGGAAAAATGCATGCATCCGGTGAGTCTGCATTTTTTGCAAGCAAACCGCGGCATATTAACGGCCTTTCTAGTCTTTCTACATGCTGTAGTTGTAAATATCGTAGTACGTCATTTCCAAGCAATGCAGGCAAATATCCTGTTGTAACAATAAGCCACTTGTTGCGGTTTACTTTACTCGGAAATAATTTTGACTTGTGTGAAGCGGTTTTAACAACATGTAAACTCAAGTGCATTTTGCTCTTATAGAGTCAGTGCAGTGTTGAATAATTAGCGATATGGATTGGAAAAAGAAGAAAAGAAGTTAAATTTAGTAAATAAAAACAGTAATACTATTTAACTGAAATTGGGTATTACATGTATTTGTATGTGATTTTGTCATGAAAATAGTTTTATAGGTCAATTTTGTGCACGATAGGCATTCTGCGCGAACGAAAGAAAAACGCAGAAAGTGTTATATTTGTGTTATTAACCTTTGGTTGACGAAAGTAACAAAACTGAATCAGCCCATCATGTTCAATCGTTTATTTACAATATGATATAAAATCAATAACTTGAAAACCTCTTTTCTTTAATGAAAAGAAGTGTTGTGTTGGAAATTTCCCTAGCAACGGAAACAACACCAACTTTTATGCTTCCCCAGCTAGTGAGATGAATAAATTGAGACAAAAAGTCTTAATTATGTTAACTTTACAGTTTTTGAAGTCTTAGCCTCTTGAACGAAAACGAGCACATGTTGTGTTGACATTTTGGGCAACAATGATAATCAGACCAACTTTGATGCTAGTGAGTTGAAGAAATAAGGACTTTTTTGTAAAACAAGCAGTATATTTTTAAACCCCCCATGATACTAATAATCCTTAGTATGGTAACAATCCCTCTTTTTAAGAACAATAAGAGTCTATGGGGTAAAGGGTGACCTGTGTATCAATGATCGATTACCTCATCCCAAACCCGTCTTAGCTTAATGTTAACCTTTGAGAAAGTTTACTACAGGTAAACTGAAAACCGCGATCATTGTATTAAAGATGACAATGTCACGAGTAATATATGCAAACTGAGAACTATAGAGTTATTTTCAATTGAGTGTCGTAAAACCAAAACCAAAGTAATTACTTCTGCTAAATACAACAAACGCAGAGAACCCAGTGAACCAATCAGAACTCGTAGCAAATACATGTCGTCGACGCCAAGCGCGGGAAAACGCGAGCGACAGACGATTGGTTTTGGTTTTACTTTTGATTGGTTGAGAAAGTGGCGCGAGATTTTTAGGCCAATCATAAAGCGTAGCAATGTGGAACCAAAGCAATCGTGAAATTACTTCCGATACTCAATTGAAACCCGCTCCATAGAATTGATAGACTTATAGGTGTAAATATTCCTTGACATCAAGGCAGCTAAGGTACAATAACTACAAAGACGTGACATTGGAGTGATAAGTCAGGTCGAAATATTAATACATAAAATGAAAGTCTTATCACCAGTAGCAACAACGACGTCATTAAATAAAATTCAATAACCTTTATTTGGCGCGAAAATATATACACGGAAATTTGTCCGCAAACATTATATGTTTCGAGAAGGGAGCTTCGAGGTATTTCGGCATGATCAAATTTTACTTCAGTCAATTTACGCTGCAAAAACAAAGTCAGTGAGAGCGAATGTCGTTGTAAGATTGAGAAACGCATGAATTGTTTACTGCTATACTAAGTGTATGACTATGGAGATCTACTGCGCATGTGAAAAAGTGCACCTGGAAGGAAGTGACATGACCCGAAGTAAACTGGTTTATTCTCTCTTTACAAGGATTACTAAAGGGGTTCTATGGTTATCACATTAACTCTTATTTATGTATAAAGTAGCTTTAAATTGATAAAAAGTCGCTACAAACAGCAATTCAAAACTAGCAAATTTACGCCAGCACAGTTAGTGGTTCCTTCTTTGATAAACTCGCCAAAAAACCGCAAACTAATTTCAGTGTCCTTGGCCTCTTGGTTGAGAAAAATCGTGGTTTGTTTAAGACGTCAGCGGGTAAATGTACTCAGGCATATGCGGTGAGTTCGCGTCTTATTCAAGCCACATATTGATTTATTTTTAAACAAAATGTAAAAGATCTTGTTTTTAGCTATAAGATTTAACGTATTTAAACTTTTTTTCTTTGCAGGGCCAGACCGAAAGAACATCTTGGTGATGTGGATGGGAACCCTGGATAAATATTATTACTATTATTTATTTCCTCGTTGAAACGGTCTTTATATGCTCTAGCTATTAATATCACTCTTTCGTCATTGCTAATCATAAGCAACTCGCGCATATATTTGTTGTAACAATAAGCCACTTGCTGTGGTTCACGTAACAAGGAAAGAATTTCGAGTGGTGGGAAATTGTTAGTTACGTAAACTACCGGTGTAAAGATCATATAAGATTGCTGCAGGCTTTGTTTTCGTAGAGTCCGGTGCAGTGTTGAATACGCGATATGGCTTGGATGTTTTTTATTTCTTTGCTATTGCTCCTACATTCGCCGGGTAAGTTTGTTTCAAATTTATTTGTTGCCTCTTGGTTGTCCGGTTTTGAAGAGCGCCTTTCTTTCGAAGGGATGAAAAATTGTCGTTTTGGGTACGGAATAAGTTCAGCTGGATTTTCGGAACAGCAACTAGTAAATTCGAGGGATCCCAGGACTCCTTTTCCCAAAATTTTCTGCCGCTGAAATTTTCAGCGAAAGGAACCGAAAAACGTAAACTGTATTAGCTTTTGCATAGTTTTGTTTAAAGGCACTAAAATTATATTAAAAAATCCAAACATTACAACGCCATTCTAAGGGTTTTCTTAAACAATCCTCGTTATGTTCCCCTGCTGTTCGTGACTGAAAGGTCATTTAATTGAATATTCACGTTTGTATTTCCTTTAACGAAATGCAAGGTTTAAAACTATTGTGCAGCATTTGAGATTTTTAAACCTGGATTGGTTTTGAATTGAATGACATTTATGCGCCAACCAAGTTAAGGTTGGTTTAAGTGGACTAAAATGAAGACATCTGAACCAAGTTTATAATAGTATATAGCATTAGTTATAATAGTTTGAAATAAATCGAATTCACCATCAATGAGTAAATTTAATACATCACAATCTTGACCGCTGAGAGTATTCAAATGAAGACATCTGAACCAAGTTTATAATAGTATATCAGTAATATTAGTTTTAATTATAGTTTGAAATCAATCGAATTGGCTGACCATCAATGAGTAAATTTAATACATCACAATCTTGACCGCTGAGAGTCTTGAATCTCCAAACGGTCACTGTGATATATTTCGCATCATATGAAAGCTCTTCTTGACGACTCGGGTAAACATTAAGTTCATTTTAATATGCACATAAAGTAAGAAAAATAATTGCACACCGGAAAACAAACGTAACTGAAAATCAAGTGTTTGTGAAAATCAAACCCTTTTATTGAAGAAGAAAAGAGACTTTTCCAAAATTCTATGTATAAAATTAATCATTCTTGTTTGCACTGTTCTTAGAAGTTGGCTTCTTAGTTGAAAAATTGGGTTTTGTAATAATGCAAACTATGCTAAAAGTTTTGTAAGCAAATTAAAGAAAATGGTAATCTTTGGATCCTTAAACGATCACCGTCCCATTCTATTTTCACATCGCGAAAACTTTCCTATTTACTGGAGTAAACAGAGTTTTTTTTTTACGCAGGTCAATTAAGCAGAATTCGCATAGTAACGCTAACGTCACAAAAATTAAGCGTCCGTGAAGTTGAGCCTTTTATTAAGAAAAACGTAATTAAAATTTTAAATGCACGATGATGTATTTTATATGAAAATAAATGCATATGGACTGTGGTAGAAAGAATTCAAGATAATGTGATCATCGCAGTTTTATTGCCGTATAACTGCGATGATCACATTCTCTTATGTGCGCCTGCGAAAGTAGTTTGCTCTTGTTGCTTAATGTTGTTATGTTTTCAAGATATGTAAGTTTATAGCCACAGGACTAATATCTTGGAATATGAACTTTTGTATATTGATCGAAAAAAGGTTGTCACAATAACAAACTTGAAGTTAGTGTGCCTCACGTAAATCGTTTAAGTAAAACACATAGTTTGTGGGAAAGACCTTAGTTGCAGCAGATATTCGAGATTGGAAATATATATTTTTTCTACTGGAAATGTAACCTAAATGCTCATTGAACTTGACGGGAATAATTGAACGGCGGACTCTGGCGCTTTCCGTATATCATGAGTACTACTAAGTTCTAGTCGAAAGCTCGACGCGACTAATATTGGAGCATCCTGTATTTCATAGAGAAGATACAAGACTTGAGAAGAATCGAAATTTTCGGAGGAATCGGCCACAAAATTTCATTTTTGAAATTATCAAATAAAGATAACTTTATATCATTAAGATAAACTGAAACAAATACAATGTAACGGGGTTTATTGATTTAAATAACACTGTTTCTGATTTGTACTTTATGACATTTAATTGCATTGAAAGTTAAGCGAGTTACAAGAATTGCAAGAATTAAATTTCACTAGAGGATCTCAAGGTGAATCGCAAACTTTAATGGCTAGAAACTGATCGCTTATCGGGAAAATAGACTGCCGTTTCATGCTGTGCGGTATAATATATAAAGTCTTCTTAAAGCGTCGATAAAATCCTGCTAAAAAATCGGAACTGATACTATTTGTAGAAGCGTATTTTCATCAGTACTATGTTTTCGCCATATAATAATGAAGCACAATAAAGGAACAAATATGGTAGTCTGTGCGAACATCAACCGCAAACTTATATGAACTGAGAAAGGTTCGTTTCTGATTTGTAAACTTGAGATTCGAAGTGAAATATTTTTTGTTTTAATTTAACTATTAAAGCTGAGAAGCATGGTATATTTAAATAGTTTCCAGAGACTTTGATAGGTTATAATTACTAACCTAATATGGTTAACTTAGTAATTATTAGTTGGAAGTTCCAAAACTATAACCGTCAGCTGACACCTGCATCACCAACTGCCGCACTGTTCGAAATTTCAACTTGTTTATGATTGAATCCATGGAGTCGATTGTGTTGTTTGTTCGGATAATGTCCGCATTCCTTCTTAAAATAACCCGAAATCACCTGATGTGTCAGGCGATGTAATAACCACTGATATCCTGCGACCAGGCGTCCTATCATTCCGGAGCGAAACGGAGCGAAAGTCGGCGGAAGTCGCTAACAGAAGCCCATAACCCTGGTACCATTAACGCAGTGCTTTCTGATCTGTGAACATGCCTGGACTGTAAGCAAAAAGTAAGGAGACGAATGTTTAACCCAAAACTGCAAACAAAGCGATACTACTCTCCGACCTAATGGTAGGCAAGACTCAACACTGTGAAATGATAAAACCTCGTAACAAAAAAAAAAAGTCATAGCATTGTTTATAATATGATAAGAGCACAGCGACTTGACTCATGATAATTGAAGTTATTTGATGTCTTTACTCAGTTCCTTTCTTTTTACTTCTTGAAATGGATGGATATTACTTACAAGACAATAATGACACTTTTTTTATCAGTAGTCGATAGCATTTGGGCTGAGTGGTCAAACTGGTCCCCCTGCAGTTTGGCATGTAGTGGTGGACAAAGGCTGCGGTTTCGTCTTTGTGCCAATCCACCTCCATCTATATGCAATGGAACCAGCGACCAGTCCGAATCTTGTAACACACATCCGTGTAATGGTAAGACAGTAGTTATGCTTTAGATTTCGCTGTGTTTTACTGCGCCTTTCAATAACATACGGAATTTGAAATTCAAATCTCCACAAACGGTTGCGTTATTTCCTGCCGTCAATCATAATTAATACGAAAGCCAACGGACCATGTAAAAAAGAAACAAACAAAATGGATCGAAATCTACCAATCATAATGCACGGACGTGACCTTTTGAACTCATTGAAGTAAAGATCTGTTTTCTGAGAGGTAAGCTAAGATGATTGACGGCAGTACCGTTGCTGGTGATTTGAATTTCAGATTCCACGTGTTATTGAAAAGCGCAATAAAAAAGCCCCAAAATAAAACTTAAGATGCTCTTTCGCTTCTCATTAAAAATATGTACATTTAAAAAAATTATCCCGCATGAATCTTTATTTTGCAAGCTAGTTACAAACGAAAAAGGCATATTATAACTTTGCCTGCAAGCAAGTGAACAGTCTCCTTGTGGTAGCTGCGGGAGGCAGTCTAGCGGAAGCTTACTTCCGAAATGATGGTTTGCCGTCAGTCTGTATCATTAGAGCTTTCCACCTCAGTCTCTGGAAACTCCAGTCAGAGAAAGTCCCAGAAGCCTTTCTCCTTAAAAGGTGACTCCAAGTAGTTGTTTTTTGGGTCAAAACATTCCATATGTCTCACAAATCATCACAGAAAGTTTTCTCAGACACTTAAGTGGCTGTCCGCCTAAGATCCTCATAACCCAAATTGGTCATGAAACAGATTTTCTTCAATTCTTGCATGTGAATTACACTTTGTCTAGTAACTATAAAAATACATTTCGTTTGGTCTCAAAATGTTTTCTTCAGCAATTTACAGGGGGGTCCCCTGGGGGACCAAATTTGATATTTTTTTAGTATGAAAAATGCAAAATTTCCCTAACTTTGACAACTTCTCACAACAACTAAAATTTGATGCAGAGCTAAATTCTACTGTTGTTTGACAGGCACAAGTCCAGTTATTATTACAACGTTATAAAAGTTTCCATATCGTAGTTCCAAGTGGTTAAACATTAACTTCTATCGACCCACTTTTACAGCTTGTAATAAAACAGGAAAAATGGGTTCACAAAAATTTCTCTAAACCAAAAGTGGATCGTCGTACAGCAATTTCCTTGCAGCCATAGAACAATAAAGACTTAATCTTAAATATCATGAAAAAAAATTGTGCGGCCAGTTGGTTTTAAGACCACGAGGACTCTTTGAAATAACGGTATTTACGAATTATGCAAATTAGGAACCTCAACCTTAGCGTGCAAATACAGTGCAAATGTGACCCGAACAATGTTGTTTTCTATCAGAGAAACACAAAAATAATTTCAAACTACAGCAGAATACAAAATTATACTAGTATACATCAGTATACAGCAGTATTGAAATTGTTGATAACCTTCAAAGTGCCCGTTAACTGTCCTCGATGCACACAAAATCCTGCAAAATACTGCTTCGTTCAATGACCGCTAATTTTGCTCGAGAAGTAAGTTTACAAAAGAGTCTTCATCTGTAATTATTAATCTGACAATAAAGCATCAAAAACACGACATAATGCGTATATTGTTAATTCAGAGCTTACTGCCTTGAACTGAAATCAGTGACTGCCATCTTATAATTAGTGTATGCTTTCATTTGTACTTGCGGCCTTTTCCACACTCAGTCGCTCGTCATTCATTTAAATTTTATACATGCTTATCACTGAGAGTGCATTGAGGAAGCCTGGAAGCGTCAATCTGCTTAAGTATGGGTAAATACTTGAATCAAAACACTGATTTCCTTCACGCTTTCGCCATGGTAGCTCGCCATGATACACGTGTCAGGATGGTATCCGCTGACCAGACAAACATGAACCATACCATATGCACGGCTGTAATTACAAATGACGCGTGTTTGTTTTTATGCCGACAACACTCGCGTGGCAAGTCTAGTTTAACTTTGCTAATACATTTTTTGTTCTTTGTTTGTCTGTTTGTTTTTATAAAACGAAATAGTAGTTTTTGCGTTTCTTGCATATGACTATCCGGGTTATGAGGACTTGCCACACCAAATAATTTTGAGAGTGATGTTGATTTCATCGATATTGACATATCAGTGTTGTATACTGAACACGTGATATATTATATTATCATTTTAAATGAAATAGCTGTAGCATTAATTTACAGAAGCTTTATTCCACTGAGGAATCTTATATAAATGAGGGTATAAAACTATGATTAGCTCTCGAATTGGAGGTTTTTAATTTGATTTGGCCCGGCAAAGATTGCGTGACGTGATTTAGGGGCGTTAAAGCGTTCTTCTTTTACCTCTGATTTGTTATCACCGTGATATATCATAAAGTAGTATTCTGTCTATAATTTTTTTTCTTTACTGTATTTCTTTTAAGACCCTCTTTGGGTTCGTCTGTCTACATACAGTCGACTCCCGCCTTGCGAACACCTCGCTATAACGGACACCTAGCTAGTACGGACAGCACCTAAATCCCCGGCAAAAGTTACAGATATCTGACTGAAACGAACTCCGCCTATTGCGAAATCTCGCTATAACGGACATTTTATTCGGCCCCAACGTCACAATGTTATTGTTTTACTCTCGTTATAACTGATATCGAGCGGCACCTTTCAATAGTTGAAAAGTTAAATGTTCGCGGCCATCAATTTCAAATCCTAAGATTTCAATTATGTGTAACTGTTGAAAGGTACCGCTCAATGTCAGTTATAACGAGTGTCATACAATAACATTGTAACGTTGGGGCCGAATAAAGTGTCCATAATAGCGAAATTCCGCAATAGCGGGAGTTTGTTGCAGTCCGTATTTGAAACTTTTGCTGGGGATTTAGCTGCTGTCGGTACTAGCGGGGTGTCCGTAATGGCGAGGTGTCCGCAAGGCGGGAGTTGACTGTATGTAGATAGACGAACCCAAAGAGGGTCTTAAAAGAAATACAGTAAAGAAAAAAATAAAATTATGCGCAAAATATCACTTTTTGATATACCACGGTGACTAAAAAACAGAAGTAAAAGAAGAACGGTTTTGCGCCCCCTGAATCACACGGGCCAAATCAAAAACCTTCAATATCGAGAGCTAAACATAACTTTATACCTCCATTTATATAACATTCCTCAGTGGAATGAAGCCCCTGTAAATGCTACAGCTATTTCATTTAAAGTGATAATATAATATATCACATGTTCAGTATTCAACACTGATATGCCAATATCGATAAAATTAATATCACTCTTAAAATTATTTGTTGTGGCAACTCCTCATAACCTGGATAATCATATGCAATAAAAAAAAGAACAAAAAAATGTATTAGTATAGTTAAACTAGACTTGCCACGGGAGTGTTGTCGACATAAAAACAAACGCGCATCATTTGTAATTACAGCCGTGCATATGGTTCATGTCTGTCTGGTCAGCGGATACCATCCTGAGACATGTATCATGGCGAGCTACATGGCAAAAGCGTGAAGGAAATCAGTGTTTTGATTCAAGTATTTACCCATACTCAAGCAGATTGACACTTCCAGGCTTCCTCAATGCACTCTCAGTGATAAGCATAGATGAAGTTTAAATGAATGACGAGCGACTGAGTGTGGAAAAGGCCGCAAGTACAAATGAAAGCATACACTAATTATAAGATGGCAGTCACTGATTTCAGTTCAAGGCAGTAAGCTCTGAATTAACAATATACGCATTATGTCGTGTTTTTGATGCTTTATTGTCAGATTAATAATTACAGATGAAGACTCTTTTGTAAACTTACTTCTCGAGCAAAATTAGCGTTCATTGAACGAAGCAGTATTTTGCAGGATTTTGTGTGCATCGAGGACAGTTAATGGGCACTTTGAAGGTTATCAACAATTTCAATACTGCTGTATATTGATGTATACTAATATAATTTTGTATTCTGCTGTAGTTTGAAATTATTTTTGTGTTTCTCTGATGGAAAACAACATTGTTCGGGTCACATTTGCACTGTATTTGCACGCTAAGGTTGAGGTTCCTAATTTGCATAATTCGTAAATACCGTTATTTCAAAGAGTCCTCGTGGTCTTAAAACCAACTGGCCGCACAATTTTTTTTCATGATATTTAAGATTAAGTCTTTATTGTTCTATGGCTGCAAGGAAATTGCTGTACGACGATCCACTTTTGGTTTAGAGAAATTTTTGTGAACCCATTTTTCCTGTTTTATTACAAGCTGTAAAAGTGGGTCGATAGAAGTTAATGTTTAACCACTTGGAACTACGATAAGGAAACTTTTATAACGTTGTAATAATAACTGGACTTGTACCTGTCAAACAACAGTAGAATTTAGCTCTGCATCAAATTTTAGTTGTTGTGAGAAGTTGTCAAAGTTAGGGAAATTTTGCATTTTTCATACTAAAAAAATACCCCCTGTAAATTGCTGAAGAAAACATTTTGAGACCAAACGAAATGTATTTTTATAGTTACTAGACAAAGTGTAATTCACATGCAAGAATTAAAGAAAATCTGTTTCATGACCAATTTGGGTTATGAGGATCTTAGGCGGACAGCCACTTAAATTATTACTTCCTGCAAATAGCTCTGACTAACTCCTCAGCAATGAAGAGAAACGCAGTTTAAAAACTGTGAAAACGTCAAGCAAAACTACATTTGAATGAAAAGCTCGATCTCTTAATTGCCGAGGAGAATTAGTCAGAGCTATTTGCAGGGAGTAGTAATTTAAGTCTGAGGAAACCTTCTAGTAAGTGTGGTAATTTAATGATAATTTGTCAGACCTATGGAATGTTTTGACCGCTTCTATTTCAAACAAAAAAAAGCACACAAAATTTTGAAAAAGGTTTCAGCGATTTATCCAAAATCGAACAGTTTAATTTGTTTGAAATTTTCCCATTTCGTGTGCTACACAGTGTAGATTATAGCGCATTTATTCGCTTGTCGCGGGTAGCCCCAAAATCGAAAGATATTTAGGAAAAACTGTTTTTCGCTATATTTGTTTACCGTTGCTATGGAAACGCTGATTAGCATAAAAACAGCATCGTCCAAAACTTTCATCCAAGCCAAAGAACTGGTATCAATTTCAGATTCATTGAGCTAAAGTAAAATTTTGTATAAGTGCATTCAAAAAGTGAAGTGTGACCCAAAAATCACTACTTGGGGCACATTAATTAAGCTTGACCATACAAAATTCTTACAAAAAGACCTTTCATTTTATGTATTGTTATTCAATTATAAATGTGTCATGTTTTGTTCTTTACTTTCTTTCCCCTTTTCGCACGACTTAAGCTTACTTCCTTACCAGTTTATTCTTGTTTTAAAGCCGTCCGCTTAGCTCAGGGACAACGTGATATAACACAATCAGCAGATTACCGATTGAGACAGGCACTGTTCAGCCGGTACGACCGGATGGTACGCCCAGTATTAAAAGCATCTGATGTCATCAATGTCACTTTTCAAGTGGACTTCAAAGCACTTGCTGGGGTGGTAAGTTTAAGATATTAGTCAAGCATAAAAAAAAAAAGCACAAAGATATCTAAACTGAATAAGTTGGAAGGCACATCTATCCAACTTCGTACACAATAAAATGTGACACCATCATATATCAAGCCGCTCGCCAACGCAAGAGTGTAAAGTAGCTTTTTTTTCTCTTTTCTATCGGCACTCGTCAAAATCGAATTCATCCGTGTTAATAGGACTGCACAGGGTTTGCAAATGCCCTCCTTAGCGACCGAATTAACTTGAACTGAAATATATTCTAACGAAATGAAAACATTATTTTTTTTGCAGGATAACAAAGATCAAGTTATAACCACAAACACCGAAATTACCCAGGTGATAAACAATTAAGATTCCCAACTGCATTGGTAGGTGCTCGTCGTTTGATTCTTGGCAGGGACTCAACTTATAATACAAGCTGAGAAAGTTCTGTAATTTGTTTGCTGAAGACAAGTTGTATGCACTCTGAGTTGTATGTAAAACTATTATGCCTTTATATTCTAAAAGTAGACAGTGGTTCTTTAACCGCGCGCCAAACATCGAAATCTTGCTGACCTATGTTCTATGTGATATTGCCAAATACAGTGTACCACTAAATAAGCAACTAAATTGGGAAAAACAGTTGAACAAGTACTTTAGGGATAAAATGCAAGATTTCAAGCATGGAAGTGGATTATTGTTAATCAAATGAATGGGGTTAGTTTCTAGAGAAACTGTGGTGCTGCGTCGGTGGGGGGATGAAACACGAGAATTTAATTTTATCGACTGAGTCGATAAGGTAAATTGACCACCGTAAAAAGATTCAAATAGCTGACGTTTCGAGCGCTAGCCCTTCGTCGGAGCGAATCAAGGAATTGTGGGTAGCGTGTGGTTTTATATAGTAAGCGGTGGAGCTACGCTATTGGTGGAAATTTGGTGACGTGAAAAACAAATGTAAATTAGTTGAATGAAAGGCGTTCGTTGATTCCGTGGGGTTTGAGAGTGCCGATTTGAAAGATGATTTTTTGTTCTAGGTTTTTACGGCTTTCTGTGTTACCCTGGTGTAGGGAAAGGCCGCAGATTGTCGTGTGTTGTTTAGAATGGTTAGTAAGATTAAAATGGCGCGCGACTGGTTTGGATGCGTCTTTGTCATTTTTTTCAACGTCTCGGAGATGTTCACGAAAACGGTCGCCCAGTCTCCTCCCTGTTTCGCCAATGTATATCTTTTTGCAAAAAGTACATGTTATGCAGTAGATAACATTTGCGGAGGTGCATGTAAAACGATCAGTGATTTTAATAGATCGTTTGGGTCCTGTTATTTTGTCCGCGTTGTGAATGAAAGGACAAGTGTTACATCGTGTGCGTGTGCATTTAAAAGTTCCCGGTTCATCGTCAGATTTCAGTGCGCTCGTAACTAGAAAGTTGCCTATGTTTTTGTCACGTTTGAATGAAATTAGTGGGGGTTGTGAAAAAATTCTGCCAGTTTCGGGGTCGTTTTGGAGTAGTTTGAAATTTTTTAAAATGATGCTTTTGACTGTGTTGTTGTGTGGGTGGAAAGTGAGGGTGAATGGAATTCTCTCGTTCTCTTCCTTCTGTGGCGTTTGTAGTGTTGATTGTCTGTCGATCTGTTGTGCACGTTGTTGGCCCGTATTAATAACAGAGTCAGGGTACCCACGTTTCTTGAAAAACTGGCACATTTCTTCTGATTTGTTGGAAAAATCAGAGTCATCACTACATAGACGTCGAAGTCTGAGAAATTGAGAATACGGAATGGCGTTTTTAACGTGCGATGGATGTGAGGATGAATGTAACAGATAACTGTGGGAATCTGTAGGTTTGTAGTGCACACTTGTGGATAGACTGTTACCGTTGATTAAAATATTAATGTCAAGAAAAGCGACTGAGGTTTCGGAAATTTCCCAGGTATATTTTAGAGCTGAATGAAAAGTATTGACAGAAGTTATGAATTGATTAAGTTCCTCTTTACTGAAGAGGTAGCGCCAATGCAATCATCGATGTAGCGGCCGTAGAGTTCGGGTTTGGTTCCGTGGTACTGATTAAAAAATTTGTCTTCGATGTGGCCTACAAAAAGGTTAGTGTAGCTTGGTCCCATTTTGGTGCCCATGGCGACTCCATTTACTTGTTTGTAGTAGTTTTGGGAAAATGAAAAACAGTTAAGTGTCAAAACTAATTCGGCTAAGCGGAGCAGTGTTTCTGAGCTTGGGTTTTGAATGGAGCGCTGGTCGAAAAAATATTTTAGTGCTTGAAGTCCTTCGTCATTGGGGATGACGGTATATAAAGAGGTAATGTCCATAGTGAAAATTAATTTGTTTTCGCTGGGAAAACTGAAATCCCGGAAAATTTCGAGTGCGTGATTGGTGTCCTTAATGTACGAGGGTAGTGATTTGACAATGGGGGCCATGATTTTGTCTAAATAGCTAGAAATTAGTTCGGTAGGACAGCTACAAGCGGAAACAATTGGTCGGCCCGGATTGTTTGGTTTATGAATTTTAGGTTTGAAATAAACGCGTGAGGTTCTAGGAGTAGTGATGATGAGATTGTTGGCGGTAACTGGTAATTGTTGTTTAGTAATGAGGTCTTGGATAGTTTCTTTGACAATTTTTTGGTTGGTAGAAGTGAGATCTTTATCAACTTTGGCATAGAAAGCGGTGTCAGAAAGTTGCCGAAAAGCCTCTTGTCGGTAAAGGTCGGTCCGCCAAACAACTACCGCCCCGCCTTTGTCGGCCGCTTTGATAACAATGTCGCGTCGTTTGCTAAGACTTTTGAGCGCTGCCCACTCTCCTGTTGAAAGGTTGGAAATTTTGGTGTGGCGGTTAAATTTAAGTTTTTGGACATCATGACGACATTTTTTGACGAAAAAATCTAGAGAAGAAAACTGGCCCTCTGGGGGAGTCCATTTTGATTTGCGAACGTTGAGTGTTTCAAAAACATTTTTTCCGAGGTGTTAGAATTGTCTTCTTTGTCGTGGAAAAAAGCTCTTAATTGCACGCGGCGAAGGAATTTTTCAACATCTTGTTTGATTGAAAATTCGTCGGTTTGAGCGTTGCCCACTCCAACAATATTTTCACGAAATTCACCATGCCCAAAATTCTTTCTCGCGTAATATTATGAGGATCACCATCAGAGCTATGTGCCTTAAACGTAACAATCTCGAAAAGGAAATTATCCAATACCGTTCCGAACTTTCCAAAATCTGTCCAGCTGTCTTAGTACAATCAATTCGCGCTAAAATTCAAGAACTCAATGCTAAACTGTTCAACAGCCTTAACCAAATCAAGACCCAAAAACTTGAACAGTTAATAGGTCATCAATTATCCGGCGACCATTCATTCGATAGTCACAATGGCGTCGTTACCATTCCGGAAAATTTGCCGCTTTCTAACCCAGAGAGGTCTGTTCTTAGTAAAGGTTTAAACTTTGTTCCTATAGCGAAACAAACCGACGAATTTTCAGTCAAACAAGATGTTGAAATATTCCTTCGCCGCGTGCAATTAAGAGCTTTTTTCCACGACAAAGAAGACAATTCTAACACCTCGGAAAAATATGTTTTTGAAACACTCAACGTTCGCAAATCAAAATGGACTCCCCCAGAGGGCCAGTTTTCTTCTCTAGATTTTTTCGTCAAAAAATGTCGTCATGATGTCCAAAAACTTATATTTAACCGCCACACCAAAATTTCCAACCTTTCAACAGGAGAGTGGGCAGCGCTCAAAAGACGCGACATTGTTATCAAAGCGGCCGACAAAGGCGGGGCGGTAGTTGTTTGGCGGACCGACCTTTACCGACAAGAGGCTTTTCGGCAACTTTCTGACACCGCTTTCTATGCCAAAGTTGATAAAGATCTCACTTCTACCAACCAAAAAATTGTCAAAGAAACTATCCAAGACCTCATTACTAAACAACAATTACCAGTTACCGCCAACAATCTCATCATCACTACTCCTAGAACCTCACGCGTTTATTTCAAACCTAAAATTCATAAACCAAACAATCCGGGCCGACCAATTGTTTCCGCTTGTAGCTGTCCTACCGAACTAATTTCTAGCTATTTAGACAAAATCATGGCCCCCATTGTCAAATCACTACCCTCGTACATTAAGGACACCAATCACGCACTCGAAATTTTCCGGGATTTCAGTTTTCCCAGCGAAAACAAATTAATTTTCACTATGGACATTACCTCTTTATATACCGTCATCCCCAATGACGAAGGACTTCAAGCACTAAAATATTTTTTCGACCGGCGCTCCATTCAAAACATAAGCTCAGAAACACTGCTCCGCTTAGCCGAATTAGTTTTGACACTTAACTGTTTTTCATTTTCCCAAAACTACTACAAACAAGTAAATGGAGTCGCCATGGGCACCAAAATGGGACCAAGCTACACTAACCTTTTTGTAGGCCACATCGAAGACAAATTTTTTAATCAGTACCACGGAACCAAACCCGAACTCTACGGCCGCTACATCGATGATTGCATTGGCGCTACCTCTTCAGTAAAGAGGAACTTAATCAATTCATAACTTCTGTCAATACTTTTCATTCAGCTCTAAAATATACCTGGGAAATTTCCGAAACCTCAGTCGCTTTTCTTGACATTAATATTTTAATCAACGGTAACAGTCTATCCACAAGTGTGCACTACAAACCTACAGATTCCCACAGTTATCTGTTACATTCATCCTCACATCCATCGCACGTTAAAAACGCCATTCCGTATTCTCAATTTCTCAGACTTCGACGTCTATGTAGTGATGACTCTGATTTTTCCAACAAATCAGAAGAAATGTGCCAGTTTTTCAAGAAACGTGGGTACCCTGACTCTGTTGTTAATACGGGCCAACAACGTGCACAACAGATCGACAGACAATCAACACTACAAACGCCACAGAAGGAAGAGAACGAGAGAATTCCATTCACCCTCACTTTCCACCCACACAACAACACAGTCAAAAGCATCATTTTAAAAAATTTCAAACTACTCCAAAACGACCCCGAAACTGGCAGAATTTTTTCACAACCCCCACTAATTTCATTCAAACGTGACAAAAACATAGGCAACTTTCTAGTTACGAGCGCACTGAAATCTGACGATGAACCGGGAACTTTTAAATGCACACGCACACGATGTAACACTTGTCCTTTCATTCACAACGCGGACAAAATAACAGGACCCAAACGATCTATTAAAATCACTGATCGTTTTACATGCACCTCCGCAAATGTTATCTACTGCATAACATGTACTTTTTGCAAAAAGATATACATTGGCGAAACAGGGAGGAGACTGGGCGACCGTTTTCGTGAACATCTCCGAGACGTTGAAAAAAATGACAAAGACGCATCCAAACCAGTCGCGCGCCATTTTAATCTTACTAACCATTCTAAACAACACATGACAATCTGCGGCCTTTCCCTACACCAGGGTAACACAGAAAGCCGTAAAATCCTAGAACAAAAAATCATCTTTCAAATCGGCACTCTCAAACCCCACGGAATCAACGAACGCCTTTCATTCAACTAATTTACATTTGTTTTTCACGTCACCAAATTTCCACCAATAGCGTAGCTCCACCGCTTATTATATAAAACCACACACTACCCACAATTCCTTGATTCGCTCCGACGAAGGGCTAGCGCTCGAAACGTCAGCTATTTGAATCTTTTTACGGTGGTCAATTTACCTTATCGACTCAGTCGATAAAACTAAATTCTACTGTTAATCAAATTTGATTTCGTGACATGCGGCCCAGAAATCAAAATTGCAATTTTAGCCGCTATTTTACCGATCTCTACTTCATTTCTCTTTCCACTTTCAAGATAATACAGAAGCAGGCTTAAAGCAAATTTGTGGTCATTTTTTAGTAGCTCATATTAAGGACACTGTCCCTTTTAAGTGTTTCCTTTAAAACTAAACCGAGCTCTGGTTTCTTCTTCACGGTTTATAGATTTGGACCAATCCGTTCCTTCAATGGAATGCTGCGGATTACGAAGGAATAAAGCAAATTCTTGTAGACCCAAAAGAGATTTGGGTTCCGGATATCGTGCTGGAAAACAAGTAAGTTTGGTAATTGTACATTGTCACGGTTCCAAATTAAAGGGGTTAAGTAAGGGCACCCACCTTCCTGAATGTTCCGCGCTCTAAGGCTTCATGGCTGGGATCCATGGCTGTAAATGTACCTCGTTACTCCAGGGCTACAGATAATGAACATTTCTGTCCAATATACAGGCACAGAGTTGAATTGTGATTTGAACTAAAAGGAAGAGACAAGATCTCAAACCATCCGCTATCGGGCGTTAACGAAATAAACACCTTCATTTCAGTGCTTCTAACAGACCCTGGTTATTCAAAAGGTGGATAGATAATTAAAATCGCTATCCATATTCATTGGATAAAACCCTTTCCAGTTCATATTACAGAATTGTTTTTGTTAACGCTTATCAACTGGATGGTGATGTAACTGGTTAATAACTTTATCCACTCTTTGAAAAATCGATTCCAGGTTGGCATAGTTAATCTGACTGAAATACACATAATAATAATGGACCATTGTATTGTCTTATTGTATTGCAGTGCTGATGATCTGGTCGTTCAAGCAGGTCACTTGGAGAAATTTCGAGTCTTTGTGATTTTGCGACACGATGGAGTAAACATGTGGGTGTCTCCGGCGACCTTTAAAAGCTCGTGTGATCTTAACGTGAAGTTTTTTCCTTTTGACAAACAACAGTGCAGCATGTTGTTTCGCTCCCTGACTGCTGATCGCTCTCTCATGGACATCTACACCAAAAACATCGAGAGCGATGATCCCGAGGAAGGTAATTGCCCGGAGGCGCGCGGTGAAGGGTTAAAGAGTTGGACTTTCAACTTGAAGGTCTTGCTGTTTCCTTACTTGAATTTCAAAGAAACTATATAATTGCTCAACTTTATCTCTTTCCACCATGCTATTTTATAATGCTTCGGGTAAAAATGACGTTAAACGACAAATATTTGGGTCGAAAATACTCTCATTTTTTTCCGGTAAATGGCGGACCTGCATTCAGTGAATATATGGGCTAATTAACGTTGCTAGTCCAGTTCACATTCACAATCACCATTTTCACGCCTTTTTGATTGTATCAGAGCACAGTCAAATTTATTTATCAAAGTTAAAGTTAATTAAAGTGCAAAATTTTGTCTCTTACAGTTTTCTCAACTAAGGCGATGAATGGAAACCAGGGTGATTGATCACCTGCGATTCACATATGCTCATTGACAATTGGCATTCTTTCGTTCTTGCCTTCTATCTAATAGTGGAGGCCGTTAACAGCAATTAAAATGTTTCCTGAAGCGGGCCCAACTGACTATGGATAAACACCTGTTCTGGGAGATATATGCCTGATTGCCTGCCAGTCACATACACATTCACAATCATTTCTCTTTTTCCCATTAGATCTCAAACTCACCTCATCCAATGGTTACTGGTCTCTCAGGAGCCTTGCAATACAAAGCAAAGACATCGACCAACAAGGACGAGAATTTCGTGAGGTCGTGGTATCCTTCTTCATTGGACGTAAACCCATGTTCTTCGTCTTGTTCTCCCTCGTGCCTTGTATGATCATTGGTATGCTGATTCTCGTAAGCTTCTTCATCCCAGCGGAAAGTGGCGAGCGTATTGGCCTGTGTGCTACCATTTTGTTAGCTGTCAGCGTCTACCTGTTGGTTGTGACCGACCAGCTGCCAGAGCAGTCTGACACTCTGCCGCTGATTGGTGTTTACTACATCGTGATCATGTTTGAAATTGGGCTGGCGCTGGCCGCTACTGTCCTGGTGCTGATGGCTCACCACGCTACGTCCAAACCACCCAAGTTTTTGACTTACTTAACAGGTTGGTTTCTTATTCACATTGAAATTTATAGCTGTCCTTAGATTTTTTTGCCCCACGCTCGTGACACGATGAACATTATAACTTCCTTCTTCCTTCCTTAATAGTATGCTATGGGGGTACATGAAGGAATCGCTCGCATATAGAGGATCTACTTTATGGAACGATGTTAGTTTAAATGAACACGGAATTCCACATCTGAACGATAAAGAACTGAAACGACGATTAAGAATTAAACACTATTTTAAAGATTTTAAATTCGACGTAGTCTCCGCTTCAACCGCGCGGTATAGAGGTAGCGATTTTATATATTTTTGATTATACTACGTCTTTTAGCATATACCAGGTTTATTATGGGATGAGTAAGTTTAATTATTAGACTAGCAGCATTTTTAATTTTTTACTGTTACTTATTATTATATTGTATTATTTTTGTTATTTATTTTACACACGACCCCACAAGCTCTGTAGCTTAAATTTTTATCGTGTTAAAATAAAGGTTATCCATCCATCCATGCCCCCTTTAAGGTTTTTCTCCGCTATTTTCAAGAGTATTTATTGTCAGCACGTGCCGTCTTCAGTAGCCGTTCGTTTATCCCATTAGCCTATGATACGCGGTTCAACATTTATTGATCGACAAATGTTGCAACGGCCATGTTCAATGTTGAAATAGGCCATAGACCGTATCCACTAAAGGCGGCCGATTTATTATTCTTTTATATTTATTCATGCTAATCTGCCTACCAAGCGTTTTGCACATGCGAACGAGTCAAGGTAGGCTGACTAGCATGAATATAAACGAATGATGAATCGGGCACCATTAATGAATATCTATTCCATTCAACAAGTTGCAGCTTGTTGAACGACATCAATAAATCGTTTTAAAATGTTGAATGTGTTTTCTGTTCATTCAACATGTTGCAACATGCGTGCATCATTCGCTTTACAGACATTTGGCTAAGTTTGTTGAGAATCGATTGCTATGGTAACGAGAAATGACGTCATAAATAGCATAAGGTTAAGCCATTTTTCAACAAAAGTGAATGTGTTTCATCTTTTTGGTAAAAAAAAAAAGAATTAAATGCTACCAAAAGGTACCAAAATGTGTAATCATAACATTTTTTACAGTTTTATCGTAAGTTTAATTTCCTCAACTTTAGGGATAAATTTGAATTTTGGGCAAAATCCAAGATGGCGGCCATCTCCCCCTTGTACGACGATAGGGATTTAAGTCCGAGCTTTAAAACCAGCCGACAGACCTCTCTTTGAGGATATAAACTAAAAACATTTTGAAGTAAACTAGTACCCATTCTGTTTTCAGTCACTAGTTACAGTCTCAGTGTGGTTTCAGTTTGCTGTAACCTACACGGTACTCATTCGTATCTGGCTTGCGCAGTCTTATAATATATAATTATTTTATTTCAGTGTTGAACGGGATTTCTTGTTTGAACGGGATCGGTTATTTTAGACGAATATGTAGAGGAAAGAAACGAAAGCATAACATCGAAGCCCCACCTTCACCAGACAGGTCAGTGGCTGGTGCAGAAAATTCCGGGATGACACCAGAGGAGGATGATGTTGAGTTGGGAGACGTGGAGGAGACCGCAGGATATGCCGGGATGACATCAAAAGAGGTTGACGCAAATACGATCGCTGTTGAGAAGAAGCACAGGCCTTCTAATGCCGTGACCATCGTAACCGTTAACGAAGACGAAGAAAATGAAGAAACTTGGAGGGAGATTGCCCGCGCGCTGGATCGCATTTTCTTCTGGGTGTTTTTGGCAATGTTCGTGCTTTCTACAATTGTAATATACGGACAAGCAGGGCGTCTGACATCGTTGGATAAGCTTAAGTTCTGAGTTCTAGTTATGTATCAGTCAATTCCAGTTAAGCTCAGTCACCGCCTTCCGGGTGAAGGGCTGACGATACATCCAGGCACTTGACTGACGTTTTAGAAAAAGGTTGGTTAAAGAAATTTCAGATAAAAAAAGCGGTCAAATGCCTCACAAATGGAGGGCCTTACAGCGCGTCATCTTCTTTACTTTCTCGGCCGAGGGAGACCGTTTCAAACATATTATTCCGATGGTGGACCTAAAAGGCGTTTATTGCCAAAATCGTGTGTAGGGAAACGCCGAGATATCTAGTCAGTCTAAGACCAACGAAAAGCGTTTTGGAGATAGCATAACCAAAACATTGTGGAGCAGGTTAGTCACGTTAGCCTAGGGTTAAATTCTCCGGAGTATATTGCCTGGCAGTTGTTCTGATCGTGTTTGGAATTGACTCATACGTTAATTAAAAGGGACCGTTAGTGTCACGTTATTATAAATATTAGTGTTACACTTTAATATTAGTACTTAATGCTTTTTTATATATATATATTGGTATGCCGTTTTTCTCATAAAATGGGCATCGAAGTAGTGCAGTTTTAGCCTTAAAATCAATTTGCCTTGTAGACTAATCAAAGGCTCCTAAGAGCCAACCCGTGAATAAGAAATTAAATGCTAACGCGTAACGCAATTGTGGTAAATGTTTTCACACTGACACGGTTCGATATTTTTTTGAAAATTAAACGAAAGGATTTTTAAGGAAAGCAAAAAAAAAAAACAATGCGTTACTTTCATAATGTCCAGTTCGAAGGAGGAAGAAAAAAAAACAGAAATAAAAAGAAGGTCCTGAGCGGGACTTGAACTCGTGAAATAGTTAGTAGAATAGTACGCACTTTATTAGACTATAGTTTTCTTTTGTTTAATTTTGACTTATCTATCGCATTCTTATTAATAGATAGTGTTTCACGGGTTAAGTAAAACCGCTCTAGTACTAGTAGTTGTAGTAGCAGCAGTAGTAGTAGTAGTAGCAGTTTCGTTCGACGATAGGAGAATGCTTCCTTATCTCCTGAAGGATGACGGTTTTGAGATTTTTTAGGCCAACGCCATATTATCCTGCCCGCACATTTTCAAGGGCCCCTCTCGGCTGGAAACTGGTACCCACTTCTTTCCGAACACGCACCCTTTTAATCTGTGATTACTACTACTTCTACTAGTAGCAGCAGTAGTAGTAGTAGTAGAAGTAGCTGCAGTAGTAGTAGTAGTGGCAGTGGCAGTGGCAGTGGCAGTGGCAGTGGCAGTGGCAGTGGCAGTGGCAGTGGCAGTGGCAGTGGCAGTGGCAGTGGCAGTGGCAGTGGCAGTGGCAGTGGCAGTGGCAGTGGCAGTCGCAGTCGCAGTCGTAGTCGTAGTCGTAGTAGTAGAAGTAGTAGTAGTAGTAAATGTGGCAGCAAAAAAAAACTGTTGTAAAATCCTTTGCCTGGCGGGGTTCGTCACGCAAAATAAAATGTCTTAAACTGAACGTTTCGTTACTATGTTTATGTGTACCACTTGTTTTAAAATGCATTATGCTTAATACCGATCCATGACGGCTACCTAAGAAATTTGTGACGGCTTAGTACCAATCGTCACGCCATTTCAGGTATTCTGCTATCCCGCACGTTCATGATTATCTAAGAATATCTTTGTTGACTACTTATTACTAACAATTAAAAACTTTGCTTTCCTGCTCCGGAATATAATGTTCATAATATAAAATAACATCTATTTTCGAACTCAGAGGTTTAGAAAAATGTGTTAAAAGCTCAAAAACTGGAGTATTTTGTTCCAATCGAACTTTATCCGCCAGAATAAATGTCAACTTTAATTATTGTGCCTAAAAATATATTTGGGCTTGGCTTTGTCGGTTTTAATTAAAGCATCGATCCTTCATTCTAACCTACTCCTAAAACTTGTGTACTTTATGACAGTAAATTCTAAAATTTAGTCGCGAACATGTGTTCGAACCAATATTCTTTTAAACATGGACGTAATAATGGGATGTCTTTATGAGAACGTCTCAGTTTTGTCACAAACATGAAAATAAATTAAAGTACGATTAAGTATTCCTAATGGGAACGGCTTTAATGAGATGAAAAGTTGGCAAAATGGATACGAATTCTTTGGAAAAGGAGAGAAAACAGTCCAGAGAACATCATTGAGCCTTTACCTTGCATGATCTACCGGCCTCACTGTTTTAGATTAATTAGTTAACATAATTTCTGTATACTTCTCTACAAAATCGGCGTTACCGCATGATGCATGTAAGTACTATATATACAGAAGCTCTCAACGCATTTCTTTTTAAACAATTAATAATATATTTGCCAATAATAAACTGCATCATTTTGACTTAAATCGCGTAAGAGACCTCAACTCATTGAACTCCATTTATTCGCTGCGTTTTCCAAACGAAATGACTATTCTCGAACTTCCGATCGTCTCAAGTTTCAATTAAAAATTAGAAGTATGCTTTTCTTTCCATGCGCGTTGCATTAAGCCTGAGGTGACAAACTCGTATGGTATAATAAGTGCAGGGAGGATTCATTAAACTTTAAACCATTGCTGAAAGAAATTTACACACTGCAACGTGTGTCTTATTTAAAGCCAGCCCAACTCGGCACGAAACAGTTAAAAAAAAAAACAACACCAATGGCTCCTTTCACGTTTTTGTTGCTGTTTGCTTCTATTATTCAGTTGGAAACATTCTGTGTTTGTCAAAGTAAGTTTTTAGCTTATTTATAACTATTTTTAACGCATTCGATCTTCTGTTTAGCCATAGATATTTATTTTTCGAGATAGAAAACATAAAATCGCTGTGGAAATGTTCAAAATGCAATATTTTATATTTTCGATCGCTCGTTTATGAACAGCTTTACTTTAATACACGAGAGGTTTCACTTTTGTATTTTTTTGAGCAAAATTTACCCGTTTTCCTGTCAATTCTTTTGACTTGCTGGTTTTCCCATCCCCCCCCCAAATTGTCTGTACGTGATAAACCATTCCAAATTCAAATTACATTGGCAACAGTAAACACTTTATAAAACAACAAGCACAACGTTTTTACTCTCCGCAGTAACGTTTATCCGTCTATATAGCTACAACATCAACCTTCAATAATATAACCACAACTGCATTTTTTTTTTCGATTTTGCTCTGCCTGATAGTTTGAACTTAAGACAGATAAATATATAAAATCCTTATAAATTAAACCAAGTTTTTTCATCAACTGGCTAGTAGTCCGGCTATAAATCGTGTTCTTGTTCTAATAGTAATTTTTAGGTTTAAGTTCTTCGAACAAAATACTCTTGGATATAACGTTGGTATTCGTTTTTCACGCAGAATTTTAACAGGTATCAACTACTGTATGTTGTTGTGATGGATATATGAATAAAGGAGTTAACGCTGTGTTTCTCAAGAAACAAAAAAGAACGCTTGTTATTAACATTACTTTTTTAATTGAACACAGTGGCGTCAAATGACTTTGAATGGCCTCAAACTGAATGAACTTAAAGTACAAGCTAAACAGACATTTACTACCAGTTAATGCAGTGTTCTATAAGAACGACTGTTAGCGACTACACCTTTTAAACTGTTTTCTGGAAAATATTTTTTGATGGCATTTTCTCTCTGTGGGATCATATTTCTTTTATTTACACTCATGCCATACTTGAACCGTCACCAACAAATGCTGATTTCCTTAATACCGAGGTCTTTAATTAAAGGACCCCGCTTTTCAATTCGAAAAATTCGCACTCATTTCAAACCGACTGAGGCGGCCTTTCAATACACACATTTCTCCCCCTGCCACCTCTTAACACTAACAAGGGTTTTATGAAAGGAGAAGCTTTCCACGCGATACTAACTCAAGTCCCAGAGAACTTAGAGAAATTAAAACGAGACTTCGAACTCAAACTCTACATTTCAAGAGAGTCTCCCCAAAACACTCGTTAAAAGTATTCCCAATCAGTGAATTACAATTTTCTAACAGAATACAGGCACTTCGGTCTATACAAACGAATAAATAAGTTTCTGCCGTTTGTCATAACTAATTAAAAATCCGGCTCCGTAACTAATGTTAAAAAGCTTCTTATGAAACTCTGGCATTCCATTGAAAACAACGGGACCTTGCCAACATTTTAAGCAAAAAAATTCGAAATGTTAATTCTCAGATTATTGGTGTTAATATATTACATGTAAACGAGATATAAGCACAGGTGTTGTAAGAATAGCAATCACTATTCCATAATTTCTACCAATTTGGCAAGCTTCATGCGGCGAAACAATAAACCATCGGATAGTTCGTTCGTATTTCTTTTTTTTTTAAATAATAGCGCAATTTTGTCTAGTTGAGAAATCGGGAGCAAACTGCAGTGTACATTACATAGCATGCCTCGAAAGAACGCCTTAATTTATCATGTTACATGACAGATCAAAACTGGAGATGACTAGTTACTTCTACTGATCGCTAACACCTGCAATTTTTCAGTTGCAACACATTCGAGTTTAGCGATCTTATCGTAAACTGTTCCTTCATGATCATACATCCGCTTAAAACTGGTCCTAAGGGTGTCCGCTAAAGAAATAATTCAGTATATATTTGCAGGAGACAAAAAACGCAACCTGACACAGGCGCTTGCCAGGAAACTGTTTGATGGGAACAACATGGACTTTCTGCCGCGTCTCAATGAGTCTGAACCTGTTAAAGTGCACTTCCATTTTGATCTGATCACGATCAAGGAAGTGGTAAGTTCAATAAAACTGAAATAGGCTCCCTTTAGGAGCATGTGTCTACTGCACGCTACTGACGTTTTATGTACGGATAATTCAACCTTTCTTCTTTTGAATTTTTGGGGTCCATCAGGGCCCGCTTGCATAAAGCAACTGAAGATTAAGAAGGATTTTCTGCAACCTTCCCTTGTGTTTCGGAGGATTTTCCTGTGTACTATCATGGATAACTCGGCCATTGGCGAATATACGAGACAGGAAACACAAAGAGAGTGCGATAAAATCCTTTGTAACGCAGGAAATGGTTGCAGAAAATCCCACTTAATCTTAAGTTGCTTTATGCTACCGGGCAACCCAGGTACATAATTGGGTACTGGTGAACCTTGCGCGGTGGACTTGCATTCCCATCAATGGTGTTGTGGGGAGATGGGCAGCCTTAGGCTGATGGGCAGCCAGTTGGGCCAACCAGTTGGCCAACCAGAAGGACTGCCTGATGGGCCGGCCAGATGGGCAGCTTGACAGGGCCCTTGGTTCTTTGTTTTTTGTTTTGTCTTTTTTTAGAGGAGGGATGTATGCTGGCAATCAGGCTAGATGCTTTTACCTCGAGTTCCTATTAGTTTAACGTTTATTGCGTTTGTGCTACATGGGCAGATGTAATTCCTTTCAGGTTTTGGTTACTTTACAGCCAAAACCAAACTATTACGTGCTCTCAATTCTACTCTGTTTTATTCGTTTAGAATGCCAAGGATCAGACAATCACAGTTTATGGTTGGGTGCACCAGGTAACGAATTAGTTCTTATTTTGCAAAATTGGTTGTCGTGCCACTTGGTCCTGGCTTAAGAGCGGACTCTGTAAATATCGAAAATCCAAGGACAGAGGCGAAATTTCGAATTTATTTTTGTTTTACCAAAAGAACCTATTTAGTGACCTGCGGCATAAGTCTTTGAACAGCTCAAGTTAAAATAATGTTTAAGAAAGCTTGTCTCGCCTTTTCCTTGTTGTAAACAGCAAAAATATACAAGAAGTCTTACAGAGCTATCTATTTACATGGCGAAGAGAAGTGTTTTGTGCAAGACCAAAATGATTTGAGCATTTGCATCTGAGTATGGCGGCATACAGACCATTCATGCGAGCGCTGAACAAGTATGGGTGCCAGATATACTCCTGTACAACAAGTAAGGACAGTAACACGAACATGCGTATGTGCAAGAAAACAAGGGTAACCTCGTACCAAAGCTTCCACTGGTCACTCCCAGAGTCAGTTATAGAGACATGTAGTGTAGTTCTAACTTTTGAGTCTGTCGATGAAATCCTATGGTGTGACCATTCAAAGGAAACCTCATCGGCAGTACCTTTGCATGGTACCATTTGTTTTTCAATATTTTACAAATGAAATTTGGGATTTTTTCTAGAATTTATATTTTTGGCGCTCTTGGGTGTTCAAGGGTTGGGGGTCGCTCTGGGTATAATAAGTTGACGAGGACAGACAGGCTGGCATTATAATTAAAAACGGCGGTTGGTTTTGCATTTAGTAGCCTTTTCCACTCCCATGTCCATTTCTCAATCGTGTAATTCAAGCATTTAATGCATGGTTAGGATTAAAATCCTAGTCGGAGGAAAACTGAATAACTAGCCCATTATAGAGTTCTGACGAAATAAGCGATTTTAGCTGTAAATTTTACAAACATTTAACTGGAGTGGATAGGGAAGACTAATTAATAAATATATTTCATATTTACAACGTTGACCTTCTAGACCGTATCGGGGGCGGACCAACAACATACAAAACCAACGTTCTCATACGATCGAGTGGAGAAAACATGTGGACAAGCCCAGCTCTCTTCAAAGCTGTTTGCGCCATAGATGTTACTTACTTTCCGTTCGACATGCATACCTGTGCGCTTAAATTTGGTTCTTGGGTTTCGAACAGTAAAGAAGTTACCATGGTCCCAGAAAACACGACATGGAAATCGAACCACTACGTGGACAATGGTGAATAGGCACTCATTAAAGTCACTTCTAAAAGAAACATCGTACTTTACAGCCTCGGTGTATACGATGACGTCACTGTTACCCTGATGATGGGTCGCGTGTACTTCACCTTCTGCGTGAATTTGATAATCCCGTGCTTTCTTATTTCAACGATGATGTTTCTGGGTTTTATTCTTCCACCAGAATGCGGGGAACGGATTGGTTTGAGCAAAACTGTATTACTCGCTATGACTCTCTTCCAGCAGTTAGCCAATATTTTCCCGTCTTTTGAGTTCCCACTCCTCGGCCAGTACTACTTTGCCACAAGCGTTGAAATCAGCTTTTCAATACTGGCGACAACTGTTGTTTTGAACTTCACCGCGAGCAAAAATAAGAAAATGCCGTGTTGGTTGCGAACGCTATTGTTAAAATGGATGGCGCATGTTGTCTTCTTGAGGAAAACCGTGGAAAGAAGCTGCCCCAAACCCAACAAACGCAAAACTGCGAGGAAGAAAATGGGATACAATAACGCCGGGGCCAAGCAAAATGGATCTGTCGCTCAGATGATTTTGGACGAGTCCACTCCAGAGAGAAAAGACGACCGACTTGTAGAAGAGCTGAAAAACGTGTTCATAATATCGAAAAATCTTGACTGTGGAGGCCTGCGTTATGCAAACTCTATCAAGACACCGGAGTTAAACGGAGATGGTTCTGAGAATATCATACTAAGCAGTCCCGATTATGAGGAACCATGGGATGAGAGTAATGTGCCATTCACTGGGGTCCGGGATGAGAATGGCGAAAAACTTGAAGAAAACGAGTTGACCTTGCGACAGTGGGAATGGGTCATGGCCGCGCGAATCCTGGATCGGTTGTTGCTATGGGTCTCTGTAATTATGGGCGTCGTCACTTGTGTGGCTATTTTCATGCGAGCACCTCGCTTGCAAGGCATACTCTTCGGTTAGTGAGCACTGTAGAATTCTTAGCCTCCTCAACGGCTGACAGCTGTTTATTCCTATTATATATTGGAAGAATTTTACTAGATGGCTGTTCTTAGGGACTGTGCATTAATTATCAGAGGGGGGTGTTAGAAAAACCGAACGGGGAGGGGGGGGGGGGGGGGGGGGGGCATAAAGTAAAATCAAAGCAAGGATAGGGGGGCTCAAAGTAAAATGAGTCACTCAAGAGGAGGGGGGCAACAACTAAATTCACTCCTTTAGAAGGGGGGGTATTACCTAATATTTTTCTACTTGAAGCCCATTTTCCAACCCCCCTCCTGATAGTTATTGCACAGTCCCTTAAAAATATATATATATATTCGGGGGTAGAAAGAAGTGGCTAATGAACGGAGGGCAATGTAGTGTTTAACAAGGAGACGACATTTGCGCTAACATGTTTGTTTGGCTTTCAGTCATGTTAATAGAAAACATGCCTCGATCATGATTCGCGCGATGTGCCGCCTGATATGAACATTTTCATAGCAGACAGAATCAAGAATCAAGAAAACAAGTGAAAAAATAAACGTTTTAGAAGAGGACATTGTCGTCGTGCAATGCCAAATTAAAATAAAAGCATACGGTAAACAACAGGGGGAAGTAGCAATGTAATGCAAGTTGAGAACGAAACCTTATAGCACGACCGGATAATATACAGTAATGAGTAACTTCACAATTACTTTGGTTTTGCATTGCTTAACTCTTTGTGATTGGCTAAAACATGTCGCGCCACTTTCTGAAACAATCAGAAATAAAACTTACGCGTTTTCCTGAGCTCGGCTGCATGTCTTTGCTTTGAGTTCTGATTGGTACAATGGATTGTCTGCGTCTGTTGTGATTCGCCAGAGTAGCTGGTTTTGGTTTTACTGCACTCAATTAAAAATCGTTCTATCATTATGTAGGGCAGGTCACATAATCCGTGAAAAAGAAATTACAGACACCGTGAGACACTAACTCCATTGTTAATTTTCTCGAGTATTTATCAATAACTGCTTAGTGACTTTAGTTATATGTCATGGGTTTTGTGAAGTCACTCTAATAGTTTATATAAAATGATTGGTTGGTTTCTGAGGCCTTGAAAACTAGGACGTCATAACGTAATACATGTTTATCCCACAACGTGGCTGTCACACATAAAACTGACCAGAGTATCAGTCCTTCAGTCCTTAGAGCAGAGGGGTAGGGTGAGGGAATAATGATACAGATGATAGATTAGTTTTATTTTAATTATTATTCGACATAATAATAATAATTAACATTTGTATAGCGCAAACCTCTATATGGATACATTCAGTTGCGCTTAACAATATTTTAGAGTGCAAAAACGCACCAAAACGAGTTCAAATATGATACATCATTACACTCTTCCGACCGAGATTTAGATTTTGGAAAAGATGGTTGTCGTATAATAAAAAAAAAATATTCAGCAAAAAGTTGTGTGTATTACGGCTTGGCATTTTTACTTGTGACTAGTGACGAGTATGAAGTTGACTCGTCCGCAGTCGTCTCTTTTGGAAATCGAAAAACACGGGGTACACGCGCGGAGGATGATCAGAAGAGGAAAGCGAGGGAGAAAACTTTCCTCCTTCCCATCACCCGTCGCGCTCCCCTCGGCCGCGCTTCTCTTGTTAATACACCCGATTGGCGTATAATTAACCGCATGTAAGCGCGTCTAATTAACATCAAATTACCGCATGCAAGCGGTAAAATAGGCCCTATTTACCTAACAGTAGTATTCTTTATATTACTGACGTTAGACACGGAACTGAGAGAAAATAGCTTCAGTTTAGCACTGATCTGCAGTGTTTAGGGTTAAGCACTGATTTTAAAATGGTTAGCTTTCATTTATGGTTATGGGCAACTCTATAAATATGTTAAAAATTACAGTTCCCCTCAGCTAGCCCTTCTTGGTGTAGTGGATATAGGTATTAGTTATGAAGCAAACGACTCGGGTTTTTTCTTCTTTTACTAAAAGAAAAGGAGTTTTACTTTATGTAAAATGTTCAAGTGAAAGACAAAAGCCAGTTTGAGATCAGCTTTATTTTCGTTATTTCTCAGTAGGTGAATTGGGCCTACTTTAACCGCTTGCATGCGGTAATTTGATGTTAATTAGACTCGCTTATATGCGGTTAATTATATGCGAATCGGCTGGTTAATATTATCAGGAGGCTGAGAGATGACTGGGGATGAGTCAGCAAGAATGCGCGTTCACATGGGCCGATTCATTTTTGTTTACTTTCACCAACCAAATATATAATAACGTAATTTATATAGTATTCTTTTTTTAATAATTGTATGGAATTTTTAATATCTTATCTATTTAAATAACTCTATGTGATCTTAGCCCATTTTAAATTTTCATTTGTAAATTATTTAAAGCAATTATATGAATTATTTTAGTATATCTGTTAATGTATATTTTTATTATTATTATATATTTTGTTATAGTGTCCTCAATTAGCCTTACAGCTAAATATTTTGACACTTTAATAAAGTTTATGTATGTATGTATGTATCTTTCGTTAGCGCAGAATACATGTCGCTGGCAAAATTGACCTTAAAAAAACTAATTTTATTGATGTATGAATTAGCTTTAAATTGATGACAAGTCACTCGAGAAATAAAATTGAAAACCCGCAAATTTACGTTGGCGCAGTTAGTGTTTCCGTCTTAGATAACCCCGTAAACATACCGCAACCCAATTAACACGAGCAAGTTCAGTTCCTATTCTACACGATACGTCTTGATTTGTGTAAGAGGACGTCAACGGGATATATGCACGCAGATATATACGGTGAGTTCGCGTCTTATGGAAGCCACGGATTTTTTTTTCCTTTTCCTTTTTATTTTTTTTTTCCTTTCTTTTCCTTTTCATATGCTCTAGTTATAAATAACCGATATTGCTTTCAACATTTCTAAGCGACGCGGGAACTGAATATCGTTTTTGTGACAATAAGCCACTTGCTGCGGTTCACCTACCAGGAACGGAATTTTAAATAGTGTGAAGTTTATTTGTGAATTACTAAACGGAACTCAAGTGGCCACAGATACAAAGAATACGTTTGCTGCAGGCTTTGCTCTCTTAGAGTCAGTACAGTGTTGAATACGCGATATGGCTTGGATCTTTATTATTTCTTTGCTGTTACCTTTATATGCGCCTGGTAAGTTTGTTTGAAGTTTTTACCTTTTAGCTGTTTAGTTTTTAACCCTTTTTAAGAGCACCCTTGAGGTTCAAACGGTGACAAGGACAAGGGCGAAGTGGTTAACTTAAAATGGCGTAAGTGAATCAGAATAAAAATCATCCACAGATTCCAACATTATAGGCCAGATTACACTACTTAAGGTTCAGTGAAGTCTGTAAATAAAATGTCAGTACTGCACCTGTTTTAGTATTGGTGACTGAAATGTAGAACGGTCCATCGGAAATGATGAGTCTCAGTGAATTTTGGCCTATTCTCGAAATCTCGGCGATTACAAAAGGCTGCGTCTCGGAATATCAGGCTCGCCAAAAATCGGGCCGTCTCGCATTTTTAAATCTTTCCAAATCCCCGGCGCCCGATTATAGCCAGAAGCCTCCCGTTCAACAAACAGCACTGGTTTATTTGTGTTGCTAGCATGTCTCGATAAATTCCTGTTCAATGTCACCAACTGATAGTCGATGTAGGAACCCAAGAGTTTGAACTTCTAAGTATAAGAACATGCAAGGAGGTCAGTTTGTTCTATCAAATTCACCAACAATGAGTATATTTATACATCGTGCACCCCTAAGAATATTCATTCACGAGGGTTGGATCTGCAAACGGTAACTGTTATACATTTCGCATCATGTGAGCTTTTCGGCTGGATTGGGGTAAACAAAGTTCTAGTTTAATGCGTACGAATAGTAAGAAAGATATAAGCATACCGGAAAACGCAAGTAACTAAAATGAAGTGTACGTGACATACAACCCTTTTATTGAGCACTCTATGCAGAAAATCCGTTTTGTTTGCACTTTTCTTAGAATTATGAAAATTATGCTAAACGTTTTGTTAGCGTATTAAAGAAATTGGTCACCGTCCTATTCCATTTGGAGCATCGCGAAAGCTTTTTTACTACCTGGAGTTAACAGCGTCAATCAAGTCCTGAGAATTGGCATATAGTAACGCTCACGACACAAAAATTAAGCGTCCGTGAAGTTGAAGCTTTTACTGGGAGAAAAATGATTAAAAATTAAAAATTGCCAATGTGCATATGCACTGTACATGAACATAAATTAATACGAACTACAGTAGAAAGAATAAAAGCGAATGTGATCATTGCTGTTATACAGCAACTGATCACGTACGTGAAGGAGTTGCAATTAGGGCCTGAATTCTTTTTGTCAATCTCTCGATCTCTTATTATAACTCCGCCTTCAGTTGCTGTATGATGATTATTATACAATCTGTCAAAAAACCCTTGCTGTTTCCTCTTGATGCTAATTGTTTTCAAAATGTGGAAGTTTAATGCCATAGGGCTAATATCTTGGAATATTAAATGCATCGTTTGTGTAAAACACCTGTTTGCGGAAAGACCTTACTTGCAGCAGATATTCGAGCTGGAAAATATAATATTTTTCCAACTGGAAAGTTAAAGTTAAGGCTTTTTCACTTCCCAACTCGCCAACGGGATCATGATGGGCTGGCTTTTTATACATGACATGGATCCGCGAGCTGTACATTTAATAGTCTAGTATTTGAGCTTTATGTATTTCATAGAAAATATACAAGACATGTACATGTACCTGAAACCGAGTATTCAATCGAGAAATCAGCGCCTTGCATTTTCGGAGGAATCGGCCGCCAAAATTCAATTCATTCTCGAAATTATCAAATGAAGATAAATTATATTAATTTTCATTATAACTACTGTAATTTCAGACTCGTGCGATAAACTTAAAAACAAATCCAACGTACGTACTGGGGTTTTTTGAAAATAAGGCTCGGTTTCAAATTTATACTTTATGAAATTTACTTGCATTTGAAGAAGCAAGTTTACAAGAATTTCACTATAGAGTATTCACTCCAGGTGAATAACAATCTTCAGTCAATCACGAAGAGTACAGTCCGCAAACTTCATTGCTAATAAAATGCTCATCCGGAAAATAAACTGCCGTTTCATGCTGTACGGTGTTGCTCTCTTAAAGCTTCGATGAAATCTTGCTAAAAAAAACAAATCGGGAAATACAGTTTGTTAAAACGTTTTGTCGTCGGTACCACATACCTTTTCGTAGTTAAATCCATCATATTGGAAATGGAGCACGGATGCAGGAACAAATTAATATAGTGTTTGTATGAACATCAACCGCAATCTTCTATCATCTGAGAAACATTCATTTTTTTCATGAATTATCAACTTGAGATACGAGGTGAAATAATATTATTAATTTAGCTATTAAAGCTACGAGGCGTGTCATACCGTATTTAAATAGTTTCCTTCCATTCTATTCTGATCTTACTATTCCAACACTAACCCATTTAAAATTCTCCATTTTTACTCTCCACCCGTGTCACCGCTTTGATATGCATTAGTACGAATTCAAGCCCAAAACCACACGTTTCGAAATTTCACTTTGTTTCAGCTGAAATCCATGGTGTCCATTGTGTTGTTTGTTCAGATAATCATGTGTCTGCATTCCTTCTATTAAAATAACCCGAAATCACCTGATGTCTCAGGCTATGTAAAGAAAAGAATCTTAAGTCAATACAAAAAGAAAAGATGATCTATTATGATTTGAATGCCAAACATTTGTGTTAAGGGCCTGGGCACTTCGTTAATGGAGGAGGGGCTCCCTGTGCTTAACCATACAAATTCGTACTAAAAAAAACACAACTTACGTTTCACTTTATGATTTTTTCCAATTGTGTTTTGTTCTTTGTTTTCCTTCCCCTTTTCACACTAGCCGTCAGCTTACATTCTTACAAGTTTATTCCTGTTTTATAGACGTCTTAGGTCAGAAGGTACAGCACGACATAACACAATCAGCAGATTACCGATTGAGACAGGCCCTGTTTAGCCGTTACGACCGGATGGTACGCCCAGTATTAAAAGAATCTGATGTCGTCAATGTCACTTTTCAAGTGGACTTCAAAGCACTTGCTGGAGTGGTAAGTTTAAGATATTATTCAAGCATATCAAAAGCCCAGAGTTCATTACATTTTTACACTATCCGACTTTACACGCAATATACAGTGTATGTGATGTCGTCATACATCGAGCCGCTCGCAAACGTAGGAGTCTAAAGTTGCGTTTTCTTTCCTTTTCTATTCAGAATCGCCAAAATCGAATTCCATTCATGTTAACAGGGCTGTACAGGGTTTGCAAATTCCCTCCTTAGCGACCGACTTGAAAGACTGTCAATAGCAGCTGAAAACATTTAGTTTCCTCAGTTGGAACCACTAACCCTTTCCCTCCCAGAGTCAATTATGGAGACATGTAGTGTAGTTCTAAATTTTGAGTCTGTTGACAAAATTCTATGGTGTGACCATTCAAATGAAACTTCTCTGGCAGCACATTCGCACGGTACCATTTGATTTTTAGTATTTAAGAAAAGTGAAATTTGGGAATTTTCTTGAACTTTGATATTTGGCACCCTTGTATCCAGCGATTTATGGTTAATTTACAATTCCGGTTTTGTTGACAATTACGCTACTAGTACACAAAAACTGGTATTCATCATTATCTGTCTTCTTTGGCTGCGGATACGAGGATGGAAATGGATAGCAACTTCAAAAAAATATATTCTCAAGTGCCTTAGAAAAATCTCCATTGAAACTAAACAGTCAGCATCAAAACAATATATACGTCTATTACCAGGACCGATTTAGGCAAATTCGGTACCTGAAATTGGATACCCCAATTTATCCCATGCTGTGAAGAATACAGCCAATGAGAAGGCAAGAAAGCCGTTGCATATTCTGCGGTATCGCACGGGTTGTATTCGCGGCTAGTGTCTCGCAAAATTACGCGAAATGACTGGCAGAAAACGTTAAAATGACCTTCGGACAGTCATCGGAAATTTTCGGAACATCTTCGAAAAATTTTCGGTAAACTTCGGAGTATAATGACATAACTTTCTTTGTATTAAGTAGCGGATCTAGGGAAGGGGCAATGGAGGAGGTCCGTTCGTTCATTACGCTTCGCATATTCACAAGTTAAAAAGGGATATTTATTTGTTTATGATATATACGTCTGTAACCTGAAAAACGGGTATGTCACAGATAAGTTCCTTTCTTCTCCCTACGTCTCGCCCTTCCCCTTTCATACTCTCTGACCCTCTTCGCATTAATATTGTGCCCAGCGCAGACTTCACCAGTCAATCTTCTCCATTCGACCCTGTTGTTCACAACTGACCGCCATCAGGCCAATGTCATAATTAGTCGTGCCTTGACTACGAGCCAAGCCACACGACTTATAAAATGGACTCCAAAAAGTAAAAAAGGTTCACTTTTTTCAAATGGTACGGTTTATAGCCTGAGGCGAAGTGACGTCATATCAGTTGATATAGCAACTTCAAGCTCATGGATGATTGGATTTATTTACAACATAAGAAAAAGGAAAATGACGAAACGAAACATATCAAGTAAAAGGAACTTACATTATTGCCGGCTGGCGAGAGTTCCATTCGATAACGATTTCGTTTCCTTTCTTTTCGAGCAACAGTAAAAGTTAAAGTTGACCTTGCATGCACGAGTGATTGCGAAAGACTGATTAAAGGTTTCAAATGACGTGACGGATTATCTAGTGTGACCGGAAAAGCGACTGTACATGTAAAATAAATCACAACAATATATTGAATTAATTATCGTATCTTAGGGGCACTCACAAGACCCTTAAAGCTTCTTAAAGCACGACTTCACTACTCGAAGAGTTGTCTTCTTGTTAAATTATGGTAAAATTAAAATGTACATTTAGCAGTTGACCAAAAGTGACTGTTATTTCGTCATCGGTGGTTACCATGGTAACAATATGTGGGGATCTTTCAGACCTACTATTTAGCTTTTGGGGCTAATAACTAAAAAATTAACCCGGTGACCCCCATTTTTTAACGTGATAACTTTTAGCTCTTAATATAAAGAGGAAAGTGTAAATCTAGTAGTAATCATAGATTATAGTGCGTCTCCTTATATCGTGGCACCTCGTCTTGACCTAGTACCTCAGTTTCGTGAATTAATTCAGCCACTGCTTAAAAGGGCTATGTCGCGAGATTTGACGCAGGCACAAACGTCGGGCCGACATCAAACAAATTCACGCTATCGCCGTGGGATCGGGCAAAATCCTACCGTGCTGTGTACTCCAAAATGTCTCAGATTTTTCCGACATATAAATAGTATATTTGTCTTGATTTCATTTCGGTTATTTCTCCGTTTCTGAAATCATACTCCTCCTTAGTAGATGTACTAATACCGGAACCGGAAATGAGAAATTTCTGAGAAAGCCTAAAAAAGTGCTCCCGTGATAAACTTCTTAAGTCACGCAACATTCAACGTGAATTTCGCAGGATTTTTCGGATAAATAAACAACTACCAGTTGAAAGTAAGACGACTGTTGAATATAATTCCTTTATTAGCTAGACAAATTTTAGCCACAAAACTGCGAAATGCGAATGCAAATGCGCCCGATACAGGCGCAATTTCGAGCACTGTAAAGTTAATCTGCGTTCGCCTGGCGCGGCCGGTCAGTGAATTATTGCTACAAGACATACAGCGAATTGCACCGTACCGTAGAACATCGCGAAGAACAACGTCGGTATTTAGGTGAAAGCTTCCCAAATCAGGCAGAGAACCACAGCAAAATCAAGATAGAACATTCAAAACATACCAGAACGGTAGCGAGGAAAATACGATAACTTCTTGCTTGATTCCAAAGAGACCCAACAACTTACTTGGTCCGGAGAAGAACCTTCGTCCAATTTTTCCACTGCGTACTTTTAGTAGGCATTGAAATATTGAGCCGTACGATTCCAAAATCGGGAAAATATCCGAAACTAAATCAAGATTGAGCCGTACGATTCCAAAATCGGGAAAATATCCGAAACTAAATCAAGACAAATAGATTATTCACATGTGACATTTCGGAACCCCAGCTCCCCAGGATAACGCCTGATTTCCACGCGCTGGGAATGCTGGATACTATTGTGACTTTTCAAGATGGCGCAGATTTGGTACCGACACTTTTCTCGATTCGATCCGCCTAGACGACGCGCTAAGCATGCTGGATACTATTGTGACGTTTCAAGATGGCGCAGATTTGGTACCGACACTTTTCTCGATTCGTTCCGCCTAGCCGACAAGATTAGGAAGCGTCTCCTTCGTCGACGCAATTATTTTAAAACTAGTAGTAATCATAGATTATAGTGCGTCTCCTTATCCCGTGGCACCTCGTCTTGACCTAGTACCTCAGTTTCATGAATTAATTCAGCCACTGTTTAAAGGGCTATGTCGCGAGATATGTCACGCAGGCAAAAACGTCGGACGGACATCAAACAAATTCACGCTATCGCCGTGGGATCGGGCAAAATCCTGTCGTGCTGTGTACTCCGAAAGGTCTCAGATTTTTCCGACATATAAATAGTATATTTGTCTTGATTTCATTTCGGTTAGTTCTCCGATTCTGAAATCATACTCCTAAGTACATGTACTAATACCGGAACCGGAAATGAGAAATTTCTGAGAAAGCCTGAAAAAGTGCTCCCGTGATATTCTTTTTGGATCCCGCTTTAATGGAGCATGAAATCGACGATTAAGTCACGCAACATTCAACAGGAATTTCGCAGGATTTTTCGGATAAAATTACAATTACCAGTTGCGAGTAAGACACAAGACTGTTGAATATATAAATTCCTTTATTAGCTAGAAAAATTTTAGTCACAAAACTGTGAAATCTTTAGTCGCAAATGCGCCCGATACAGGCGCAATTTCGAGCACTGTAAAGTTTATCTGCGTTTGCCCCGCGTTCGCCTGGCGCGGCCGGTCAGTGAATTATTGCTACAAGACATACAGCGAATTGCACCGTACCGTAGAACATCGCGAAGAACGACGTCGGTATTTAGGTGAAAGCTTCCCAAATCAAGCAGAGAACCACAGCAAAATCAAGATAGAACATTCAAAACATACCAGAACGGTAGCGAGGAAAATCCGATAACTTCTTGCTTGATTCCAAAGAGACCCAACAACTTACTTGGTTCGGAGAAGGACCTTCGTCCAATTTTTCCACTGCGTACTTTTAGTAGGCATTGAAATATTGAGCCGTACGATTCCAAAATCGGGAAAATATCCGAAACTAAATCAAGACAAATAGATTATTCACCTGTGACATTTCGGAACCCCAGCTCTCCAGGATGATGCCTGATTTCCACGCGCTGGAAATGCTGAATACTATTGTGACGTTTCAAGATGGCGCAGATTTGGTACCGACACTTTTCTCGATTCGTTCCGCTTAGACGACGCGCTAAGCATGCTGGATACTATTGTGACGTTTCAAGATGGCGCAGATTTGGTACCGACACTTTTCTCGATTCGTTCCGCCTAGCCGACAAGATTAGGAAGCGTCTCCTTCGTCGACGCAAAAAATCCTTGGAGCAGACTTTTTATAAACGTAAAAAAAGACAATTTGTGAGTGCTTTTTTAAAACCACTCACAAAAAAAATTGCATCCACAGGATTATTTTTTAATTTTATCTGACGTTTCCTCTCAATAAGGGAAAAAAATATTGAAACAATAAAAAATGGGGTCACCGGGCTTGTTCACTTGTCAAAGTCATCATGTGATTCACATTTTCCACGCGTGAACTAGCGCAATTCAAAATCTGGATTTAACAAGATCGATGTTTACTCATGCTTAGTCAGGATTACCGCTGACCTTTGCGTGTACACGCCCGGACACCTGCAGACCACATTGTACTGGGCGGCTTGCTGACCGCCATTGTGCTCGATCGAGAAAACGTTTTCGCTTTATTGCCGTGAATTTAGTAAGCTTTTGCGTTTTTTACTCTTTTATGGAACTTCAGAACTTGTGGTTCGCGACAAGCAACGCAGGAGATTGTTAGACCTAGAGAAGGCGGAATGGCCAGTGAGCTTTATTATGTGGAATTTTTACATCACATTCGCTCTTATTATTAGTGCAAAAAATGTCGGGAAGTATTGTCTTTGTTCATGTGTTCATGATGATGAAATTGACGGTGCATTTATCACAGAGTAAGTTTTACAAAGATTATCGTAATTGAAACCACTGCCAGCGACGTTTAGAGCCATAGATTTTTGTATCGGGCTGTTTTCGTTGCTTGAATTGAACGACTTGTTGCTGAATACGAGAAAAAAAGACATGGCGATATAATTAGCTCGCTTGCTCGCGATCGATAGCTTAATGTTTTGTTGACAGTTCTACAATTCACTTTGAAGTCCACTTGGAAACTTGTCAGTGACAGTTGGCTAGGTTTGATTTGTTCTCAAAGTGACAGTGTTATTTTTTTTCTTTTTATTCTGACACGTAACTTCGCTTTGTACTCACTCATTTCTGCTTCGTGTTTGTTTTTATTTTAGTAGTATAGCCTTGTTGTTATTTTTGTAAAAACTTAGTCTGACGAAGTCTTATAAATCTAACTAGTCCTACTTTTGGTATGATACATTCTTTTAACTGGTTTGAAATAAAGTTTTATTTTTGTAGCTTAATAATGATATTTTAGTTGTCAATTGCACAGGCACGGCGCCGCGTTTATGTCGATCGTGTTAATATCGCTGTTGGTTCGCTAAAATCTTTGTGTTTGCGCTATGATCAGCCCAACCAGAAGCCGGCTCGAAGATCGACAGAAACGGTAGCTTTTGTTTTCGAGCTCGGTAAAACAGACTGCCTGCCAATTGAACGAAAACTTGAAAAGGAGAAAATACTATTTGGTCGCCATTTTTTTTGTTTGTTTTTGCTATCGTTTTTTTTTTCGTGGGCTCCGCGCCAAAAAAACCCATTCGAACCACCTTAAGAGCGCTTTAGAGTGCACTTAAGGGTGTCCTTGAAACAAAGCCTTGGTCGACCTACTGGGCAAGAACCATGAGCCAAATCAAAGTACAGCACTGAGTTGCTTTAATTACCAGCCTGTTATCGTCCATGCGACAAACATTAACATGCCCTAGCCAGCGTAAACGATTTCTAACGAGCTTCATCTCTATTGTTTATGACAGCGGCAGGATTTTATGGTGAAATTGCTAAGGGAGGAGGGGTGGTGTAGTGGTGAGAGCACTCGCTTCCACCAATGTATGTGTCATATCATATCGATACCCAGTCCCGGCGTCATATGTGGGTTGAGTTTGCTGTTGGTTCTTTCCTTGCTTCGAGAGGTTTTCCTCCGGGTACTCCGATTTTTCCCTCTCCTCAAAAACCAACACTCCAAGTTCCACGGCTAAAAAACCCTCGTTCACTGGTGATTTTACCAAACAATAAATGCGAGCAAAATATCGTCTAGTAACATTGCATTTTCCAATTTGGGTTAATGTTCGGCGAATTCGGAATTCACTGTCGCTGAACACATGGAACTCCATGCAGTTCATCATGAGTTTTCCTATTCTAGGAAACTCCATTGAAGAGCTAGTTTTTCTGAACGTTTTCCGTTAGTTTTCTATCGTGTGTTTACACGGGGTTCATAAGTGTTTTCCAGAAGAGGTTAATGCCATGAAAACATGATATTCGCGAGTGATTTTGCTGCAACCGTATAACTCCAGTAAATCGCTTGTTTTCCTGAACGTTTTCCTTGTTCTTTTGTCAGGATAACAAAGATCAAGTTATAACCACAAAAACCGAAATTACCCAGGTAAGTAACATTTTCTTGCAGGTACGGACTCACAGGATATCAAGAGAAAATAAGAACATTTTCTCGCGTATATGTAATAGGCTGAAAGATTTCTGCAATTTGTTTACCGAAGCCAAGCTTTATGTATTATGTATTTACATTCGAAAAAATAGATGGGATAGTGCCCCGCGAATATATATATAAGATGAAATCTCGCTGATTCGTTTTCCCTGTGATATCGCCAAATACCACTAAATAAACAACTAAATTAAATACATGATTACATATAGCAAAACAAAAAAAAAGAGCAGTTGGTGATAAAATGTAGAACAACAAGGATTGAAGTGGATTATAGTTCAGCAAATTTGATTTCGTGACATGCGGTTCAGAAAATTATTTTGTCGATCTTTGTAGTCATATTTCTTTGCTTTCGTTATTTGGTGATTTGTCCTTCAAATTTCAATCTAATTAAGCCGGCAAGCTTAAAGTATGTTGCTGGCCCGTCTTTTATTATCAGCTCGTGCAGGACAATGTCCCTTTCAAGTGTTTCCTTTAAAACTGAACACTCTGTTGTTCTTCACGGTTTATAGATGTGGACCAATCCGTTCCTTCAATGGAATGCTGCGGATTATGAAGGAGTACAGCAAATCCTTGTGGACCCAAAAGAGATTTGGGTTCCGGATATCGTGTTGGAAAACAAGTAAGTCTCGTATTTGTACATTGTCACGGTTCCAAATTGAAGGACACCCACCTTAAATGTACTACGCTCTACGGCTTCTGAAGACAGGCATTAGGTCCCGACTCTTTCCAGTTTATAACATACACGCTTATTATCCACTGGATGGTGATGTATCCGGTTGATAACTTTATCCCGGCACTTTTTGAACAAACCAGCCCAGGTTAGTTTAAGTTAGTTAGGATACACATAATAAAATGATAACGGTCCAATCTTATTGTCTTATTGCATTGCAGTGCTGATGAACTGGTCGTTCAAGCAGGTCACTTGGAAAAATACCGAGTCTTTGTGATCGTGCGACACGATGGAGTAAACATGTGGGTGTCTCCGGCGACCTTTAAAAGCTCGTGTAATCTTAACGTGAAGTTCTTTCCTTTTGACAAACAGGAGTGCAGCATGCACTTTAGCTCCCTGACAGCTGATCGCTCTCTCATGGACATCAACACAAAAAACATCGAGAGCGAAGATCCCGAGGAAGGTATTTTTTTTTGTCAATTCTGCCCATCTAATTTCCGGAGGCGCGTTGAAAAGATGTAGTGGTCAACGCGTTGGACTTTCAACTTACAATTCGTACTGTTTCCTCAAACAAAAAACTTCGCTCTACTTTGCCTCTACCCATCATATAATGCTTCGGGTAATTATAACCCTCCGATGGACTAACATACCATCCAGAATGAGAAGCAATAGTTCTAGGTGCTTTATCACAGAAACCGGCTTAAGCTCCGGCCAAGTAAGCCTCATGTAGCTCGTGTGCAACTTTACCTACCTACCTACCTACCTACCTATGTGTCTAAAGTGGTCCGCACAATATATAATTGACCTGCACTTCAACATATGGGCTAATTAACAGTTAATTAACATTTTTTCCTATTTGATTATATCCGACAGAGCATAGTCAAATTTATGTATCAAAGTACGTTGAACTGCAAATTGATGGCTCTCTTTATTCTAAACAAGGACGATGAATGGAACAAGGGGTGTTTTGTGGCAAATATATGTTTAATTACCTGCGATTTACATGCTCATTGATTGGCATTCTTTCGTTCTTGCCTCCTACGTATCTTAAAGTAAAGGAAAACAGAAAAAAATGTTTCCTGAAGCGGTTCAAATTCATTTGACAATGAATAAACACCTGTTCTAGCTCTGGGAGATACATACCTGTTTGCCTGGCGTGAGTCACATACACATTCACAATTATTTCTCCATTTTCCCATTAGATCTCAAACTCACCTCATCCAACGGTTACTGGTCTCTCAGGAGCCTCGCAATAAAGACCAAAGACTACGACAAACAAGGACGAGAATTTCGTGAAGTCGTGGTATCCTTCTTCATTGGACGCAAACCCATGTTCTTCGTCCTGTTCTCCCTCGTGCCTTGTATGATCATTGGTATGCTGATTCTCCTAAGCTTCTTCATCCCAGTGGAAAGTGGCGAACGTATTGGCCTTTGTGCTACTATTTTGCTAGCTGTGAGCGTCTACCTGTTGGTTGTGACCGACCAGCTGCCAGAGCAGTCTGACACACTGCCGCTGATTGGCGTTTACTACATCGTGATCATGTTTGAAATTGGGCTGGCGCTGGCCGCTACTGTCCTAGTGCTGAAGGCTCACCACGCTACATCCAAGCCACCCAAATTTTTGACCTACTTAACAGGTTGGTTTCTTATTCACATATCAATTTAATACTGTCCTGAGATTTTTTGTCCCATGCTTGTGACACGATGTACTATAAAATGCCATCTTTATCAATATTATGTTACTATCAAAGATTAAAACCAGTGGACAGATATTTTTTTGATTATATAAACTAACAACATTTTGAAGCAAGCTATATCAAGCTTCAGTTCAGTAAATTTGACTATGTGCGATCTCGTAGTACCCATTCAGTTTTCAGTCAGTTGTTACAATATATCTTAGTGTGGTTTGCGAGTTTGCTGTAACCAACTGACAGTTTTATAATGTCTAATTATTCCATTTCAGTGTTGAATGGGTTTGCTTGTTTGAAAGCGATTGCTTATTTTAGACGAATATATAGACGGTACAGACGGAAGCATAACTTGGAAGCCCCTCCTTCACCAGACAGGTCAGTGGCTGGTGTAGAAAGTCCCAGGATGACACCAGTGGAGAATGATGTTGAGTTAGGAGACGTGAGGGAGACTACAGAAAATCATGGCATGACATCAGAGGAGGTTGATGTTGAGTTAGGAGTCGTAAAGGAGACCGCAGAAAATCCCGGGATGACATCAAAAGAGGACGATGGTGAATTAGAAGACGCGAATGAGACCGCTGATAAGAAGAAGCACAGGCCTTCAAATGCCGTGACCATCGTTACGGTTGACGAAGACGAAGACGAAGATCAGGACGAAGACGAAGAAAATGAAAAAACTTGGAAAGAGATTGCCAACGCTTTGGATCGTATTTTCTTCTGGGTGTTTTCGGCTTTGTTTGTGCTGTCTACGATCGTAATTTACGGACAGGCAGGACGTCTGGCATCGTTGGATAAGCTTAAGTTCTGAGTTATAGCTATGTATCAGTCAATTCAAGCTAGATCACCACCTAAAATAGAAAAATAAAGTCCCTGAGATGAACATTCAAGAACACCCCCCTGCCCGGGTAAAGGGCGGACGAAACATCCACGCATTTTAAGTTTTAGGAAAAGGTAGGTTTAATTTTAGATTTAGCGGTTAAATTTCTCTGAGTCACTAACGGAGGCCTTTAACAGCAGGTCATCTTCTCTACTTTTTCGGACCTAACCCTTGGACGTACACGCAAACTTATATACCCCCATTGTGGTACAAGGGTTTCTGCGGTGTTACAATATTTCAAATATTTTACATCTAATAGATAGCCTGTGATGTGCTCTACAAGATAAGGTAAATATTATTGGATGTATCGCTGCTGGGAATCCGTGACGTGATTCAAAATGGCCAGCAATATGGCCGCCATCTTGGATTTTACAAAAAAATTCAACTTTATCGGGAAAATGCGGAAATTGTAAATAACTTTTGCTAGAGTTGCAAAAACATTTATTTTGCTGCTTTTGGTAGCATTTTATATGTTTTTTCACCGAAGAAAGGTGAAAAACACGCATTTTATTAAAAAATGGCTCGACCTCATGCTACTTATGACGTCAAATCTTGTTACCATAGCAACCCGTTGTCTAAACTTTACCAAAATGTGCCAAAAGGATAAACGAACAGTTACTGAAGACGGTATTTGCGAACAATAAATGCTCTTGAAAAAATCCGAGAGTTAAACGTGTTAATTGCCAAAATAGTGTGTAGGCACACACGCCGTGATATCTAGTCTAAGACTAGCCTGATTCTCGGACGGTACGAGGTCGCTCGCACTCACTCATTTTTCTCCGTTTCTGATGTCCTTTATTTTAATGCTTGTTCTTGACGCCATCTGAAGTTCGAATATTTCCGACAATCAAGAGTGCATGGCTGTTAGACGCTATTTCTCCGTCACAAATTTCAAGAATGCCAGGACTAAACGTACTAATAAGTATATGATTTATTGAAATGTTCAAGAACAAGCCCTCCAACAAAGGACATCAGACGGGGAGAGAAGGGATTTGAGTGCGAACGAAATCATTTTGGAGATACATGTAGCATAACCAAACTGTGTGGCCCAGGTTACGGTAGTCGCGTTAGTCTAGGGTTAAATTACTGGGATATATGTCCCCGGCTGTGGGACTAGTACTGATCGTGTTTCGAATTGACTGATACATGTACGTTTAAGTCGCACGTTATTAGTATTACGCTTAGTCCTTAAAGTGCACTTAACCCCAAAATTGTTTTTTTTGCTTTGCTTTGCTTTGCTTTGCTTGTCTACATAAGTAGACGTGCCTTCTAGGCTGGAGAGTAGGCGAGACTCGTAATTTTAGTATACGGGTTATAGCTCAGTGAGTAGTGCATTTATTTTAGTAGTAGTAGTAGTAGTAGTAGTAGTAGTAGTAGTAGTAGTAGTAGTAGTAGTAGTAGTAGTAGTAGTAGTGGTGGTGGTGGTGGTGGTAGTAGTAGTAGCAGCAGCAGCAATACTACTACTAGTATTTAGTGGTTGGAGTACAGTGGCAGTGGCAGTGGCAGTAGCAGCAGCAGCAGTTGTTGTAGTAGTAGTAGTAGTGGTAGTAGTAGTAATAGTAGTAGTAGTAGTAGTAGTAGTAGTAGTAGTAGTAGTTGTAGTAGTAGTAGTATAATAAAGTTAGTAGTAGTAGTAGTAGTAGTAGTAGTAGTAGTAGTAGTAGTAGTAGTAGTAGTGGTGGTGGTGGTGGTGGTGGTGGTGGTGGTGGTGGTGGTGGTGGTGGTGGTGGTGGTGGTAGTAGTAGTAGCAGCAGCAGCAATACTACTACTAGTATTTAGTGGTTGGAGTACAGTGGCAGTGGCAGTAGCAGCAGCAGCAGTTGTTGTAGTAGTAGTAGTAGTGGTAGTAGTAGTAGTAGTAATAGTAGTAGTAGTAGTAGTAGTAGTAGTAGTAGTTGTTGTAGTAGTAGTATAATAAAGTTAGTAGTAGTAGTAGTAGATGTAGTAGCAGTAATAGTAGTAGTAGTAGTAGTAGTAGTAGTAGTAGTAGTAGTAGTAGTAGTAGTAGTAGTACTAGTAGTACTAGTAGTAGTAGTACTAGTAGTAGTAGCAGTAGTAGTAGTGGTAGTAGTAGTAGTAGTAGTAGTAGTAGTAGTAGTAGTAGCAATAGTTGTAACGTCGCTTAGCTAGCGGGTTTCGTTACACAAAATAAAATGCTTTCAATGAAACGCTACATCTATTTACCACCTGTTTTAAAATGCATCATGCTTAGGGGGTTGTGGAATTAATCCGCAGCCAAGTTTCAGTGGGAATTCGTTCGCCTGTTTTGTTTCGAGAATTATTTTCATAGCATGTCTCAGCGATCATGAGCATTTTTCATTTTATATATCTCAGATATAAAAGTATTAAAAAATGAAAACCGTATCACAAAACATTTCGGAAATACGCGAATAAAAATCAAATGAAATTCTAATCTCGATCATTGGAAATACTGCGATTTTTACCCAAGTACTGTCATGCGCTTTATAGCTTTTAATCTAAGTGCAGATGTCAACCCCTTAATACTCCCAAATAACAGTGACCAAAATGAAAATTCAACAAAAATATTATTTTGCAAAATTTTAAACAATCAAGCAAAACAAACGGCGCGCTAAAAATCTGGAAGGTTCTTTTCACTCTCCCCCCCCCCCCCCCCCCCCCCCTCACCCCTTAGAATAGTGCTTTGTTGTTGTTGTTGTTGTTGTTGTACTCTCTCCAGTTTTTAGCGCACCGTGACATAAATTTAAAGATGGCATCTACGAACTACGATAGCGTACTTGACGAATGCACCGGAAACTGATAGAGCAGTTTTCAAATAATTGTCGTAAGCCGAAACCAAAGTAATTACTCTGGCCAATCACAACAGACACAGACAATCGAATGAACCAATCAGTTCTCAAAGCAAATACATGTAGCCGGCGGTAAGCGCGGGAAAACGCCTGCGAGAAAGTCACGATTGGTTTTGGTTTTACTTCTGATTGGTTGAGAAAGTGGCGCAAGATTTTTTGGCCAATCACAAAGTGTAGCAATACAAAACCAAAGCAATCGCGAAATTACTTTCGTCGCTCAATTGAAAACAACTCTATGGAACTGTAAGTAGTCTAGATAGATGATGAATGGGTTGATCTGTGAAGGAAGATTGCGTGACGCGCCCTAAGAACATCTGCCTTGGAAGCAACACAGTGCTTTAATATTCAGTAATATAATTGTAAAACAAGGAATGAAACCAATCTTTTTAATTCGTGAATACCGGGAGCGTTTCGCTGGTTTTTGGTATGTGTAGAAATTCACTTGATCCTTCTTTCCATCTTCTGTAAACTTTAAAATGGTAATTCCGCTGACTATGAGCCCCATACTCATAGAACTCATGCCCCTAATTCTCATGGTCATTACCAGCGGAATGTTTCGCGGGCGTCGTCTGTACATGTGTGTCCGTGCGTTGGGCATGCCAATTCGCGGGCGCGTATGACGCGCGTAACATCCGGGATCTTAGCAATTTTGAAAGCAAAGCGAGGCTTTGTTTTTCGCGCAGCTACACAGCTGTCAGCCCGGTAAACACTTTAATTTGGTTTTATCGACTGAGTCGATAAGGTAAATTAGCCACCGTAAAAAGATTCGAGAAAACACTTTAGTCTCTTTACTATTCATGGTTGGATCTTTCGCTGTGTTTAGCGAAGAATTAAAATCATTATTTCGCGGTTTGCTACTCAAGACATGGATACTTATTAAGGGATACTCAGAAGCCACTTTAGTGGAAAAAGAAGAGCTTTCAGAGATAAAATCTTGCTTCAAGGAACTTCATACGTTTTTATCAATGCGGGGAGATGTTCGTTTTACGGATTTCAGAACCAAAGAAGAAGAGATTTATAGAATTTCCAAGCAGTGGAGAGACTTAAAAGGTAAAACAAATTACATTTTTTGATGGGAATTTATGTTGATATCAATCTGTGTTCTTGTTAGTTTTGGAAAATTGTTTATAAAACGTGCTTAAATTCAGTTGTATTGAATTCTTGAATTTCATCGAAGACAGTTTGACGCTATAAATGGTACGCGTTTGGCTTTTAAACATAAACTTATGAAGATTTGAATAAAATTTTTCGAAAGAAGATTATGTTGTCCATTTTAATGTGTTTGTTGATTCATTACATAGATTGAAAAGCGATTTTATGTAAACAAAACAAGACTAGGATTTTATAGTTCTATCCTTATGCAAATATGTTTGTGTATTTTTGCAATTTTGATTTCTAAATCAGTTTCTCGGTCCATTTTTGATACGCAACAGGTGTATTTTATTCCAAAATTAGTCAAACTAGTTATTTTTGACCGAGAAAAAGTTACTTTTGTGAACCTTTATACGGTCTAAATGTGCTGTGCAGACGTTTCTATTGAAAAATAGCCCGGTCGTCAATCTTAATTCTTGTGCTTTCGACCTTCTTTCACCTTTGTTAAGTTTATCATCAGCTTTCTGTTCAGAGAGCGACGCTGTTAGGCTTAGCCTATCTATATATGTTATCAGTTGCGTTTAAATGCTAATAATATACAGGAAAAAAGAGAGGAAACACAGTGCAGAAAAAAGGAAATTCAGTACAAAAATAGGAAAAAAATGCAAATTTGTAAAAGCACAAAGCATTCTGATTAGCTAATGAACAAAGGAACGGCTCACAGAAGGCCAATCATGTGCGTCCTCTGAATAGAGCAAAACTTGGATGGCCCAAAAGTTGCGTTTTCAGCAGGTTTTCTTTCGCAACGGCTACGACAATATAAGAGCTAAAAGACAGTTCTAAAAAAGAAAATACTGCAAAAGGTACAAATTTTTGGCTGAATGTGTGGAAAAAGTGGTGCCAAAAGAAGGAAATTGCGGACACAATCAAAAATTATCAGCTAGCTGAGCTAAACAATTTGCTCGAGCGATTTTATGCCGAAGTAAAAAACAATTACGGCGAAGATTATGAGCCAGAAAGCCTAAAAATTATGATAACAGCGCTTGATAGACACCTAAAGGACAAAGGCTGTAGCCTTTCTGTTCAGTACGGGATAAAGAATTCAGCTTGTCCAAACAAGTGTTAGAGGGGAAAGCGAAGCAGCTTCGCCAGGCTGGCCGCAGTAAGCGCCCAAACAAAGGTCGACAAGTATCGGTAGAGGAAGAAAACATTGTTAAAGGTGACGACGGCTTCGAATTTGTTGAGTTTTCTGAAGGGCCAACGAAAACCAAGCAAGCCGGGAGGTTTGAATGCAAAGCCAAGGCAGTTTAAGCCCAAAATGTTCCAAACGGGGGGAGACAAATGTCCTGTAGTGTTGCCTTATTTCGTCAGTACATAAGCCACAGACCTCAAAATCTCAGGAAGAGTAGTCCATTTTATCTCTCGATAAAATACAACAGACGACCCGAAGACGGAGTTTGAGACAAAGCTAGTCCAACCCATGGGAGAAAACAAAATCAACCCCATGATGAAAACTATTATCTCCGGAACTACCCTTGAGACATCTGAGAAGCGGTTTTCCAATCACAGTGCCCGCAAAACCGTAGTTGGCAAGATGAAGAAAGCGAATTTTGAAAGGTCAGCCATTGCAAAAATCACTGGTCACAGAAATATACAATCTCTGGACGACTACGATGAGGCGGATGAAGACGAACAACGACAGCTTTCATGGGCTATTTCAGAAAAAAGCACACCAAAACCGAATCCAGCAGAAAGTACACTTGATACGTCTTGTTATAATTCACACATGATAAGCTCACAAGCACAGAATTTGATGAATTCCTTCACTAACTGCACTGTCACATTCAACCTCAACAGCAAGACTTCGCCCACCATTAAACAACACAAACTCATGCAATTCCATTTTATCGAAAGTGATTCAGATACCGATTGAACAATTGATTGAACTGTTTAGCCAGTTTAAGCTGCTTTAAAACTTTTGAAAACATTGAAAAACATGTTGTTTTGACTGAACACGATATCATTCTTTTCCATTTGCGTTTAGATTATTATGGGCTGATCTTTATCGGACAATCAGTAAATAAAGTGTCAAATGCGCGTCAAATTCTCACTTCCTCTTTGCGATAAGATTGTCACTTTCTGTATGTAATTTTTTTCATTTATGATTATTAATAAGCAACAGAACTCGAAACCTTATGATTACCATTACGAATACCGGCAGCGTTTCGCGGGTTTTTGGTGTGTGTAAAAATACACTTGATCCTTCTTTCCATCGTCTGTAAACTTTGAAATGGTAATTCCACTGACGAGTGCATAAGGCTTGCGCATACAAAGCACGTATTTTATCAGTTGTGCCTTTATATGCAAATTCAATACACGTCGGAGACTCGGTTACTAAATGCAAAAATACCTAAAGCCTAAAACCCTTTCATATTACTGAGTTACAAAACCTTTTTTCTATACACAGTTTAAACACCTAAGTAATGCTTTCAGGAACCGTACTTAAAACCTTTGGTACAGACTTTCTCAACACAGACCTCCTGGTAGAAATTAACATAAGCCATATAAGTACTACCTTATATGTGTAACAACGTCTTGCCTTTCGATGAAGAATCTTTTATTTAGAGACTTCTGTATTCACGTATTGGTTCATAGGAGCCTTTGGTTGTTTTTTTTTTTTGTAGCCAGTAAAAGAGCGTCGCATGATTCCAATCTATATGAGCATGTTCATGACTGCTGAGCATTCGCATGACCGGTCGATAAAATGGTGTACTCGCTCAGTCTGTTGTTACAAGAAAATCGTTTTGATGTTCTGACATTGTCTGAGACATTTTGGCTTCACAAGCACATTTTCCGACTAATCAGGAAATATGATATGCTCATTAATTATTGATGTTTGAAACAGGTTTTATTACATTCTCCAACGTTAATGGGTACAATATTACTTAGAACTTTGAAATTGTAAAAGTATTCAAATCTCAAGTTTTTTTAGGTCGATATGTAAACGTTGGTTGGATTTCGGAAGCAGAATGTTGAAGCGCGGAATTTTTTTTGCCGCTGTCATTTGGAGTGAGTATGCCATTCATAATTATATTTTGTCGTATACTGTTGCCGGCATCATGTATTAAGTGAAAATCAATCGATCAGAGTTCTATTTCTCCTTCTTCTTCTGTACAACGGAAACTACAAATGATAAATTCAAAAACATACTAACACGTAACTATTAAAAGCCAGGAAATTATTATTTAAAGGCGCTATGTCACCATTTTACTTTAAAAAGCCAAAATACATCTTTATATCAGTGAAATTCCAAAAATAAGAATCCAGTTTTGTTTAAAATTATTCTACTAGTGCTCTAAAAGTAAAAATAAGTGTCTTGGGCTTCACATGGCCAGGATGGAAATGGATTGTATCTTGAAAAAATTGGGCCAATTTTTTCAAGTTTATCGCTTGTGTCTTAGAAAATTCGCTAAAACTCCAATTATGGTTTATTTTCTCTGCTAAAATTCACTTGATATCTTCCTGTTAGTGTTCTTTAAGCATTTCGTGTACGACAAAGGTACTTAGTTTTAATTTGGGACGGTTTTAACCCGAAAACCTCAAAGCTCCTTTAATAACACGATGATATAAAGTCAGTACATTTAATTTGGTGCTAAACGAAAGGTTCGTTATATCTGATGATTAGTGTGCAGGTGACCATACGGCAAGATCAACTGGTTTCTCCGTGTCTTTTTTTTTTTTTGTTCTGGTGTCTCCGAGTCTGCTTTTCATGATCAAGAAGAACACAAAGAAACAGAAACTCTCTATACCTAATTATAAGCATGAACGCGAGCTCGAGCGCAAGCGAAGAACAAGGTAATTTTTTATCCCGGATGCTTTCGTTTGTAATGTTGGTACTTCAGTCGGGTCCGTTTTATTAAAATTCACGCGGTTAAATACATAATGGACATTTAAGAAGGAATGCCAGAAAAATTTATACTTTTATGGACTATATACTTAGGTAATCTACGAGTTTTTTTTTCTTTTACTACACCCTTATATTAATCAAGAAAAAAAAACAATAATATTTAAATGCAAATTTATTCACAAATTATTAACTTGTAATCGAGCCAACTGATAACTGATGGTGTACTCGCTCAGTCTGTTGTTGAACATGTTAAAAGAAAATCGTTTTGATGTTCTGACATTGTCTGAGTCACTTTGGCTTCACAGGTACATTTTCCGACTAATCAGGGAATATGATATGGTCATTAATTAATGATGTTTTAAACAGGTTTAAACAACGTTAATGAATGCAAAGCACGTATATATAACATGGAACTTTGAAAATGTAAAAGCATTCAAATTTCATGTCGTTTTAGGTCGACATGTAAAACGTTAATTGGATTTCTGAAACAGTATGTTGACGCACGGAATTTAAATTCTACTAAATTTTACTCACTGTCTAAAATTCCCGAGATTTCCTATAATTTTTTAAGGGTGTCTAAAATTCTCCAAAATATTCCGGAATTTTGTATCTAACTTGAACCCCCCAAAATATATCATTATAATATATCCACATTTCCGGAATTGTCCGGATATATGGATATAATGATATATTTTGGGGGGAGGGGGGTCAAAATGTTAGCAAACAGATGTATATAGCCTTTTTTGGTAAGGTTAAGTCAAAATAACCAAACATCGTGTTCTTTCTAAAGCCGCTAATATCCGTAATCGAACTTAAGCTCTTCGTTTATTATGTCTATATTTAACTTCTAGCAGTAATCACAGATTATGAAGACGTGTTCGAAGGAATTTCCGGCGGAAATGAGCCCCTGAAAAAAACCAATAGGGGCGGCCATTTGGAAGACCGTCTACCAAAAAATCTCAAATTTTACTGCACGTAAACCACAGGACAACCAACACGAAATTAGGATTGCGTTCTTCGAACGCGATTACTGATGGAGAAGGCATCCGTATAAAACTGAGAGTTGATCTTCTCTTCCTCTCACATCACAAGCCAGAGGGTCGTTTTTAATACACGCATTAGGGGTCCACATTCGCCTTGGAAGTTCACGCTTTTGAATAAATCTTAATTACTTTTCACACATTCCTTTTCACATCCAATAATCTCTATCTGTCTAAAGTTATCGTTTCCAGAGGGCAAAAACAGACTTATAAAAACCTAAAAAGATTAGATATAAATTTCGAAAGCACGGGAAATAATATTTTGCTGCGTACCTTTCGCGCTGTTTAGCAATGGAATTTTCGATGTTTATCGCGTTTTATCGCCATGCTTGGGTTCTTATTGACTTGATTAGCTTTTATTGGTCACTTGTGCGTCGATCCATGCAGATTAGTATAGAACAATAGCGGGAATCCCAAAATTACGGTGGTCCAAAAGTGTCACGGCAATTTCAATTTGCTCACGGCAGTTTCAGCTTCTGGCGTGTTGAGGAGATGAAACCTGTTCGTGGCAGTAGACTTACAATAATTGTAACTTAGTTTGTAGACAAGGAACATTTTCGCAAATTAGTCTTTAAGATCTCTACTACCTCATGTAAGCGATGCGTTCAAGCTTCTAACGTGATGAGATCCATTTGAGACAGTAATTTAACAGTAACTGAACTTTGTTTGTCGTCAAGGGAAAATTGTATAAAATTAGTGTTTTAAACATAGGGTCTCCGCTCCCTCATGTTATCTTACAGGCGGCACGCCCAAGCTTCTGAGGTGATGGGATCCATTCGAGACAGCAGTAAATTAAAATTAACTATAACTTTGTTTGTCGACTACGGAAATTTACTAAAATAAATGTTTTGAACATAGGGGTCTCCGCTCCCTCATGTAAGCTTACAGGTGGCACGCCCAAGCTTCTGAGGTGATGAGATCCATTCGAGACAGCAGTAAATTAACATTAACTGTAACGTTTTTGCCGACCAGGGAAATTTGTATAAATTAGTGTTTTGAACATAGGGGTCTCCGCTCCCTCATGTAAGCCACAGGGAACCCAAACGCTTTATTAGCTATTACATGATCATTTAATAAAATATTGTTATTTACCTGTTTTCCTGTGTCTTTTTTAGTCGTTTTGAAAGCGATTTGAATCAGAGCGACGACGGTTGACCTTGCACGTTTCAAATATTATCTTGTCTGCCGCTTTGTAAATACGACGCGCCTATTACGTCTCAAGTTTCCATTATTATTAACTATTAACTCTCCTCGGGAAAGAGAAAGAAGAGAAGAGAGCAAAGGATGAAACTAAAATGAGGCCAGTTTTATTTTGAAGCGTAATTCTCTTGTTACTGAACAAAATCGGCTAGAACTTCGCACCTCGATCAATTAAAGGGTGAATAATCATGCGAGGCAAGATTTGTTTGTTTGGACGCCCATTTTCCTGCTTAGTTTTGGGTTGTTTTTAGATGCGGCTTTTCGTCAGATCTGTGACTACACTTGACTTGACCGGAAGTGATTTTATACTTGTGAGCATGTCCTTCATCAAAGTGGTTTTATTGTTCTCATGACAGACTCTTTTGTTTTCATTTGACAGCCGCATATGTCGGAAATATAAAACAGCACATTCCACGCGGAATACCCGGTCTTCACGCGTGATAAATCTACCGCTCGTGTATCAGTGTTTGATCTAGACTGCCAGTATAAATACAGTATTTTAGGCCTTCTTTAACTCATGTGGTTTGTCCACCAACAGTGGCGTAGTTTTCAAGTATCCTATAAGAGATAAAACCTTATGGATTACGATTTGCGAATTGCTTAATTTAATTTAAAAAAAAAAACAGTACGTGCGTGCGAAGATTTGATTGAAGCTCGGATACAAAAAAAAAGTAAAATAAGCGACACCGTTTCTGCTATCTACGAACCGTTAAGCCAAAATTCAAATTTTAAAAAACCAATTTGTTACGGCAAAAGGAGAAATATTTATTCACTGATTTATTTTCTATATAATCGCGTTTGGGTTCCCTGTGTGTAAGCTTATGGCACGCCCAAGCTTCTGAGGTGATGGGATCCATTCGAGACAGCAGTAAATTTACATTGACTGTAACTTTGTTTGTCGACTACGGAAGTTTGTATAAATCAATGATTTGAACATAGGGGTCTCAGCGCCCTCGTGTAAGCTTACAGGTGGCACGCCCAAGCTTCTGAGGTGATGAGATCCATTCGAGACAGCAGTAAATTATAACATTAACTGTAACTTTGTTTGCCGACTAGGGAAATTTGTATAAATTAGTGTTTTGAACATAGGGTTCTCCGCTCGCTCATGTAAGCTTACAGGCGGCACGCCTAAGCTTCTGAGGTGATGAGATCCATTCGAGACAGCAGTAAATTATAACATTAACTGTAACTTTGTTTGCCGACTAGGGAAATTTGTATAAATTAGTGTTTTGAACATAGGGTTCTCCGCTCGCTCATGTAAGCTTACAGGCGGCACGCCTAAGCTTCTGAGGTGATGAGATCCATTCGAGACAGCAGTAAATTAAAATTAACTGTAACTTTGATTGTCGACTACGGATTCGAAATTTGTATACATTAGTGTTTCGAACATAAGGGTCTCCGCTCCCTCATGTAAGCTTACAAGCGGCACGCCCAAGGTTTTGAGGTGATGGGATCCGTTCGAGACAGCAGTAAACTAAAATTAACTGTAACTCTGATTGTCCACTACGGATTCGAAATTTGTATACATTAGTGTTTTGAACATAGGGGTCTCCGCTCCCTCATGTAAGCTTACAGGCCGCACGCCCAAGCTTCTGGGGTGATGAGATCCATTTGAGACAGCAGCAAATTAACATTAACTGTAACTTTTTTTGCCGACTTGGAAAATGTGTAGAAATTAATGAGATGAGTTGTTGAGATCCTTTTGAGATAATAGACTAATATTAAATGCAACTTTGTTTGTACGGTAGGAAATTTTTGTATATTGATCGTAGCATGTTATTTTTTTTTCGCGATCTTGGATGGACGTACGAGACAACACAAAACGCGATTTCGTGCTTTCTAGTCTAGCTACATCCCTTAGAATTCAAAAACAGTACGAAAAAGAAAACCAATCTCTCCTAAATCAGATTTCAAACTTTGCGAAAAAAATTGTTTGACATCAAATCGGGTTTTCTCTGTGGTGCATAGAAGTCACACTCGCGAAATCATCGATGGAAGCTTTTTGAAAACGTTCCTGATCGCACCAACTTAGCTAGGCTTTTAAGTTGACCGAGCGGTTTCGTAAATTTTTGAGCAATTTATTCGGGCTTTTAAACGGCAAGAAATTTTATTAGCAGTGTTTCCATAGTATATTAAAGTGTATAGATCCATGTACATGTGTATAGATCTTTTTTTATTTTTATCTTTTGCCATTATTTCGAACGTTCTATGGAGTAGTTTCTTCCAGTTTTTAAGTAGCCATTGTTCTTCAGCACTATGCTACCGGATTCGGTTCGATTGCGTTCGATTTTGTTCGAATGAGTTCGATTTTGTTCAATTGCGCTCGACTTTGTTCGATTGGTTCGATTTGTTCGATAATCGAAATAACACAAAATTAGATGTTCGATTGTGTTCGATTAGACCCCCGGGCTTAAAGATCACTGCTAAGAAGTGTCTCACAGCAAGTCCAGGAATACGCCCGGAACTGAAAGACGTTTTAAAAGAAATGGGACTTTAAGTTATCATTGCAGAACTGATAGAAGTTTGATATGTGAAAGTAAGCCGGAAACTTCAGCGTGAAATAGTTTTGTTTTTAGAATTATCGAACTAAAGTGCCGTAAAATTCGACTTGTACCAGATTTGTACAATTATTTTTAATTTAACGTGGAACGGGTTTTGTTAATGATGACAGAATGTAATTAAAAACCACAATGTTGGCAGCTACAATGCACGCTTATAGTCTAGGAGCCAGCTCCGAAAAAAAGTCGATTCGTTGCACCCCGTGCTATATTTGTCTGAATAGCACAAAATGATAGCACAATATCAGAGGAATACGGAATGACATTTTTATTGCTGGGCCAGCGGGACATCACCTCGATATGGGGCATTTTCTACCGGGTACCTTTTAGTCCCGCTTTGCTAATTATGCAAATTTTAATTTTGCCATGGAGTTTCAAATAAATGTAAGGTATAAAAAAATTTCGTCCAAATTCTCCAAACTTGGACACAGCAGTAAACATTAATCATTCTTAGATATAAGCATATATCAAAGTTGTTTCCATGGAAACTGTTGCTACGAGACGCAATTAATTCAGCTCGTAGAATTACATCAATTTTCCATGTTTCAAATCGAAAATGATTTTAGGAAATGTTGTCTACTAGAGTTTTGAAGTACGATTTTATCACATTTTGTCTACTAAAGTGTTTTCATATCTTAGTCTGCTTAAAACAGACGTTCTTTGTTACTATTTCCAAGCGTCAAACCTCAAAGTTTGGTCAATGAATGCTTCAAGACACGCCACAGTCGTTTCCGCTTTCTCGTATTGGTCACACATGAAAATTATAGTACTTAATCCTATAGTCATTGCAATAACCATAGCTCTTGGAAGAGTTAAAAGTAATGTCCAGGATTGCACTTAGAAGGGGGCATCACAAAGTGTCCTCATCTATAAAAGTTCCCCATAACACATACATAATTCCGTTACATACGAAGTACAGTCAACTCTCTCTAAGGCGGACACCCTCGGTACCAGATTTACTGTCCGCCTAAGAGAGGTGTCCGCCTTAGAGAGAGTTCATGTTACCTGATACCCAAACATCAAAACTGAAACCAGTGCTTTATTACTTTAATTGCAGTGTACAATGTAGTCAGTGCAAATGAGTTGTTGTATAACTGACGGGAAAAGTGACTTTAAGATTGGATTGACTTTAAGATTTAATTATTGTATTGTAAGGTCTGTTATATTTTGTTAAAACCACTCTGTTATCAGATTGCGCTAATTTTTCGGAATTTTGGACCTGTTACAAAATTTCATAAACATCCGGTGTCCGCTTTGAGAGGTTTTTTGAACCAACATGTTGAAAAAAGTGTCCTCTGTCCGCTTTAGAAAGATGTCCGCCTTAGAGAGAGTTCAGTTACAGAGAAACAAGTGAAATTCGGCAGGGACTAAATTTTCTGTCAGCCTTAAAGAGGTGTCCGCCATAGAGAGGTGTCCGCTTAGAGAGAGTTGACTGTAATATGAAAATGACAAATAACAGTCAAATATGAAGTACTCATAAACAATACTTGTGTCTAATCATAAGTGCCAAAATCCCAACTAAACGTCAAACTTTTATTCCTCCAAAACAAGCACCACTTTTATGAAATTTTCTAATCGTTACCTAGGCATCACTGGTCTCCTTTAAGCAGAGAGTGTTCTGACAGGTTTCGTTGTTCATACACAAGCAGGCTTCGGTGCAGGATATGCAGTTTGCCTTGCATTGACACATAGTCGTCTTTCTTGCATGCTGAACGGTTGAATTTACAGCCGGATTTTCGGCTTTAAAAGAACCGTCGGTGCGGGATTTTTCGTCATCAATGCCGTCCTAATATGTTGTAACAGACTATAGCTTCTGAAAGGAAGACTTTCGTGGTTTTCTTGTTTGTGACAGAACATCCAGCTGTATCTTGCAAGGTCTGCTGTGGCGGTTCTATCAAAACTGTCGCTGGTGTAGAGAACAGAAGTTTGTATTGTATGTATTGGTCTTTACTGAACGACAGCTCGTTGCATGGCAGAGATGTAAAGAAGTACACAAAAAACACTGCGAAATCAGTGTCACGGGACTGGATGACGATCCTTCCACATGTTTCTGAAGCGTGCTTAACATATAGAAGGATTCTTGTATCTGCCTATTCGTGGTCCGTCATTCTGAAGCTCTGACAAGACTGTCAAGGAAGTCTTATGGTTACACTTCTTCACCTGCATTGGTTTGGTCGCAGAAGCTTCCAGCGATCAATAACCCTTTTCCCAGGTCGGATCATGGACTACATTGCCCTCGCACATCATGTATAGAAAAGAAAATGCACTATTGACGTCCTGTCCACAGCAGTACTTTTTTTTAATTTGACCCAGTGCTTCGAGATTGGAGTCTTGACAGAGTTGATATGGATTTCAAGCGAACTGCTCACTCCTCGCCGTTCTCTTTCTCCTCCTTTGCTGGAATGTTGGCTGCTTTGAATAATTCTCCTGGCTAAGTTTCGCTGTGACTGCTCTAAACAGCTTCTTAAAAATATTTCATCGAGCTGACTTCAGAGATTGAAATCCCATGCCACCGAAGATACGATTAAGGCCGCTTTCAGTTCACTTCTAGGGAGCCTTGCCTATACTAAAGTAGGCTAATAAACGACCAAACCAGCTTATGTCAGCATGATAACTTCCCTTTCTTCTGCTCTTCATATTCTGCCCTTCTTGGACAAAGACACAATCGTCATCACATTAGCCATTGTGATTTTATCCCAAAAATCAATGGCATCGCTGGGAAGCTTTCTGGATGCAAATTCTTACACTCAGGCTGCTCTCGTTTGTTTGGCGCCTGTAAGTTAGTCTGCTTTCTCAGTAGGCATCACTAAGCTAGTTGCAATATTGAGGAATGTAGCTGGTTCCTTGTTTTCCCAAACCAGATGAAAGGCGTTTACTTTCTGAACATCCATCTTATCCCTAATTTTTCTGAGTCCTCCTTACTCGACGTCGCAGTGTTTGGTGGCAGCATTAACTTCAGTCCTTTCGTGGCTTGTAAGAAATACCTATTGAGTGCAGCAGAATTTGTGGAAATGCCAACAATACCCCCACGTCTTCCTGTTATGATATGCGGTTTGTCCAAACCCATCAGTCTGTCCAAACCTGGAAGAAAGGCGGTCCCAATCTGCCGATAGCGTGGTTTCCCTTCTCAAATTTTCGATGCACTTATGCAGCCATTGCTGTTAGTAACCTCGTGTCAGATATATATACTGGAAACAATATCAGAAAACAAGGATTACATCGTCCGGGCATCGCCTCGGCAAAACCTGCAGCTGTGCCGGCTTACGCACTTGGCCCTGAGGGTTCTCATCCGACCCTGGAAGGAGTACCGAAGCCGGGTGACTGCCTTAGATTCCTGACTCTAGCTCGATGTCATACAGTCCACTTTCTTCAAAGCAAGTCAGCAAGTTAATTTAGTGCAACGTGAACGCCTCAGTTCCAAACGCATAACAGTATATTTCCTAGACTTTAGTGTAAATGACCTAGACAAAGGTAATGACGCTGTGTTTCTGTTATGTGCTGACCATCATGTTATGGTACTGTAATCTATAGCTGAAGCGTTTATCATGGGCCGCTATGTGATTGGTGGAGACTGAGAGGACATTCTGGCATTAAACGCACTCCAGTTTGAGAGGGGCTGGTGATCACTTTGACGCAGAGGGCCGCTATGAAACATGCTTTGCTGTTTAGACGACAAAGGATCCAAGTGAAGTCAATTCGGATGGACGGATCGGAGAGGATCACCTAGTCACTTCAGACCATTGCTGCCGAATCTTCTCCATGTACAACACCACTGTTTTCCGTCGTCCAAGAGTGCTCAACACGAGCACAGGCTTCAGAGCTGACTGACTTCGCAGAGATACCCTTTTTATAGGAATGATCGGCAAATAATGCTGCTTTTGTTTAGGCCGGTATTGTTTCCTTTGAAACAACACCATAGTCTTGACATGCGTTGTCCCGATTCCCATCTTCCCATGTCGTTGTTATCTCCGACAAGCTATATAAATGGGCCAGGCATAAATTACAGCGCATCGTTCGCAACCCTTTTGCTGTGATGGCTTCGCGATAATTTCATATGCAGTACTGGTGTCCATGATGCCTTTGAATAACGAACAATCGTGGCATGATGCAGTGTTGTATGCTTATCGTCGCGTCGTACTGGCTCAGTCCTCTCCCGTTAGTGATAAGCCAGACTTTCCACTCCTGGTTAAATACAGTAACTGCAGACACTGAGTTGACCTGAATTCAGTTTTGTATGAGCAACAACGGTCGACGACAAACAACCGGGCGTTAATCGTTTGTTTGTCGAAATAATGATGGCGCATTAATACGTTTATAGAAGAAGAAAGTTAACAAGGATGTACATGTAGACTAAATTCACGCTTTTAAACTGGACCTGAAGCTAAACTTAACACCAACTGATTTAGATTTGAACCGAATTTGAATGCCTTTTATAATTCGCTTCCAAGTTTATATTCTAAAGAAAACTATGGAAACAGGATATTGCAATGCATTCAAACCAAAAAAAATAGTCAAGCCGATTCTTTGTATCTATCAATTGTTTCTGCCTGCTCTTGCAGGAGCTGTGGTTACTGCAATCTTTTCGGGGAAGTTCTGGTTTTCATGTGTGACCAAAACGGAAACAAAAAATCCGCAGTGGTGTGTCTTGAAAAGTTCTCGGGGATTTGAAGCTTAAAAACAATTAAAAAGGACATTTCAGTTGGCAAAATGGGAAAAAAATCCGTACGTCACGGTCTTTCCATTTGAAGCCTAGAAAATTGCTGTAACTTTATCCACTGGAATAATCTTTTCTCTTAGGAACAGTTTCAAATTAAGGATACAGTCCAAAACACTCATAAATCAAAGAATGACGTATGTTTGATGATATGTCCAAGTTTGGCTTATTTGGACCAAATATGGTACACTTTACAATTATTTGAAACTCCATTGCAAAATTCAAATTGTATATTAATTAGCGAAGTGCGGCGAAAAGGTATCCGGTAAAAAATGCCTGATATCGGGGTGATGTCCCGCTGGCCTATCAATAAAAGATTTCATTCTGCATTCCTTAGATAATGTTCTATCATTTTTTGCTATTCAGACAAATATAGCATGGGGGTGCAACGAAATTCATTTTCTAGGCCTCTTTTCAGACTTGGCTCCTAGACTATTATGCGAGTATCCTGGCTAGTTTTAGACAAAGGGCTCCCGACAAAGCCGGGATTTTAATCCACCACAAATATGCGAAGCACGCGTCTTTGAAAGTCACCAAGTACTCTGTAACGACCCTTATTACTTTTGAATTTACAGTGTAGGGGCCTTTTAAAATTGCTACTTTCATGTACTGGGGGTCGTTAAACTTTCGTTGGTTTGCTACTAACTTTTAAGAAGTAAAATGTGTAACGCATAATCGGGCCGATTCATCTAAGTAAAATTGTGACTGGTGAAATAAACACAGGGATTTTCGAATAAATAAGTCTATTCTTTGCACTGACTTAAGGTGGGACTTAACCTAAACGCCATTTTTCCGCCACTTGACATGGCTTAATTTAATGGAAATATCTCGTTCTCGTTTCAAGCAATCCAAAAACTCTATGCTCATACCGTGAATCTATGTTTTGGGGTGTTTTGTGAATTTTTGGGTATGTTTGGGATGAAATAGTTTTTCTGGAAGGATTGGTAAAATGAAGACAAATAAGAAATATTCACGCTGGGTTTTTTTTGGGCGATTTCCGGCCACGGTTAAACTACTTTTTACGTTTTGATGCTCTGACCATGGAACTTTGCCACAATATAACTCTCGCCATTTTCTAAAAAGTTACCGTTTTCGATTTTCAAATTTTAGTATTTTTGGCGGGGAAATGACGTCACAACTTTGGCGGCAAAATTTTAATTTTGTATTATGGGATATACAATGGCGATTTCTGAAAGAGCGTGCAACAAGGATTTCAAATCTGAAAAAAATCTAAAATACGTTGATCCAGTTAGAAGTTATGGGGCGTTGAATTTGAACTTCCCGCCATTTAGCACAAATCGCAACACGCGGTGGATGTCCTTGATTGGCATTTGCAGATGGTTATTATGACCAAGATGACGTCGCGAAGGCTTTAGAGTTTGTTTGATAAAACTAGTAAGAGGACAGCGACTTCGTCGTCCCTGGTTTGTAAAAGAAAACATTTAAATGAATTGTCAATAGCTCTACTTCCTGTGCTTCAAAATGACGTGCACAGGACACATTGATTGTACCCTTTTAATACTAGAAGATGTCCGCTGACTGGAAACCATTTGCTCCTTTTGTTTCCCATACAGATCAGAGCGCGCTTCAAGAGAAGAATCCGAAAATTTGGTCCAGCAGAGGAAACCTATACAGTGCGTGTCAATAAAACCTCGCAGACTAATCAAAGCACTGCTAACGAAGTTGACCCAAGCGATGTGTTTCAACTGCAGGATTAGTGCGACGTCTTCAAACGTGCATTTTAAAAATATTTTGAGGTGTAGCCTGAAATAAAACGTAGATACACAGCTACTATTATTAACCGATTTAAATGTTACACTTTCAATGAAGTTTAAAATTCCTATAGTCTGTCTGAGTTGGTTTGGCAATACGTAAAACGGACGCTAAAGAAACGCTACCTCATGTGATGCAAAGGACCGCAACAAAATTGAAAATGTTGAAATCTCACAGGTCCACTCTTTTTGTTTTTGTTTCTTCAATTCCGAAACAATATTGGGTATTCTATATTCCTCAGAATATTTAATCAAACAAAATGAAACGAAGTTTTTATATAGACTAATTAGACTCAATAAAACATAATTAGTTATCTGTTAAATCAGATTAAAATAGTCTTTGACTATTAAACGTAATAAAACATTTCATTTTTGCTGTGAGTTTATCCTAGAATATAGCATTGGTGCAATATAGGCAGATGTTGAAATAAATGCGTGATATATATGACATGCTCATCATTATTTCTCAATGTAAACACGATGGATCGCAATCCTGAAATAAAAGACCTAAGTTGGGGACAAAACAGAATAAAACTGAATCATGGTTGTATGTGCGCTGGCTTTCCTGCTTCGTACTTGGTCCTGACGTTCCATGTACCAAACAGCGTAGTTACCTTGAAAGTAAGGAGGGGGTCGGCATGGAAGCTTTCGGCTTTCACTGCGACACATCATGCAAACTTGCCTTCGAGGAGACGCCTGCTTCTCACAAGCCAGATTTGATTCTGTAGTTATTTCTTTAGGTTTCTGTAAACGGTTCATGTTCACTTGACGAGTGATTGGCCCAACTAGCTTAGTCATAGCCTCGTTGGCCAGGTGTTTTTGATCATGAGGATCATACAGGCCTTCATGGCTACCGTAGCGGCCTGGAGAAGCAAGCCCCCTGCCATATTTCGCCCTGCCCTGCCAGCAATCCTTTACTTTATCCCGTTGCTCAGCAGCTACATGGATGAAGGACTGGACCGAATCGTACAAATATTTAATTTTTCAGAATATAGTACTATATGTGCGTTCTTGTTATCCCAGATTATGTGGATTCTTCACGCATAAAATATCTGACCTAATGTGTGTATATGGGACCGCGGAAACTCATCTTACGACCACCTCGTTTGGAATAATTCGAAAATGCGTAAGGGGTGGACTATTTTATTTTTAAGGGGGTTGGGGTAGGGTTTGGGCAAATACCAAAATTTAGTGTCACAAAGCCAAACCCAAATCAATCACTCTGGCCAATCACAACAAACGCAGTCAATCCAGTAAACTTATCAGAACTAGAGACAAATACACGTAGTAACTGATGCTGTTTCTCTTTCGTCAGTAAACGGTCGACGCCATTTTTAACGGTCCAATGGTCGATGTCAATTTTGCCGTAGTTCAAGGTGGCTCCATATAGTTATTGGTCAGTCTTCCAAATAAAATATACACGATCTTATTGCTGTCTTTCGAGAGTTTTGTTTCGCGATACTAGGCATAATATACACATACACGTAGCTTAGGCTTTCTCGTGTACGGAAAAGTCTAATTTGGCAGTCTTGAATACCGTAAGTGAGAATGGGGTAGAATATTAAATAAAAAGCATAGTAAGTCGGCAATGTTTACATAGTACCTCAATTTTGAAAAAAAAATCCTACTGTCTTTGGAAGTTTAGGCAAAGCTCGTCAATGTGATTCTTCCAAGTTAAGTTTGAGTCAAGGTATTTAACCGGGTATTTAACAAGGTATTTAACAGTGTTAGCTTGTTTGACTACACCATCAATTTTTAAATTAAATGACTCGTAAGGTTTCATTTTCTTAGAATGAAAAATAATAAAATTAGTTTTTACTTGACTTGACTTGGCGACCACTGATTGAGTTGTTGGGCTTGTTGTTCAAGGCTAGCAAACCTTTCAACGGATTTTCTCGGTTTTTACACGGTAAATATTCACGATTTTTGGTGAAACAGAAGAAAAGATCCAGTAAGTCTAATCTTACAAAGCCATTAAAAATCGGTACATAATTTTCGGTAATTTACTCACTTTTCGATTTTTACGTTTATTGGCTTTGTGTATGTACAAAAATTGTTGTCTTTTTTGTGATCGAGAACAAAGAATGCGCGCAATAAACGTTTTAGTTACCAAAAAAACCTCTTTATTTTCGTGACGTCATCAAAATAAACAAACGCGCGCTCGCGCCATTTTCGTGCACATACCTCGTGCGCCAAAAATCTACATGGAGCCACCTTGATATGCCTGGATTAGGACGAAAGTAGGCTCTTTAGATAAAATTGAGCCTAGAAATTTGATTGCCTTATTCACGAGATACCCCTAATCAAAGAACTCAAACCAACTTTGAACGTGCTAATCAGACTCTTTCCGCGCTAAGTTATTTACACAACTAATAGAACTCCAAAAAATTTTAATTAACTGTATTTACTAATTTATATTCACCTTTTTTCTACTTGATAATGATGTTAGATACAGTCGAATCCCGCTTTATGGTCACCCCTTGTTACGGACAGTTTTCTCTACAATTTGCCCGCTAGCTTCAAGCGTAAAAGACAATCTCTCCGAGCCGTTAATACGGACAACGGACAGTTTTTTTCGTCAACACCAAACCAAGCTCATACAAAATTAACCTTATCAATGTAGACAAATTGGCTTATTTTAAGAGTTAAAATTTTCTTAAACGCGTAAGCATATATTAAAAAACATATGGCTAAAAACATACCCTTTGGTCTAGTCACAATTATTACTCGTGGCGCAGACGATGAGTTATAAATTCGGCTGCGTTTTTCTTCATCGTAGTCACAAATCGCAATGCTTTTTTTAAGTTTCCCGTCTCCCGAGGGACGACGCACGCTAATCCAATTGGTTGACACGACTTCGCAATCTCGCTCTTAATTTCGGGATATACTTCATGGTGGGTTTTAATTTATGCACATCAAAGAATCCGGCACTTATTTAGGTCTAAAAACTCATTTTAAAATGGTTAGCTTTTATTTACTGTTATGGATATCACTACCCATAACAGTAAATAAAAGCTAACCATTTTAAAATGAGTTTTTAGGATCCCTATATGATAGGATCCCTATATGGTGTGTTACCATGAAGTATATACCTTAATTTCAAGATGGGAGCAAAATCTCTCCGAGGCAGAAGGACGAATTACAGCGCACAAATTTTCAAGACGACGCAAGGCGCTTGTTCCCGCCACCAAAGAACCAAATCCAAAAACTTGGGAGAATTTTTGAGGTTAAGGACTGTAATTTTGAACCAAACCATACGTTCGTTTACAAAACCAAAAACCATGCGGTCACATCCGGGAATATACAAAAAAGGTAAAGGCGACTTACCACGTCATGTACATATCACTCTAGTGTCGCATAAACGAAAGTAGACTTTCTCAAAGTCCGTTTTTCGTTTTTTCGTTTTGGGTGGTCGGGCTGTGCATTTGATATTGTGTTTGCTGCTTATTGCAGTGGTATTTTTGTTCCGGCAAGTTTTGTGTTTTATATAACTTGCCATGCCATTTCTATAAGCGATTGTGGTTTCAAGTGTCGGCTACTAAATGCAGTGCCGTAGATTAGTCTTACTTTTTAGACATAATTTTAAGCTTATATTTATCGGTAAAAGCACTCAAAACACTCGGGAATCAATACTGTAATGGGTTTAAAGACGCCACGAGTGGCACAGCTGTTTAGTGTCTTAGTGGGTTGGATGTGATAATTTACTGCAGTTTTCCGTAAAAACAGTAGAACGCAAAAATTACGTCTTTTTTGAGAACCCGCTTAATACGGACACCCCGTTAATACGGGCAGTCCCGTGGTCCCTTCGGTGGCCGTATTTAAACGGGGGTTTGACTTTATATGGAAACGTCGTATCATCATAATTTTTGTATTTTTACTAAAGTTTTCAACAATCCTTTTGTCATTATATAACAATTAACAGTAAAAATAGCGCGCCCATAACATTTAGTTAAAAACGTACCCATCTTTGAGACGTATTCGTTAAACGGAGCATGCACGTGATGGGCGATTAATGCCTCGTCTAACATGAGATGCTTGACAGGTGCATAAAGTTGATGACGTGTTGAACAGCCGAAGAAGATATAATAACCCAACCTCAGATTCATTATTGCAAAGCCTGAGACACACTTGGCATAAAATTTTGCATTTACAATTTCGTGCCTGATCGGTAAAAGCGGTTAAACTTGGGCAATTTTTCGGGTTGTGAGTCGACATACAAAACCTAAGCTGGAATTATGACACATGTACTGTTGTCGTACGGGATTATCTTTCTTGCTGTTATTTTGAGTGAGTATGGTCTCTGATTAATATATGTTTACATAGCATGGCTTTTTTTTTTGAATTTGAGAAATGCGAACGAACAAAAGTTTTCCAGTTTCTTCTTTTATATACGTTAGCATACTTGGTGCTTAAAAATAGAAATGGTCCAAGAGATCTGCTGTTCGTTGTATTGGTAAATATGACGAGGGGTGTCAATACGTCTGCTGTTTACTAGCCAGACTAGCGATGGACACGAGATATGTGTGAGATATGTATGAGAATAAACAGGAATAACCTTGCCATTAGCACGAGCACAGAGAAAAGGATTAAGTTTCCCCCCTATGATGTGCTTGCTTTTCATTGCTTTTGGTTGATTCAAGTTCATTTTTAGGGTAAACTATCGACCCTTTCTTTGAGGCATACAGCATGTGTTTATGTTTGTGTCGCTAGTAAAAAAAAAACGTAAGCAAGATGTTTGTTACTAGAATCGAAGGATTGATTATTTTATCTGTTCTTAGCTTCATGATTTAAAGGGCTTTTTAGTCACTAGCGTTCGTTCCGTGTTCGATATTACTCCTTGCATTGAATAATTGAATTTAAACCCGTGCTTTTCTTGGTTTTGTATTTTCAAGGATTTTTTTATTTTTTTCTTTCTCACTTGCCATTAAGCCTGTAAGCGAAAGCATAACAACACTTGTATCCCGTGCAAACGGGCCTGACATAGGCATAAGCATAAAGCGCAATTAAGCAAGCATAACGTCTGCAACGTTTGTTTTCACTTGACGCAAATTCTTTCTGCTTTCGTTTATGGTTATGTCGCTTGTGAAAACCAAGCTTTAGAAATGTTAATACTTTCAAGCGAAGTCGGCAAATTTGTGAAACCACATCACACTTCTCAAGAAAAACTCGAGAAGGAAAGAGTTAAGCCTGTTGTTCATCATTTAGCTATAAATCAAAACGATTGGGGGTTTTTTCACAGCGTAAAAATACCTTTGCCAACTGATGTCACAGATGGATAACTGTGCTGTTCTAATCAGTTGGAATGAAGACTTTGCTACTTTAAGAGAGTTTCCAAGAGCGCAAGCAAATGTTTTTTTATTTAATTTTATCTCATTTATTGTCCTACTGTTGCAGCTGAAGAAGTCATTCGTTATCGACGATCGATTAATAATCTGTATATTTTTGCGAATATATAACAAACAAATTAAAATAGATTGATCTTAATAATTAATAAACGCATCTCGTTTTGCTTATTGGTATTACTTAAAGATAATTATGTGATGTCACCGAAGCTTTAAACCAGCTAAACAGAAATTTTTCTGTCAAAAGTAAAACATGCTGCGAGCAATTTGCGAAAGACCAATTACTAGGTTCTACTCGATTTTTATTTTCTTACAGCAGCTTGTGTTTGCTTCACTACCTCAGCCTCCGTATTAACGCTTACATAAAAAAAACTGGTCTCATGGGCTAGCAAAGTGTATGAGGCTTTTTCGATATTTTCATTGGTTCCCAAGTAAATCCCGTTTTTAATTGGACAATATTTTTTTTTCTACGCGCGTCATGCACACTATTTCGATTTTGGCAGAATCCCCACAAAAACGAACATACTGGGCAAGTTTCGTGATAATCTGACAGTTCTACATACCCCATTAATTCATTTGAATAGAGGCAATTCTGGCAAAAGCAAATCTCGTGTTTCGAGCCTCGAAAGTTTTTCACATTTTTCGCACCTCATTAAAGCGGCTGCCAGCGTGGTCGGGCTGCCAACCAATAAAACAAAACAAACCCAACCCCCTGAAGAGTATCGTGACACAGCAGTATATGTGAAATTCGAGACAATCACGAATCGCGAATCGCCGAGTTATTTACAAGGTAAAAATCATGAGAAGTAGGGCTTTCCGCTTTTAACCACAGTGTCTGTTCAGAGAGCTTCGACTATGAACTTCTTAGCTTTATATATAGATGCATGGAAGATATCCAATGCATCCAGCTTGCTCAAAGTTTCAGTTTTATGATTAAGCATCTAGTTTTTCTTTAGTGCCTGCACAATATTATAAATATGGCTTAGCAGTATTGCATTATACATATTAAATGCATTACACGGCACAGCATTTAAGAGTGCGAATACGCGAAAAAAAGAGTACAATATGGCACTTTATTATATCTCTCAGTTAGTACGCGCGCTATGATTGGTCGATTTTCCGGTCCGTATTTTACAGTACGGACCGCAAAATTTAAGAGTCCCTGCATCGGTCTAGCATCCGCTAACAAAACTTGTTTTCTACATTAAAAATTATCCAGAGAAAACGTTTGAAGTTAAATGGGTTAACATGTCAGGTTACAAAAACTCTCTTCGATGAAATTAGCTATAACTTCTGCAAAAACTGATTAGCCGCGAATCAAAAAGCATTGACAATTTTCTTGAGTATAAAGCTTACATGTTTTGGTATTTAGCTTTTAGGCTGTAAGTTGTAAAAACTCGAGTAACTTGGCAAATTCGTTTAACTTTTACAATTTAATTCAGCATTGAAAAAAGAGTACCTTTCTTTGTAAGAAAACTTCTCTATGAAAAACATAAAGCTGCAAAACAACTTAAAACGGCTTCCATCGGTAAACTGTTAAGCTAGCTTAGTTTGCATGATCAAGTTTTTGTCTAGTTATATGTTTGTGGCAGTGGCTCTAAGAAGAACAAACTTGAGGCTACAGAATTACGCTAAAAGTGTACCTTGATTCCTCAGCGAAATTTTTGTCCTTGCAGTGGATTCCCTGAAAACAATTTTTGCGTATTCGCAAATACGTTCAGCTCTTGCTGCAGCTCACGCTGAAAATTTGTCAGGTGCGATTGAAATTCAAACTCATCCATGAGTTTCGGCATGAAGCCACTAAAGCACAACGAAAAGCCAAACACAGCTTGCAGTATTCGATGAGGAGATATTTTCAGTATCCTTTTTGAAGTTTGAGAGTTTCTTCGTTCACCGCTGTAGACCGAAATGCTGTCACAGCTACATTTTCCAGTTTGACAAACACGTTTGTTTTGGCGATTTTATCGCGGCGTTTTCATTCTTCTTTCACTCACTTGTCTTCGCCAGTAACTAAGAATTTTTTCAAAGAAAACTACCTTGTGTCAGGTTTCCGTCGTCCTATCGAACACATGGAAGGATAAATTAATTCGTTTTCATGGTTTTCAGTCAAAAGCCACGCAAGTTCACGCCGAATCGAGGACCGATCACACTATTGACCACTATTTTTGAAAGCCAATAAAATTTGCTCTTTGCTTTCTTGTGACGTACGTCAGTCAAATGAAGCCGTCCATCTTTTGACTTGAAAGGTTTTCCTTTATCTCCGATTTAGAGATATAATAAATATCTTATTAGCCTCGTTTTTCTCGGTCCGTACCGTAAGTTACGGAACCTCGTTTTTTTTCCTCGATTTATGGCCCAAGCGCGCGAAGCGCGCTTGGGCCATAAATCGAGGAAAAAAAACTCGGTCCGTAACTAACGGTACGGACCTCGAACTCGGCTAATAAGAGGTATTTATAACACCCTTCTGAGCGCGCGCTAGGAAAAACACTTTCAAAAACATAGACATGAGGGAAGATTATTGTCGTATATAATAAACAATTTATTTAGCGAACAGTTAGTGTAATACGGCTGAGTATTTTTACTCTTTTATATTTTGTGAATATCGTTAAAGTAATTAATTTCTATTTGATATTTCGTATTTTCTATGACAACGTAACTGCAATTAGATGTACATATAATATATTGGCTATAAGTCTGTAACTTCTTGGAAAGTCATCTAAGATTGCGGAGTAGAAACTTTGTGTCGTCATCCCTCCTTTGTGACGTCAACTCTCCTACTACCTCCTCTCACTTGTCACTACCACCTCACCCCACTTCTCACTACCACCATTCCCCACCCCTTAACTACACCTCCTCCCACTACTCACTACCCGCAAAAGATACATGTAAAACAACTTTTTGACAATTTTTAGCATAATTAGGGAATGGTTAGTTATTGAAATTTTACAACTACAGTTTTACAATTTTTTGCAGGTGTTAAAAATTTATGGGCAGTAGAAGGTATGTTATATTTTGGTTGAAGCTGAGTAACACTAATTTTTTATTCAAACCTCAAAAATAATATAATGCGCGTTTTGGGTACTCAAGTCAACGATGTAACTCGACAAACGCTTGACAATTTTTAGCATAAGGAGTGGTTATTTCAATTATTTTACAACTACTTACTTACAGGTCTACGATGCAATGATGGTGATTCGGCCTTAATAAGCTTAAAGGATGCAAAGAATGAAGTCTTCCAGAATCGTTCCTTCTCGCGATCGCGATTCCTGATACAGTGCGGACCTTTCAACGGCTTTCGCTATCCTCCATGTAACGAATGGTGTAACTTATTTGCCTCGTATTTCAATGAAAAACAACGATGGATTAGACGGTGCTCTAACAAATTTCGGGCGTTGTCTCGGCGGTTCCTGATTGCTAATAATGGCATCATCACGAAAATCAGTGTTAAGCCCTGCAGACGTCTCTGGAAGGGTTTGTTTATGATCGAAATAGAGAGATGTAACTGCAGCGTTTCGAATGAAGGTAAAAATTAAGAACAACCCCAGCCCTAACTCTTATCCATAATTATCACTCTTAACTATCCCGCGGCAACCTACAGTATTAATCGGTTAAGTAAAACATATAATAATATACATCCAATATGGTCATCGTATCCCTCTACGTCAACCAATTTAAGTACTTTTTAATAACGGCCTGTGTCAACCCAATGTAACCTGCGCTGAATTTTAACATTCACAGCTTTTTTAAAATTTAATAATATTCATGCAGAAATTTATGCATTCTGATTGGCTGAGAGAATGTCAATTAATCCCAAACGGTGCAGAAGTTTGAAAATTAAATTGGCAGTGCAAAAAAGTGAAATTGGCAGTGCTACAAGGTGAAATTAAAAATGATTGACAGTTATAATAGCTGAACGGATCTCGAGCCATGCAGAAACAAAATGGCGGACATAATTGAAATAAGATTCAAACAGTATTACGGAATTTTAATAGAAAAATACGAAAACAGACAAAAATTATAATCACTGAGAAGTACTAGGAGATTTGGGACAAAAGGACACGAGTAGGAAGAATACGGACCGGAGAATCAATGAGGAGCCTACGAAAACCCGTGATGATGAATTATACGCTGGAGTTTAAACCAAATGCTAACCTGAGAATCTAATTGAACAATACAATTACAATAAACAATAACTGCTTGCGTTTAAAAAAGAAAGAATAAACTATTCAAGTATCGGGAGTTAAAGAAGCTTTCAAAGTGGTTAAAAGTTAAGGCCTCTTAAGTTTGAAAGAAATGTCCACTCATTACAACAAGAAAGCAAAAAGGCCATAAAAGCGTCTAAATCTAACCTCGGTAGTGTCCTGTGGAGCAAATGAACTCAGACCCGTGATTAAACATTCTCCTGTGCTGACAAAAAACCGTTTGGTAGCTTTCGCCTTGTTGTTTTAGATTTCAAAGTCGCCAAGAGCATTTTTAAGATTGAAGACTTTCCCGATCCGACGTAAATAAACAAAACAGCGACAGCGTACGTCGAAACGTTTCAACCACATCAGCCTGCGGATAACAGCAAAATCATGGCGACGTCTATGTTTCGCTTCGTTCTATTATAAAGTTTCTAACAGTAGCCAGGAAAGGAGTTAGTTGAAATACGAAAAACTCATGATGACCAAGTGAAGTTGTTGAAGCGTAGCAAAGTGAATTTTTGTAACGAAAACAACCCGCAGCGTGACAGAAAATTTGCCATTTATATTTTTAACAAATAATCACATGATTATTCTCGTGCAATTTGGAAATCATGTGATTACTAGTACAAATAAAACGCCACCAAACTTTGTGACTTTTCTTAAAATTTATCTGGCCTGAACAATTTTGTATGACATTTCATTGTTCATGTATTTTGATCTTTCCATGACAGCAAGACTGATTTTGAAAGCATGTTTTTCGAAATTTGTATTTTTTTGCCTTTTAATGAAAAAAATTAAGTTTGTCGTCGTAACTGTTACATTTTACGCCATTTTAGCGTATCTTTGTTGGTTTTAGTTACTTTAGAGTCAATATGGACTGTTACTGAGGTTTTGGGCAAATCGAGTAATCCAAAATGGCGGATGTGCAGAACTATTGACGTAATTCCCACGTCATTTGACGTCATTGTCCCATTTTGCGGATCACAAAGGCAACAGTTTTCGACGTACCATATACCCTCTAAGTTTCTTTGTATATCTTTAATACAAGGGGGGTGGATGGGGTGGAGTATACCCCCCAAGCTACGCCCCCCCCCCCCCCCCCCCAACTCAAGAGTTTACCATCGTACAAGCGGGAATGGTTAATACAGGTTTTTATTATTATGTAAATTTATTTCTAAACGCTGTGTTTTGTTTATAGATTGGGATAATAAGGACTTACACCCATGTATATTTGCATTTGTTTTCTATTTTGTGTAACCCAACCCTAACGTATAAAACTGATCGATATGGATCACTTTCACAAAGTTTTCACAAAATTCCGGTACTTTTAGTACTGACTAGACTTAAAAAAGAAGCTCTTAGTATCATTTTTTTTTCTAAAAACACCAGAAATCTCTAAGTATGAATTTTTTAAAGTTTATTTTATCGTTAGAAAGGATCAAGTGCTTTGGATATATCTAAAAGCGTTAAAGTTGCTGGGGGGTAAACCACTATTAGGAATTGTTCTTTCTTTCATCTTTCCTTCCCGTATCCTGGTTGCTCAAGTTACAATTTTATAGTTCATAGTTTTTAGTTCCTTGTTTTCATGGCATTTTTCAAGAATAAACTGTCTAGAACCTTGAAAATTTCAACAGCTTTAGTTTTTGGCTTAATATTGAACAATGCAAGAGAATCGTCTTCTTCATTTCTCTAACTTTACATGAAATAAATCGAATAACTTGTTCTTCTTTAAACAAAGGCAAAGAAAAGTTTACCACTTGCCAGAAACTTACCAAGACGAAAAGAAAGTACGTGACATTACGCAATTCGTCAATGCAGCATTGCCTGAAAGGACGTCGACGACCTTTTTATTGTTTGAAACAGTACCTAAAATACAACGCAAATTGTACGAAGGACTTATTACGTTTCGCTGGCGCTCAAAGAACATCGTCGGATTTTACCATCTTTGTTGCTGGTTTAAATGGAACCATGCCGAACCTCTTCCAGATACGTGGTAAATTGGGCAAAGAACAAGGAAAAGAAAAGGACTTTTCATTTATTGTCATCACTGATATTGACAAGTGTTCTTGCAACTGTAAGTAATAACGTTATATGCATAAACAATAATAACGTTATATAGTGGTTTTCAATAGGCCATTTGCACGATGGCGTCATTTGACTACAACTACCAGAATTCATTTCGTTTTTCCTTTCTTATTTAAATTTTGTAATCCCAGTGCGGTTTAAATAACAATAGCCCTAATTTGCACAACAAAACAAAAAAAATGAAGGCTTCTGGTAGTTGTAGTCATATGACGTCATCGTGCAAATGGCCTATTAAATGTCGAAAGTAATTCGTGTCCAGGGTTTTGTTTTGCCTTGCTGCGCTTTATGATTAAAATAACTAACCCTTGATTAACTGATCTGTCTGACCCCATCCAAAATTGCGAACAAATGACACGGTTATCACTTAGTGGTGACTTAGTTGTCCCGTGTATTGTTTCTCAACTGTTCTGAAGTCTCCCTACTTATAATTTTTAGTTATTTCCACCTAAAATAACCCAAAGTTGACCAGAACGGATCAGGGTTAGCCGCTGATAGTAAGCCTAAAATCGGTCTTAATCGATCACAATCGCTTTGAAAGCTCACTCGTACTCGCAACGATGTTGCTCAAGATCTCCTTTTATGTATGTGAAAACTAAACCTTTATGTGACCGGAGAAATGGTTTATGTTTCTTCCTCGCATTTGCAACTTAACTGTTAGTGTTCTCTTTCTTTCAGTCTCCAAATTCGATGGGCAAGAAAGTGCTTTCCCCTCTCTTTTGAAGGGATCCGTGGTAAGAACTTTTCCATCACGGACATGAGTGGTTAAACATACTTAGACGACATTTAGCTTATTCTTTATTTTTGAACTGGTCACGAAGTGCTTAAAACAAATAAGCAACTGTTGTATTTGTCATTCTAATATTTCTATAGAGTTAAAAACTGCTATTTTAATTTGTAGTCTGCATATAATGTAAATGTACATGTTGATGTAGTCCTCAAAAAGAAATATAATTATTACTGAAGATATTGACCAACGTTTCCACAACCAAAATAGAGGTTATTTTTATCAGATTATGACAGTGTTAGCTCAATTGATGGCACTGATGTCTCCAGCTGGTGATGCCATGATGTTTTTTTGCTGTAACTAGGACAGCTTTTGTCAGTTTCGCACCGCCTCTTGTCAGCCTACAAACGTTTCCTTGTTAACGGTTGCTAATGTTCTATTTTCAGTTGAACAATTTTACTGACTACATCACCGAGGAAATAGACATTGGAGAAGAAAGCGTCTTACAGGTAAAACGCGAATATAATATGAATCAGTGGTTCCGAAATGGCTAGTATTAACCTTGTTCCTGTAACATGTTTTATTTTTCCTACATAGAATTTATAAGTCGGGCTGGCTACAAGCCAAGCCCGACTTATAAATTGGGTTGTGTGCCTCTCGTTCTTTTCAAGTGGTTTGTAGCCTGCGGCGGAGTTTTATATAGTAATGTCATATTAGTTGACATAGCAACTTCAAGCTTAAGCTCATGGATGAATTGGATTTATTTACAATATAAGAAAAAGGTCCATGACGAAACGAAATATATCAAGTAAAAGGAATTTACATTATTGCCGGATTTTGCGAGAATTCCATTCGATAACAATTTATGTTTCTTTCCTTTTCTTTCTTTTCGAGCAACAGATAAGTAATAAAGTTGAAGTTGAAGTTAAAGTTGACCTTGCATGCACGAGTGATTGCGAAAGACTGATTAAAGTTTTGAATAACGTAGAAACGTGCGTGACGGATCACCTTGTGTCACCGAAAAAGCGACTATAAAACAAATCATAACAATTGAATTAATTCTCGTACCTTAGGGGCACTTACAAGACCGACTTCACTACTCGAAGAGTTCTTGTCATCAATATTAAACACTTAATGACTGGTTCGACTGACGAGGGAAACAGTGATTTTTGTTTGCCGAGAAACATCGAGAGTCAAGGGAAACAAAAATCAATGTTACCCGATCGAGGGATCAATGATTAAGTGATTTTTTGTATAGCAACACAAATGAACACAACACAGTTTGAAAAACGCGCCGAGCACTCGAGGCAAACATCAATCACAATCATCATAATTATGCCACCTTTTGTCACGGTCAGATCACATGCGCTAGCAGGCTACAGTGCGCTGTTACCCTCTGATGTCAGAAATGTTGCCTGCTTTCGCAAATGTTGCCCACTCATGGACGTTTGGCGGGAAACTGTTTGTTAGATGTGCATGAATCAACCAATGAACGCGCGCGTTGTATTGAGAAAAACTCCAGCCTCCGACCTTAATCGATAGTTTATATAGATAAGATGAGCCTAACGGCGTAGCTTTCTGAACAGAAAGTCGATGATAACCTTAACTAAGGTGAATGGTCGGAAGCACAAGAATTACGATTGACAACCGGGCTATTTTTCAATTTTAGCAATTCTCAAAAACAGTATTTCGCGACCGTCTGCATAGTACATTTAGACCGTACAAAAGTTCACAAAAACAACTTTTTCTCGGTCTAGAATAACTACAATGACTAATTTCCGAATAAAATACACCTGTTGCGTATCAAAAATTGCCCGAGTAACTGATTTGGAAATCAAAATTGCAAAATAATACACAAACATATTTGGATAAGGCGACGCGAGTGAAGATAGAACTATAAAATCCAAGTCTTGTTTTGTTTACATAAAATCGCTTTTCAACCTATGTAATGAATGAACAAATGCATAAAAATAGAGAACACAATCTTCTTTCGAAAAATTTTATTCAAATCTCCATAAGTTTATGTTTAAAAGCAAAACACGTATCATTTATAGCGCATCGAGGCCGAGCTGTCTTCGATGAAATTCAAGAAATCAATACGACTGAATTTGAGCACGTTTTATAAACAATTCTCCAAAACTAACGAGAACACAAAGAAAAAGTTAATCACAGATTGATATCAACATAAATTCCCATCGAAAAATGTAATTTGTTTTACCTTTAAGTCCCTCGACTGCTTGAAAATTCTTTAAATCTCCGCTTCTTCGGTTCTGAAATCCGAAGAAACATTTCCCCGCATTGCTCTCGCATTGATAAAAACGTATGAAGTTCCTCGAAGCAAGATTTTATCCCTGAAAGCTCTTCTTTTTCCACTATAGCGGCTTCTGAGTATTCCTTAATTGGTATCCCCGTCTTGAGTAGCAAACCACGGAACAATGCAGGGAAATAACGACTTTAATTTGCAAACAGGTTTCTCCGCTAAACACAGCAAAAGATCCAACGAAATACGTGACGTGACATCGGCCGTGTATCCGCGCGAAAAACAAAGCCTCGCTTTGGTTTCAAAATTGCTAAGATCCCGGATATTGCATGACGTCATACGCGTAAGTTTTGCGATGTCATACGCGCACGCGAGCTAGCCCTGCGCGATGCACACACGGACCGACGCGTCCGCGAAGCATTCCGCTAGCCATGATCATGAAAACTGACGGGCATAGGTTCTATGAGTTTGGAGCTCCGCGAGAGCTCCGCTACTACCTTTTTATTGAGAGTCGTTCCGCGGTCATGGTTTCAGGGACTGGTGGAATTGTTATAATGTCATGATCAGCTGTGTTTTATATTACTTATTTTTGCTACTATTTTTTGCAGAATGTATCGTTTCTATTGGAAACTATCATTCAAAACTTCAAAGACGTATCTTTCTGGAACAAGCAAGTCAATATAACAGACCTCGAACTTAAAGGAAACGCACATATCACCACGATAGCTTTCGAGGACTATGTTGTCAGATATGCACAAGAACAACTTAATAAAACAACTTCCCAATACGTTTTTAGGGATAAAGTAGGTCAGTGGAATGAGAATTCAGGATTTCAGGAGGAAAATCTCAATGATTGACTACCGGTCTCCTATAAGCATGTGCAAATACTCAAGCATGTTAACCATAGTCAGACTGGGCTGTTTTTAATTTTTGGTCTTCTGGGTCCGGGGCCGGGGCGGATTTCAGGCTCCTCCAGTGGAACCACAGCCACTGCCACACATAATTAGTAATGGTAGTGCAATTATGTCAGGATACTAACGATGAATGTCACTTTGCCTAGAATGTGTAAAAAGATAGGCGTTGTAGAATAACGTCAAATGTAAGCTACCTTATTTTAGCCTTACAGGTCAGGCGAGTTTCACAGCAAAATGAAACAGAATTTTCTCTCGCTGACAAGGAAGGAGGAAACTTTATCAAGATGTCTGCAGAAAATATCAAGGACAACGGTTAGTACTCTATAAAAAATTGTCGTAAATACATTCATATTTTTTAACCTCCTCCATAAATAGCGAATAGTTCAGCTTACACGATGTTGCCGCCATTTTGGAACACAGAAAATTCTGGGATACAATGATGCTTTCTGGGATAGATTTTGATCAACTCAATCGCCTGACAGTGTTTCCATTTGATCACTTCAGATTTTGCACGATCGCCCCGATCGTCCGGGCGATCAGGATCGTCCGGGTCGACTACGATCGTCCGGGTAGTGTTTCTATATGATCGTCATAATCGTTTGAACATACCTACATGCATATTTTGAAACGACTGGGCGATCCGGACGATCGGGGCAATGATATGGGAACCAGGCTAATACGGACCCTATAATAATTAGGACAACATTCACCATGCTTTTAACATAACATATTGTTATGAATTACATGTGCATCATAGATTATATATTATTTTTCTATGATTACGAGTGATATAAACAAACGTTAAGATTAATACGACTCTGGTAAACTGGAGACCTTAGAATGACGTCATATTCATGATCTCTACAATACATCCCTTTCGCACACGTATTAGGTCTAAGGCCCAACTGTATTTTACTGCTTGTGGATTCATGAAAAAAAAAAGTGAGGCCCAGTTCGACTGTTTTTTTTTTTTGCATCAAAGCATTAAGCGTTAAAAGGTTCAATGCTAATTCCAGGCTAAAGATGATTTATTTTCTCGTCAGACTCGGTGGTGCTTGGAGTGATGTACAAAGACCTTCATGAAGTGTTCATTGCAAACCAGACTAAACCCAAGACTACGAAGAGAAACAGGTAAACTATACATAACTAAATAATAAATAGAATACTTATAAGTAGATGAATCAATTATTCGGGAATGTACATTTGGTCACGTTCAAGTTTTTATAATAAGCCAGAGGGGAAATGGTTGACCAAACATATCACTGCTGGACAGCGAGCCTAGCGGCATCTTTCGCACGAAGTTGCGAAAACGAAAAGCAAAACCGCGAGGGAAAAAAATTGCTTCCTAAAAGGCGTCATGTGCGATGAACACCTGCTTAGAGGAAGGTCCAGGTCCAGTGTTTGGGGTTACTTATAAGTCACTGGGGAGCAGGGGTGGTGTAGTGGTGAGAGCAATCGCCTCCCACCAATGTGGCCCGGGTTCGATCCTCGGACCCGGCGTCATATGTGGGTTGAGTTTATTGTTGGTTCTCTCCTTGCTCCGAGAGGTTTTTCTCCGGGTACTCCGGTTTTCCCCTCTCCTCAAAAACCAACATTCTAAATTCCAATTCGATCTGGATAGAGGACCTGCATGAAAACCTGCTGCGGCTGATGTGGCTTTCCTCTCTAAATATAGTTATTTATTTATTCATTTATTTATTTACTGTATATATTAATTGCAAATACATAAGAAATGATTTCGTCATAAGCATAATACTTATCTGTTATTATAAATTAAATAGACGATAAATTTAATAGATATTAAGAGTTCAGATTTCCCAACTGTGCGTGATACACATATTACACACCCATAAAAGGGAGTGATTGAAAATTAAAGGGAATAGTATATGTATGTCTTGATATTTTTAAATATACACGTAATTGCAGAAACGTTGTCATAGAAAATAGCAAATACCAAATGGGAATTAATTATCTTAATGATATCCGCAGAGGTATTCGCAAACATGCATGACCTCCCCCCCCCCCCCCCCCCCCCCCCCCCCCCTCAACAGAAACTTTTTTTCCAAACAAATTTCTGTCAAATAAATGAGTCATTTTTTTATCAGGAATGAATAGGTTTTCTCTTCTTTTATCCTCTGTGATTATCATTTAGGTAATTAATTCCAATTTAATATTTTGAATTTTTGCAATAAGGTGTATCTAAATTAAAAGCATTCAATTTAATAATTATCTAATTTCAGGGAGCTTAACACAATAATAATGTCGGCCACCATATATCCTCAGACGGAAGTGCTGAAGAAAAGTATTACCTTGGTCTTCAAGAACATAAAGGTATAAACGAAGAATGGACTGCAGAGGAGTCTGAAATGATTCATATGACAGTAATCCCTTAGGGTATCAATAAAGCATGTAATTATGTTTAATCAGAGTAAATTACCAATTTCGAGGTTTTTTAACTTTCACCTAGCCTCATCCCCAGGCCTCAGTACACTTAGCGAGAAAAGAAAGCTATCTTATTGTTCCTGATCAGCTTGAAGGTTGATGTCGCACATTTGAATACGAAAACAGCAAAACAGGTCTTAAGTCGTAATAGCTAATTCAAACGATCAAGTTACATGTATCACTAAAATGTTTGCTTTCAGCCTGCAGGAAACAAAAGAGAATGTGTATTTTGGGAGTACTCGGAATACAAGTAAGCATTTTTTCCTCTTAACTTCTCTTTGATAACTGGTATTATATTCTAATACGCTCCCCCGCTCAACCGAATATAAATCATTTACCATGTAATAAGCAACCACTTATGGGGTGTGTCAACACGAGCCGTGTACGGGCCTCTTTATTATGTCCTCCATGTCAATTAAATTACAAGATATATGTCAATAACCAATGTGGCGCAAAATAATAACAGAGCAGTAACTGTAATGTCTAGCATGAAGATTACGATCACAACATAATCTAGTATAATGTGAAAAAACAAAACAAAACATGGCAAGCCAAGAATAGAAAAAATAAACCTCCTGAATGCTAATATAGCCATTGGGTATTTAATTTAGAGGCGAACAGAGTGCGGTCGTATGACTCGAATGAATACAAATGAAGGCCTCACCGTATATATACCCGACACCCCGCTAATGAAGCATTGTGACAAAGTGTCACAAACGCCCAAAAATGAGGTTACGTAACCCATGATAAATACATTTATATTCTAATACGCTCCCCCGCTCAACCGAATATAAATCATTTACCATGTAATAAGCAACCACTTATGGGGTGTGTCAACACGAGCCGTGTACGGGCGAACTAAAAGAACGGGAAGTAAATTAAATACCCAATGACAATGAAACCGACAACAAAGCAAGAGTATTATCCTTTATGTAGCCATCCTTAGCCTTGTCTGATTTCCAACGTCCGTGTCTCTTAAACAAACGATCAGAAATCTGGGCATTTGCCGCGGCGGAGGCGCCTCCAGCTCTAAGGCTGTGAAGCCCATAATCTTGTTTGGAGAGGCCAACGGCCTCAAAAGCGGAAAGCACTATCTCGCGCGCCCTAGAGTAGGACAATGGGGCAGACCCACGAAAACGATAAGATCCATTGCTGCTGCAGAAAACAAGTGGACGGAAAATGAAAACTTCACTGTCTTCTGAAAAAGAAGCAACTGAAAAATAACGAAGGGTTAACATAACAGGACAAGTAGGCTTTAGGGTTTTAGCAATGACAACCCAAGCTCCATCCCTATAAATGTCCGTCTTGCTACGCTGAACAAAAATTCTCATGAAAGAATCTTCAAATAGAAAATCACACCTGCGCAATTAAACTAACTCGTTGAAACGGAAAAATCCCGCATAACCCAAAACACACAACTGAGCAAACGTAAATCAGATAAACTAGCGGAAGCGGAGCCATAATGCGCAAACAAGCGCTGAACAACCTCAGGAGTAACTGGTTCTTTCTTTCTAATCGGAACACTAAGAAGCCTTTTGGCAGATTCCAATAATGGAATAACAACAGGTGAATTACATGGGTCGGGATGACCTGCTAAATCATGAAACCACCTAAGCCCGTAATGGACTTCGTCAATAATGTTACAAGAAACCGATTCTTGTATCAAACTAAGAAAAAATAAAGAAACATAAACGCTAGAAGCGGGAAAAATTACAATCTCCTTGAACTGTGAAGCCCATTTTCTCCATGCATTAAAACCTCTTTCATACTTCTTAGCTGTATTTGCGCTTTTGCTCTTGAGAAGAACTTCAGGGAGCTCCTGAGCTAATACCTTGAGGCGGCTGTCTTCAACATGTTGAAAACCAGGCTGTAAAGCCCCTCTGACAAAATCTATGGGAACAACGTTAGCATTGCAAAAATAAATATCATAACAAACGTGAAACTAATTTACAACGCAAAAAACAACCCTGTACAAATCTGCACAACGCCACTAGGCGAGAATCAAGCCACTCGGCAAACTAGTTTTATTCGAAACACAGTCAAGGAACAAGCAGACGAAACTTCTTGAACTCACGAACATAACCACTGACCAGTGCGAACGTCACTGCAGTCAAAAAACCACTCGGCATAAAAGAAAAAAAACGCCATGCCTAAGAACTGTGACCCCTAGCGTCAATTCTGACAGTTAGAACCGCACTATTGAACTTATCAGAGCCTATGAGCGAATCCTTATAACACCCAAGAGCAAATATCCCCGAGGGATCTGGGAAGTAAATGGACCCAACAACGTATGGTTGAAAATCAAGCGAGCTCGCAAATAGAAAAGGCCAAAAAACGTTAGACGGCCAATAAGGGACCGCTAAAGTCCCAAAGGCGCCACATGAAACAAGATGTTGGATCACCCTTGTGATACAATGTACTGGCGGAACGAGCCAATTATTCTCTGCCGTCCAAGAGACTGAAAAAGCGTCAACAGCTTCTGAGCCTGATACACAAAACCTGGAATTGAATCTAGGGAGATGGGCATTGGACGCGTTAGCAAACCTATCAACGGTATGGGGACCCCAGATAGAATCTAAATGGGCAAAAAACCCCTGGGTAGTATACCAGTCGTCGTAATCGATAATGTTGCTAATTTCATCAGCACAAACATTAAGCTCTCTAGGAACCCATTGAGGAACAAGACGAACATTAAAAATCCTACAGAAATCAAAAATCTCAAGCGCAATAGAATGCAATTCTGCTTTAGGACTCCCTATGTCAACTATACGGACCGCCCCTTGATTGTCAGAGTGCCATTTAACGGACTTGCCCTGAACTGAATCCTTAAACGATGTTAAAGCAAAAAACACGGCTTTAAGTTCTCTCCATGTAGAGCTCTTCATAGCCTCACATGGACTCCACATACGGTGGCATACTTGGCTAGTACCGACAAGGTAAGCGCCACAGGCTACGTTACTAGCGTCTGAAAAACTAAGCAAACAAGGCGCCTGATAAGGCACTATAAGTCTAGAATTAAGGCTCGCGATATTGTTTTTCCAGAAAAATATTTCCGAAAGACAATCGTTATGAAGCCCGATATTGAACCGAGAATCCCACGAAGACCTGGAGTCTATGACCTTGTACAAAAAACGGGTCTTAAGACGAGTCAAATTACCCAAGACTGGTGACATTGACATAACATGGCCTGCGATCGAGGCGCAATCCCGAGCAGTGACGTACGGAGCCGATTGAAGGAATTTCTCTAAAAAACCAATAAAGTTGGAAATACGCCTATCAGAGATAGAAAACGAACCAGAAACAAGATTCCAGTTCAAACCCAACCAAACAAGTGACTGCGTAGGTTCCCAAGTAGACTTAGCGGAATTAGCGACAAAACCTGCATAACCCAGCGATGTCCGAACGAGCAATGAATGATCCTTAGCAATTCGCAATGAATCACCCTCACCACACCCGTCGTCGAGAAACACGACTATTTTGATGCCACTAAGTCTCCAAAACTTAACAAGCGGCCTGAGACATTTGGTAAAAAATGTACGGGGCGGAACTTACTAAGGCCGAAAGGGAGAACTGTGAAACAAAAATATCTGACAGTTCCAGAAAAATTCCAGGAAAACCCCAAAAAAGTTTGATGATCTGGAAAAATATCAAAATGATGATAGCCAGACTTGAGATCAAAACTGAAAAGGAAACCACCCTTGTTTACATATGATAACAAGACCCTCCAATCTTCGCTCTTAAACTTCTGCTTCCAAATAGACTGGTTGACATGCCTCAAATCGAGAATAAGCCTTTTCTTGCCTGACGATTGAATCGACACAGAAAGCGGGTTAACAACGTGTGGGACAAAGGGTACCTCAACCACCGAGTGATTGCAAACTAATTCAGATATAGCCGACTCGATCGACAAACAACGCATTGTCCAAAGCTGACCTATTGTTACGAAAAAGCGCCCTGCTAGGGGTACTGAGAAAAGGGATGCGATAACCGAACTTGATAGTATCAGTAACAAAGCTATTGGCGCCAATAGAATACCAATAATGGAGCGCGGCCTTAAGCCTGCCTTTCAGTACAGGCAAAACAGAGTTCTGTTCATATTCGAATAGATTTCGATCGTAATCGAAATCGACTAAAGAACTAGAGTCTCTTTCTCTGAAAAACTCTAAGCTGGAAAAATCCATAATCACAAAATAAATACTTAACTTTTACTCCAAGTTCTTGGGAAGGTTTTTATTTACCTCCAAGGTTTGAGGAGAAACCGGAATTCAACTGGCTGGAACTTGAAGGTCTGGGTTGAGAATGTCCAGGACACTCGGATCTCCAATGACCTTGCCGACCACAAGCGAAGCAGAAATCGCCAGGCTTTGCTTTACTAGCGGGTGCAAAGGAACGAGAAGCGGAAGCAAAATTGAACTGACGCTGGCCAGCAAAAGAAGTGGTGGTTGCAGATGGTTGACTCTGCCTGGCTGCGGACTTCGTTTTCTGCTGCTGCCGATCTTTTCGTTTGCGAAGGGCCCTCTGCTCTGCGCGTCGAATTCGCTTTTCGTCCTCCGATCCGCTAGCCAATTCGTCAGATAAATATTCGTTGACCAAGTCCCAACCGGCAGCGGATTTATCGGCCAATCTGACAAGTTTGTTCCGTTTCTTTATGTCAGCGTCTAGCTCTTCTAGATAAGAGCGGGCGACTTCAAATTTCCTTTTAGCGAGAGCGGTGGAAGCCGATTGAACCTTCTCTGCAAGGCCAGAATTGAAGTAGAACTGCCTTTTGTTCCCCTCAAACTTGAAGGATATTTTGGATTCCTCTTTCAACTTCTTAGCAATAGAATCACTGTTGCTTAAGGAGTCTTCCTGGATGTCGTGCTTCAACGCGGTCAATTTCTTGTCGAAATAATCCTTAAAGAGAGAAAACGTCGATGCTAAGTCAGGAGACTGTTGTAGCGGAGACGAAGAAGGCGGAATAGGAGTCCGTTGTGAAGAGTCGTCAAAAGGAACTTCAAGATTTGATTCTACGCCGTTTCCAGTGTCGGACATAATTTAGAGGCGAACAGAGTGCGGTCGTATGACTCGAATGAATACAAATGAAGGCCTCACCGTATATATACCCGACACCCCGCTAATGAAGCGTTGTGACAAAGTGTCACAAACGCCCAAAAATGAGGTTACGTAACCTATGATAAATACATTTATATATTCCTCTGGCTGTCACCCAATCCAAAACTATTTCGTTTGTTGTTCTGGAGTGCTAATAAACCTTATTTATTTTTTTTAAAGTAATACTTTATTTACCAAAAACACAACATTACTTTGCAATAATTCAGCAAACAGTGGTATAGCCTATGAACAAAAAAAACACTATTTACAAATTTCAACTAGCTTAGGAAAAAAATACAGTCAGTGTAAACAATAACTTTCTACTTTTATACACGTGAACAAAAGCGCACACGTACACACACCACGTACATGTACGCGCGAAAAAGGTTTATTGGTCAAAAGCTCTTATCCCAAGAATATCACTTTTAACAGTGATAGACATAACTTTTAACATAGGAATTTTTCAATTTTATATTTCAGAGTAATTTTACGGGTAAATTCTTGTAGACAAAGAGATTTCTCATCTAGTTTTGTGCTATATATATAATACTCCATGAAGGTTAATTAACCTTATAATTATTCAGACCGAGGAGGAGGGCTGAAAGTGCTCGCGCTGACTGAATGTGTATACTGACTTTAGAAGCATTTATTATTGCCAATACCCACCAAACGTCGTGGTTTCTGACAAGCATGTTTACCTACATTTCGAATTAACGTTAAAAACGAAACATTTTTAACTTTATTGCAGTAAATTTTACAATTTCATGGATCATTTATGGAAATCCAATATGGCGGATCCAAGAAGACAGCCATTCGGAATGATGACGCGCTACCCGCGTCATATGACATCATCACATCACGTGACCTACCTTAACTCAGTTTTTAACATACTATTAACCCTCCAAGTTCCATAGCGTTGCTTCGAGCACTGATTGGTTTATTTGGATTGTGTTAGTCTGTTGTGTTTGCCCAGACTTAGTTTGCATATATGGTATAATAGGTGGTTTTCACGATACGTCACGGCGGCCATGTTGGTGCACACCTACAAAAGAATTTTAATGAACTTCTTTTGTTATGTGCACCAACATGGCCGCCATGGCCTTTGTCATTTGAGTCCCACAGGACTGAAGGTCACGTGAGTGAAAACCATCTATAATTATTGTACATGTAAATATTAATTATTTATAATAATATTTATAGTCAGTGTGTGTCGATCAGAACACCCAAACAGCTTGATAAGGTTTGATTGAAATGACCCCTATCTAGTTTTATTTCCTTCACGCTTTTACGATGTTTACGATATAGCCAAGGCGCAAATTGTTACGTTTTATAACATATCGTGAAGTTTCAACCAAATATTCCCACAAATTCTCAACGCTAGCAATGTGTAGCAATCAATAACAAAATTATATTTTCTCTGGTTCTAGATGGTCAGGAGAAGGCTGTTATGTGAAGTCAATAACCAGCTCACACACAGAGTGTGTCTGCAATCACTTGACGCATTTTGCTGTTCTTATGGATTACTCCGATGATGTTAATGGCTCGATGCTGGTTAGTCCTTCGGAAACCTTACCTGTGGATGTACATTTCATTATTCACTAAAACCAGGCTAAAACATGTGTGCAATACCTGGTGCGGGACTGAATGACGTGAAATGGCGAAATAAAAAATGAATATATGGAATACATAGCTCATATAGGTTATTCAGTAAAAAAAAGTGTAATGCGGCTGCATATTTTTACGATTGAGCTTTTATTTTAAATACTGACGAGTAAATATGCCCAGCCGTGTTACACAAGTTTCAGCTGAATAAATCGTGTTATCTCTTCCAAAATCTAGGTTTTTAAAAAGTGTTTTTCCTAGCGAGGGGCATAAGAGTGTAATAACGTGTCATATTTGCACCCGTTTTGTTACATGACTGTTTTTCCTGCTTTGGATGTGCCTGACTTATTGATCCTTGAACAACACAAAAATTTGCTATTACTTTTCGTCGCTGATTCCATGATTACATTTAGAATTAATTAAGTGATTTAATTTCTTACGATGTGTATGTTTTTTTAATGTTATTATCACTAGTCGGCTGTTGACATCAAAATACTTAAAATTCTCACATACGTGGGTGTGGCCCTATCTCTACTTGGAACTGTCATCACAATTATCTGCTATCTCCTGGTCACGTAAGTTATTTCAATATATAAATGCCCGAAGGGGAGGTACATTGCACTTCTCATAATTTGATGCGTAGGTTTACCACACTGAATCTTAATTCAACTGATTACTTATTTGAAAAAGATGTATTAGTAATGTTTAAGTCCCCGACAGGAATTGAACCAGTGAGTATGACCTTCCGTACACCAATCGGATGCTCTAACCACTAAGCTACGAGACTCGTTGAGCCAGGCCATATGTATGATGTGCGTCCTGCGTTAAGTGTTTGGATCAGCAATGCCGAAAGTGCTATTATGTGATGTGATAAATAATCAATGGCTCGGGCAATTCATTTACGAACAATTTGTGCAAGTGATTAAATGCTTGTTTTAAATATATTAAAATGGTTATTTGTATATTCTATATAATAAATATTATATGAATATGAATAATATGAAAATCATATATTTGAACTGGGGATAAACATGAGTGAAATTTGTGATCCTCGCTCAATAAATATTATGTTGATCTGCCACTAGAGACAAGAACAATCCTTTATGTCAGATGCGTGTAAGTCTGGCTGCTTCCCTCGGTGCAGGACAAATTGCGTTCCTTGCCGGAATTGATGCCACAGACAACAAGGTAAAACGCTTCATAGATTTTGTCGTTGCATCGTTTACTTATTATGTCAACTACAACGGGTATGGATCCGTCATACAGTTCCAGCAGAACATAAATTCGCATGCGCAAAGCAAATTGGCCAAGGCATATTCTATTTTTAAGGTGCATTAAATTCTGAACGTTTTGGATACTTAGATACAAATTACAAATTATAACAATGCGACAGAGAGATACAAAATATTTTATATTCATTTGGATTGCTGTTTGGCTTTTTCGGTCGCTTTTTATCCTTGCTGGGGCGTGGAATTAAATCTGTATTTGGGTTTATTTGAAAGACAAAACAATTTATATCGTGGTTTCAATTGCAGTTTCCCCAGCTTGCTATCATCCCCACCACTGACCCCCTCCCTCCCCCCCCCCCCCCCCCCCCCCCCCCACCCTTCAGTGTTGCACCATGTTAAATCAAACGCATTATGTTTCCGTTTCTAACAGGGGGCCTGTGTAACGGCAGCAGCTCTTATGCAGTACTTTTTAATGGTGGCATTTTGCTGGATGCTCGTGGAGGGAATTTACCTTTATTTGTTCGTTGTTAAAGTTTACAACGTTAGCCATAAAATGTCCGTTTATCATGGCATGTCGTGGGGTAAGGATAACTGTGATTACAGGAAAAATTAGATAAACAAGTATCTTACGTGTCTTTACAGATTATAGCAGCGTTTGCAAGGAAATTGAAATGATCTAACCAAGTGAGCAATTCATGACAGGTTTCTCTGCGGGGATGGAGAAAATTTAGCAGGAGGTATAGGACTGTACGACTATTACCAAGGAACTACTAACATATATTAGAGCGTTTCTACACGTACAACGTGAGAAACAGACGATGGTTTACCATGAAACGTTATCTTTCTATATTCCATTTCAGGAATATATATATATATATATATTAGAGCGTTTCTACACGCACAACGTGAGAAACAGACGACGGTTTGCCATGAATCGTTATCTTTCTATATACCATTTCAGGAATACCTGCTATTTTGGTTGCTGCATCGCTGGGTATTGCTGCAGGGAAAGATGGAGTGAAGAGTTTCGTCAGTGATAAAAAGTAATCTAAAAATCCTTATTTGTTTCATTACAGACATGATCTACTAAGTCACTAAAGAATGTTTTGTTTTTTCCATGTTCTACCACGTGCAACTGAGAATTGAGGTTTTATTTGTTATGAACTATAATCTTCAAGCCTCCCTCCCCTTCCCCCCCTCCCCCCCCCCCCCCCCCCCCCTAAAAAACAATAATGAATTGATGTGATCATGGAATGATTGCTTTCTTAAATTGAAACTGATTAGAACACCCTTAGGCACACTTGATAAAATTGTACTAAGGTTGGACGTTTTTCTTGTTAATTCAACCCAAGCTGTTGGCTGTCATATGCTAACAGTTTTATCTGATGGAAATACAATGATTGTTTAACTTTAACTGAATTTGAGCTGGACCCATCTTACCACCCTCAATAAAATTGCACTAAAGTGGGACATTATTTTTTGTTATTTTCAATCTTAAGCTGCTGGCTGTCTTCTTCTAACGGTCTCATCTGGATATTTGTGGCATTTGTTCTGTTGATCGAGCTTGTAAGTAACAGAGCAAAACACCTGGACAGATTTCGAAAACGAGTCAGGGAGAGAGAAAAAAGGGGATAAAACTGATGGGTTGGGGATAGAAAGTAGTGTTAAAGAAAATCTAATTACAATGGAAGTTCAGAGGTAGGGAACCAGGAAATTGCTGCATGCACTCACTTTTTAACATAAGGTAGATTTTCATGTTTTAGCCAATGAGGTGGACGGTTTCAACAATATATTCACAATTAACACCTTTCTGCATTCCTTGCCGTTAGGTTGCCTACTTCTTACTAGGACCATTACTTAAATGATAATCAGTTAATGATAATTTATTGTATACAGTGTTATTTGCCAAGCTGTGTATATTTTTTGTCATGTTTTATAGCCGGGAGAGATTGTTATATAAAAGTCAGGGATGTCAGCTTCTGGATGTCTACATTTGTAGCATTTGGCCATGAGATGGTTTTAAACTTGCTTTATTATTTTGAAATAAACCGCCAAAGTGATGAAATCAAAGAAATATACACTGATAAAATTACGAGACAAAATATATAACGGCTACAACACTCGAATTTCCACAAGAATGGCACTTTTTAATTTCATGTAGACCGCCTGTCACGAAATAAAATTTGATGAACTGTAATTCACTTCCATCGTTGTAATCCTGCATTTTATTCCCAAATATGTTTTTAATTTGTCAAAATAATTTACCTGTAGATTCTTTTTAACCAATTTAGTTGTATATTTGGTTGTATTTGGAAATATAAAAAAAAAATTGGTGAGCAAAAATTAGATATTTCGGCGGGATTATTCTGTTCCTTTAAGGTATACATTAGGTGGAGACTTGCGATGCCTGATTTTGAAAGCTTTCAAAAATAGAACATGTACAACGGGAGTGTTCCTTACAAATGCAAAGTAACTCTTGCATCCACGCCCGCAAAACTAGAATGTTTTGGGGTTCCAACAACAATCCCTGCCACTTTTACAGAGATCAATATCACACGTGCACGTGTAAGCAAACTACAATACGACTATGACCAAAGAACATTTCACACTGTAAACTAGCCCTATTACCGTACCATTCAGGTTGAAATATAGCATTTATAACGATTATTATTGATTTGTGTCTTAAGCTGAACGTGGTGATTCTCGTGCGAGTTGTCAAGGAAGTGGCGTCGATGCAACATGCAAAGGACCAACAGAGTGAACAGATCAAGTGAGAATAATGCACCGTTTACACTTCAATTTAGCATCATTGTCTTGGTTTTAAAGTGCACCTAAACCCCATTTTTTTTCTTTTAATCAACTCGATGTACGTTGAAAAGTCGAATAGTGAAATATTTCTTGTTTCTAACATCGCATTAGTGAGTTTAATAGAAATTTGAATTTACAAAATGCTAATTAGATGACGTCAAATCAAGACTCGTTTATTATACAACTATTTGTTTCCACCTCCAAGTAATATTTTTTTACAAATCAATTGACTATAAACAGTTTTTATTAGTATTTCTTAAATCGAATATCCTTAAGCTGTGAACTGAAGTAGAAATAACGGCATAGTATTGATTTGACGTCACCTAATTAGCATTTTGTAAATTCAAATCTCTATAACTCACTAACGCGACGTTAAAAACAAGAAACATTTCACTATTCGACTTTCCAACGTACATTGAGTTGTTTAGAAGAAAAAAATTGGGCTTTAGGTGCACTTTAATTACTTTAAGAGTCCATTTTGGGGCTTTTATGATGTCATAGAAAATTCAAGAAACCCAAGATGGCGGATAACTAAACAACTCTCATTTGAGCCACCACATCACACTAGTAAACAGTTTAATCCACCCTGCCTACATGTACGTACCGTTCATCTTTCATTGTCATCGTTAAAATGCTCTTGAGGTTTCGGGGTGGGGGATCCTGGTCCATGGAATAAAACCCAGTCCTCATTGCTTGCTTGCTTGTTTGCCTGATTGATTGATTGGTTTGTTGATGAGTTGGTTGGTTGGCTGGTTGATTGATTGATTGACTGTTTGATTGATAGGATTATGAATTGTTTCATTGATTAGTTGACTGATTGTTTTTGCTGATTGCTTATTAATTGGTTTATTAACTGATCGATTTATTGATCTACGTTTAAGTATTGTTATTTTTTTAGACTTGAGATCAGAACATGTGTTGTTTTGATTCCTCTGTTGGGAGTCACCTGGTTAATTGGTCTTCTGGCGCCACAACACAAAGCGTTTGTCTACGTTTTTGTCATCCTGAACTCCACTCAGGTATAAAGTAAACAATCCGCTTATTTTACGGAACTTTGAATAAAAAAAGAAACATAGATAAGTACATTTATTATTTGATTGTGACGTCAATTTACCTTATAAGGGAAAGAGAACACGCAAAATATTCAAGCGTATTACAGTAGATTGCAGTATTACACCTTAGCATTCCGGTTTCAAGACACAAGCTATCAGGTTAAATACAAGAATTTCAGTCGAATAACAAATCCCTTATTAACAGATAATACGCGCGGACATTTTACTCATTACTAAATATCCGCGTGTCATATTATCCATTAAACCATCGAATAGGGTTTTCCGATTTAGCGGAATTTCGCGGAATTTCGCACCTATTTTCCGCGCTAATTGAATCTCTGTGGATTGGACTCAATTATGATAACTTTGTTTTTAACTCAGTCACTCACGCTTTTGTTCTGTATCGAGACGTAGCTGTAATTAGTTGGTCAGACTGCATTCTCAAATCATTTATACATGCGACTATTAGCCATTGGGGAAAACGTGTTTGGTCACTACGTGAACTTTGCTTTTTTGATACACAATGAAAACCCAGAGGAAGATCGCTAGTGATGTGGATCGGATACCTAAAACACTGGTCGTGACTAGTAGTTTTTCTATGTGCTCGAGTTGGGCACACAAATTATGCAACTTAATCATTTACTTTCCGACACTAAAATCATTAAATTACATAAAATTGTTTGATATAACGGCCTTTCACGTCGAATGTCCTTCATTCGGAACAAACTAGTATCGACATTGTAAGCAAAGACTGTCCGGGTCCTCAGCTGGATTTTCTCTGACGGTGAATTGTTTGAACCGCGCACGCATCCCGATTCGAGTACATCAATAGACCAATTCCGATATATTAAAATTCATACTTGGCTCCGAGGCTTAGGGGAATAAAACAAAAGAAATCACATCGAGGTTCAGGTATGAATAATTTATTTCTTTTGTTTTATTCCCATAAGCCTCGTTGCCAAGTATGAATTTTAATATATCGGAATTGGTCTATTTTGTTTCGCACGCTGCTGGCGGATGATTAACAATATCAGTGGCCAACGAATCCTTCGTTGCGCCGAAACTTTAATATTTTCCAGAATGAAAAACAAAAATTTAGCGCTGCAGATGCGTTCGTTAAGTGCTTTGCTAGTCCTAAAGAAAGCGCCCTAAAAAGGGCATAAACAACTAATTTACTCATAACTAGTAGGTTAAATGATTTTCAAGTCCAGAAATTGATTTCAGTTGAAATCGGCATATTCCACTTCCGCGGATCTTCCGCTAAATCGGAAAACCCTACTAAGGTGGGCACCGCGGCAGAACGCACTGCGCATGAGTAGAAAACTGAGCATCCGGTGAATTACGCATTTCCGGTGACATACTGTAATCCCATGTAAATGTTGTAGTTAATTTTTTTATCTCAGGTAATTTTTATTTTTCCATTGTTTTTGGGTATGGTAATATATGCTGATGAATTTGAAACAAAGGAAAAACAAAAATTACCTGAAATAAAAAATGAACTACAACATAAACAACATAAAACTCCCGTACCGCGAAGTTTGAAAACAAAAAGTAAGAGTTATAAAACAAAGGTAGAGAAAAAGTTTGTTTCGTTGAAAAGTTTTTTCATCGTTCAAGTTTCAAGCGTTTGCACCAAGGGGTTTGGTGTTTGCACCAACAACGAAATATGAACAAATAATTTTTGCATGGCATTTTTTCACAAAAAACAAGTCTTCACCCCATCTCGAAATGTATTCATGCAAGAACCGATCGTGTACGTACCATAATTTTCTTCGGTTTTGGTCCTTTCATCATTGCGTCTAGAAAATCTAGGTCTGTTGGTTCATGCAGAAGTGTTGTTTTATGCTGTTCGCATCGATGTTGACTGGTAGTTTAACGGACCGGAAGTGCTTGAAGTTTACGCATGCGCAAACGTTCTGCCGCGGTGTCACTAAGGTGTATGTATCAATAACTAACTCACTACTGACTAAATGAATAAATTAATGAACGAACGAATGATTGAATAAATGAATGAATGAATGAATGAATGAATGAATGAATGAATGAATAAATAAATTAAATGATCGAACGAAGGAAATAAGCTGAGTATGAACATACGGACGGACGGACAGACAGACAGACGGACAGACAGACGGATAGACGGACAGACGGATGGACCGATGGATAAATAATTGAATGCACGTAAAAAGCAACCATTTAATTGTGACCTTGCACCTTATTTTTTCTAAAAATCATAATGTATCTTTACGTATTTTCAATATGAATTTGTTAACTTATATGTTTGTTATTACACCAGCAGTTAACATATTAATAATACTGCATATAGTTTATACACAAATCAGCATTTCTGTTTGTCATTTTAACAGGGTTTCTTTATTTTCATCCTGCATTGCGTCAGAAATAGTGAGGTAGGATGTTTGGATTATATTTAATGGTGCTTAGGCAACACGCCTTAATTGTTGCAAGACCAGAAATTGTTGCCAAGTGGCATCAAATTGAATAACTAATTAAACTAATTATATATAATCTTTAGATTTTGTGGAATATGGAATGTTTTGCATTGTCAATCAGAAAACAAAGATAATCATGAAAGCGCTATCTACTGCGCATACTGTAACAAGTTTTAAGAACTTATTTGCATTTTAAAAGAGAATATCGGGCAAGCTTTTGAGTCACTAAAGTCAACTTAAATACGTCTCTTCCCCTTCTTTAATCATGTTGTGGTTTTGTACTTCGCCAATATGGCGTTCACGGAGGAAAACATTCCACGCACATCATTGCTCAAGGAGCATATCTCGCAGGGATAGAGTGGGGGTGGTGGTCACTAAACTGCGTGCACGGTAAGCTTCAAATAATTTACTAGGGTTTGGAAAAAAGGGGGAATCCGCAGTTTCCGGATCCTAAGAAACGAAAAATACATGGCAGATTAATCAATTTCTGTACAAGGCGAATGCACAAGGCAAATGGGTAAAACGGTTATTAGATCCAAAAGATACTTTGCTGTGGCCATTTCTTTCCTTTACCCAATCTACTTGCGGATATTGTAATAAGTTCTCATAAAAAAGAATCATGTTTTAATCAGTAAGGATTCCGAATAAATAAAGTTTTCCATCCGATATGAAACGAAAGCGACGGACAACTACTTTTGCTGACAAAGGCGTCGCCGACAATGTGGCGGCTACGCGCGCCAAAAGAAAAACATCCCAGTCAGCTGCCGTCTATGTTAGCTTGTAAAGAGTTCAATTTGAAAAAAATAGTGACTTGTCCTTTCTAGTGTCCTGGTGTCCTAGTTGCGTGAGTAGTTCACTGATAAAATCCAGGAGATGCCTACAATGGCCCTTCCTCATTTCCCCCCTTTTTTCATACAGATCAGGATGCGCTTTAAAAAAAGAATGCGACGACTTGCTCCAGCAGAAGCGATCTCTAAAGCCAGTGTCCTGAAAAGCAGAGATGCTAATCAAAGAAGTGTCAGTGAAATCAATCCAAGCGATATTTTCGAACTGCAGGAGTAGTTCGACGTCTTCAACATACTTGGATATACGAAGCTGCGATAAATTTAAATTTTGAATATAAGAAAAATGTAGCTTTTAAGATTTCGAAATTCTTTTGGCGTTAAGGCATGGACAGTAGCAAAAAATGTAAGCAAAGATAAGGCTAATCACAATAGGCCACTCCGAAAAATACCATAATAATCTTTTATGTGCAGGCTCAGCCTCACCAGGGTGTAATTATCCAAGTCTCCTTTGTTAGAATGGCACAAAGGCAATCAGAGTACGGTGGTGACTAGAATGGATACTCCAAAATCAGGTTGGACCACCTCGGACCCCTTATTGAGATTTATACAACGAAGTAACTGGTCAGCTTGCAGTTGAGGTTAGGGTCAGCAGTTTATATAGTTAAATTTAGGCCTAAACAACCCGAGAAGCTAGGTGATACTCTGGTACGGTAGGCAATGTAAACCTAACCCTAGCTGAGGTCACAGGTTCAATCCTGAGTGGGGATTTTAGATTTTCTTTTTTTACACTTCAAAATTTATTGAAAATAAATTATAAGTGTCGATATTACGCCATATAATTCTTAATAAGTGTCCGAGGTGGTCCCACCTGATTTTGGAGTATCCAGTCTGGTCACAACCTTCAGAGTACATGTAGGAACGCTAGGAGGTAGCATTGTGTGTTCGTATACAAATGTGCACCGTAGGCAAATTGCCAAGAAGTTGAAGCATAGCACGTGCAGTTGGTGCTGAAAACAAAAGAAATAGGAAAAATCGGGTGTTTCTTGGTGTTGCGGAAGCCATTGTTGGTTAGCTTTTGTGTTGTGGTGTGGGTATTGTTCAGTGTCTTTTGAATCTTTTGTTTTACGTCATTTGGTGATCACACCATCCGCAACACCAAGAAACTACCGAAAAATCAGGCTTACATCAAGCACCACCCAAACCTGCACTTTAAAGAATATTATGGTATTTTTCATAGTTTCTGGAGTGGAGAATAAAACGCTTGCAAAAAAAAAAATGTTAGTTTTTACATTATTACAGATTTAGAAAAGGCATGCGATAATCTAGTTATTCCAGCTTAGCTGGTCAAAAGTATCGCATCAATAACTTATAACGACCAATTGAACTTAATCAGATAAAATCCTGATCAGAGGGATCAAAACTAAATTATTAATGAGCTAATAAACGTAATAACACTTAATTGTTAGTGTGATTATTGAACTAGCCACGCAAGTACGCGCGCAAGTACAGACACATTATCAACAACGCACGTTCTTTTAATTAATTGTGCTGCTCTTGTGCTAATGTTGCTGTAAATCGTAATAAAAACCGGATAATAAAATTGAGTAAGTTTGCAAGCAATTTTGCTCCACCCAGGTATATAAATGGACACCGGCGACATATTGCCGGGGTAACGTTCCGATGGACTACAATATTTACCAATACCTATGTTGAGACAAAAGCGATCTTAATGTGCGCATTTTTCCACAACTCGCTCAATAAAATCACAGATGGTATCGGATCAGAAATGCTCTCCTCCTCTTCCCATCTCTCGATGTTTTCTTGCACGGTCGGGCATTTTGCCTGGTTCTCTTTGGTAGCTAAAGCAACAAAACGGTCTGTATGTCGGTCATGCCTTTGCTGTAAGTCATGATTCTCAGCTAATCGGCAGTCTGACAGCTAGTTATTTTGTTTAACATTTAGTGTTTACGGAAATTGGATCAGTTGTAATGCAAATGATAAGGCCATTTTGGTTTGCCTGATCGGAAAATTAGAGAGGTAGTCCAAAATTTGCTTTTATCTGCCAGATCCAGGCTCAGAAACTTTAAATAAGTTCCAGACTCTCTCTGTAAATTAGAGTCAATTGCGCTTTGGTACACGTTATAAATCTCGAACGGAATTTCTCATTCTGGAGTTTTGCTCACCATTCCCACAAACCGCAGACCAACCGGTTCTCCAATGTAAAAAGTAAACACTCATTAATAGTCCTTTTTACAGTTGTGTGCTTGGTGACCTTGCCTTTGAGTGGAAGCGAGGCTGGAGGTGACCTTGCTTTGATACAGACCTTGGAGCTTTTTAGATGTAAATTTACCTAGTTAGCATGAGAAAAGCATTATTAACATATGAAAGGCAGAAAGGTTTGTATAAAAGCAAGGTCACCTCCAGCCTCGCTTCCACTCAAAGGCAAGGTCACCAAGCACACAACTGTAAAAGGACTATTCACTTCCATATTCACTCAAGTCTGATCGATTCGTGTTTTAACTCGATGCGAGATGTTTGGCATGCTAATCGTCGCAACTTTTGTATTTCATTCAGCTGCAAATTTATTTGTGAATTATAACGAAAGGCTTCATTCGTTAGAGAAGGCAAAACAATTTTATCATTGGGGATTTTGGCATTTTGGGTGAAAACTGTGAAAAGTGCTTAAAGAACAATTAAAGATACAACTGTAATGGCTGCGGTCACATATGGGCTACTAACTATAGTTAAGACGGGGATAACTATAGGTGGTTTTCATGTTACGTCATCGCCGCCATGCTGGTGGACATAAACAATAGTTCTCTCATTAGCTCCTTTTGTTCGTCCACCAGCATTTGTTCGTTTCACTATTGTTATCTATGTCTCTAGAGATTGGTTGCAAACCACCTATAGTTAGCTATTTTGGTAATGTGACCGCTTCTCTGTTCGCTTTAACTATAGTTAGAAAATTGACACCTCGGTGATCCAAAACAATAGAGACTAACTATAGTTATACCCAAGCAGGGTTCATGGGTTAGTCTTAAGTTTACAAACAAACAACCAATCAGAATGTGACAATTCTTTTCGCACGTGCGAGATGAGCATATATAAATATGCAAAATAAAAACCAAGCGTGAAGCGAGGTAGAAACCAAAAACAACAAACCAAAAATTTACATGCAAACAAGGTAGCAACACGTGTACCCGGCGTCGAGCATCCGCTAAAATTCTCAGCTTTTTTCTCATTTTTCTCCGACGGTTTGCCGCACGAAAAAAATAAAAAGGGAATAAAAAGTAGACACACTTTACGTCGGTCAACCATGTTGACATTTCACGGATCAACAATAAGGGCCGTCACGAACCTATGTTAATCTGACGTCATCCATAGACTAATTAGAACTAACTGTAGTTAACTGCGTGGTGTGACCGCAAAGTCGACCGAAAGCAACTAACTACAGTTAGGTATGACGTCACGTAACTTGAGACTAACTTAAGTTAAACTTTAGTTACGTCGTAGATGTGACTGCAGCCAATAACAAGTGAACTAAGTGATGACAGAATCAACCATGCATAAACTGAGTTTATAAGCGAGTTTTTCAAGACACGAGGTGAAAAAAAATTTGTCCATTTTTTTTATAGTTGAAATTAAAATCCATTTCCATCCTGGCCATCTGCAGCTAAAGACAACTGCTTTTACTCTCAGTAGTCTCTCTAGTCATTTCAAACACTTGAAATGATATAAATATGTCATTTGGGCTTTTAAATGTAACACTAAAAATGCGGGTGACATCGCGAATCCCGTTGGCTGCCAAGAAGAACTGAAAAGAAACGAAGTCGAAAATTTGTGTGCTAACGTCAATGTGCGCTCAAATGCCTCCAGCACACTTCGCGCCTTTCTCACAAATGCTACAATTTTGCACTTTACTACCCCTCCCTTGTTGCAAATTCTTATAGTCTCTCAGATGTGGTGAGGAAATGAAAGACCGTAGAAGCGAAGTTGCCCAGATCCTTTCTCGGCCAATGCAACTGACTTCCGGTATTAAAAGCGGCCACATGACAATTTAATGGAATAAACTATAAGTCTTTACCTTCAAATTAAAGAAACATGAACATTTTTAAATAATGTGTTTTTACTTAAATGCGTTGAAATGTTCATTAATTATAATGCACGTGAAAAGGCTTATGAGGCTTTTAAAGGACAGTTCTGTCACCTAAGCCGCAGCCTAAGCCGCAGGCTAATTAATTCAAAGCTAAAACGCACATCGATTAAAATTTGTAGACTAAATTTTTAAGCCTGATGCATACAAGCTGTTTATTCGGACTCCTTTTGAGCCGACATGTAAAAAGGCGAATCTACAATTATGAAACATACTGTGGTTTCAAACGGAATAATCTTCGTCTGTGTCATTATCTTGAGTAAGTAATTGGCATTATTTATTATATGTATGTTTTTATTAGTTTTTTTTTTCGCCCGTTTATTAGTGAAATGCAGCTATGCAGACGTTTGTTTCCTCTTAACTTTTAATACAATGAAAAGACGACAAAGGTTCCTAAGATCATGATAAATGCTCCGCCATCGACAACTGCGAGTAGAATAACACACATACACGAGTGGTTTATAGTGTATATGTCGGGTAAATCACGCAATATAACGTAAACATGATCGGTGCTTAAAAGGAAGTGGTCCGTTGTACCTGATCTCCATGTTCAATATAATTTTGTGTATGCAAAAAATGCACGCACAATCAAACAAAAAGAAAACGCAAACGATTAATGATCATTATTTAAATTCCAATGAGAACATAAGCAAAGCAAACATAACGGCGTTGGATCGTGATAAAGCAAAACACGAACTTTCTTTTCAATATTTTATGTTTTCATTTACAATTATCGCGGCATTTAAACAAGCGTAAGAACAAAACTGAAACCAGAAACTTGTGTTTATGCTTTATGAATAAACTATAAGATATTACCTTTAAATTAAAGAAACAAGAACATTTTAAATAATATGTTTTTACTTAAATGAGTTGAAATGTTCAATAATTATGATGCACGTGAAAAGGCTTGTAAGGGTTTTAAAAGACAGTTCTGTCACTATGCCTCAGGCTAATTGATTCAAAGCTAAAACGCACATTTTGTAAAATTTGTAAAATCACATAAAATTTGTTTTCGGACTTCTTTTGCACCGACATGTAAAAAGGCGCATCTACAATTATGAAACACACTGTGAGTTTCACACGAAATAATCGTCGTCTGTTTCATTATTTAGAGTGAGTAATTGGCATTATAAAATGTATGTTTTGATTTTTTTTTGTCGCTCTTTTATTAGTGAAATGCAGCTATGCAGACGTTTGTTTCCTCTTAACTTTTCTTACAATGAAAAGACGTCAAAGTTTCCTAAGATCATGATACATCGCGCCACCATCGGCATCTGCGAGTACAATAACACACATACACGAGTGGTTTATATTAAACATGTCAGGTAAACCACGCTATAAACGTAAACATACTCGGTGCTTAAAAGGAAGTGGTCTGTTATACCTGATCTCCACGTTGAATATAATTTTGTGTATGCTAAAAATGCACGCACAATCAAGCAAAAAGAAAACGCAAAAGATTATTGTAATGATCATTATTTAAATTCCAATGATAACATAAGCAAAGCAAACATAACGGCGTTGGATAAAAGCAAAAGACGAGCATCCTTTTCAATATTTTATGTTTTCATTTACAATTATCGCGGCATTAAAACAAGCGTAAGAACAAAACTGAAACCAGAAACATTCGTTTATGCTTATGCTTGCATTGCATTTGAGTAAGTGCTTCGTGAGTCACTCAGTGAGTCCGTGAAACATTAATGGCTGATATGCGTGCGTTTACGAGTCAGACTTAATAATTGCTGCTTGTTTTGTTTTTGCCGTTAAGAATTTGTATTTTATAATCGTCCCTGATAAAAGACTAACGTAAAAGTCCCAAATGTCGGATTTTGCCATCTGAACATCATCGTATCGTTTCGCAGATCCCGGTTATGTTTTCTGTTTGGTTGTTTATTTTTTCTAGAAAAATACTTAAGATGTGTTTGGTGCCAGAAACGTAAACTGAGTTGGCTTTATCGATCCATTCTTAACCCCTTCATCGCAGCCAACACTGAGCGACCGTGATAAAATTTATGAAAAATTTCAAATTGCATTTTGTAAAACTACTGAGAATAGAAAAACAGCTAAACTGGAGGGCTTTCATTTGAATCATTGTGGTTACATTGCAAAAGTCTGAACCGCAGATCCCGGTATACATGTATGTTTGCTGTTTGGTTGTTTACTTTCCAGAAAAAAAAAGTTATGTTTGGTGGCATAAGTGGAAACTGAGTTGGCTTTGTCGATCCATTCTTAACCCCTTCACTGCATGCAGCCAACAGCGACTATAATAAAAATCCACGTAAAATTCCAAAATTTATTATGTAAAAGTACTGAAAAAAGAAGAGCTTAACTGAATGGTTACACTGCAAGATTGCATCCACGGACTCAAAAATCTGAACCGTGAAGCACTAAATAAATACATAAATAGTTCAAAGGAAACTACTCGCAACGATGAACGTTTAGCAAAACGCTTGGAATGGCGTTGTACTGTTTTCCATATTATTTTAGTCCCTTTAAAGGAAACTATGTGAAGGCTAATACAGTTTGATATTTTCTGTTCTTTTAGCTGAATATTTCAACAGCAGAAACGTTTAGGAAAAGGAATCTTATCCCCCGAATTACCAGCTGCTTTCACCTTTCCGACAATCCTAACTATTTCATACCAAAACGACATTTTGTATCCCTCCGAAAACAAAGGGCGTTAAATTTTCCCATATTACGAAAAAGCGAGGCGACATTTTACTCAAGAAAACTCTGACTAGTTCTAATCTTATTTATTGCAAATTAAGATGACTAGCATGTCTTCCGAACAGCTTTCCGCCCTGAAACGATTCTTTGGGTGAAGCTAAAGTACTGCTCAGTAGCTTTTACGATTTGAACCACCACACTTCGAGATTTTATCCACAAACTCAAAACTTAGAACCACCCTGTACAACATAATAAACAGAAACACGCTGGCTCACCATCTATTCTTGATAATAAGTTTCGTCGCAAATAACTAATGTACGAATATTTTTCCAGACACTCAACATACTTAAAACCACCTTGTACAACATAATGTCTTTTTATGCTAGCTCATCTGTCTTGCTGACGCTTTTTGTATAATTAATGTTTTGTTGCCAAATAACTTGTATGAATAGTTTTTCATCAATTGGTGCGAACATTAGGTTTAAGCTTCTTCGCGAGTTATTCTCGTATAACCTGACTTTGATCTATGAAAACACTTTCATGTTCAAGTGCGAGCATTTTTTCAGTTAATTATTGAAAATGATCTTGTTTATAACTATGATTTATATTTCTTTTGGTAAGCTAGTTGAATTAACAACAACAAGACTGTATATTTCGTCGAATTTTAGTGAAAACGATGTCTGTTAATTTTTTAGAGTTAAACTCAGGTTACAGAACAAAATCGACTTGGAAATTAAAACTTGATCATAGTATTCATTTTTACGTTGTAACTACATAGTATTAGTATTCACAGGAGCCGCGCCTGGTATTCATAATTATTTTTTCTACACTTCATAAGCATATATATTTTCTGTAATTTACTCATTTTAATTTGCAACCGACGATGGATGTTGTACCGATCCGAAACATGCTTTCTAACTTCAAAAGCCGAAACATGCTTTCTAACTTCAAAAGTTTCCTTGAAGATTTTAGCTTGCGGCTCGTAAGTTTGCTCCTTTGCAATTGTGAAAAAAAGAAATGTCAGATTAACAAATGCTCTTGACGCAAGCTCTTGACGCAAAAATATAATATCACCAATCGCTCACCTCGCAGCTTTTGCAAATGTTTAATTTCGGATGGAACAGACAACAGAAATGTATTCAAAGATGTAGATACCTTCGCATCTAGTTGTTGTCTTTAGGTTTAAGCACTCGTCATTTTTCCCTCTCCCAGCTGCAGACGTTACACAATTTATACATGTCATGAATAAATGTCTTGTCTCCATAGGAATAGGACGAAACAGCAACGCAGTAATTAATCGCTCGAATACGGTAAGATTTTCAAAATCATTTATTATAAATAAAAACAACAACAAAATAAGAAAACTCGCATTTCCTTCGATCAATACTTTCATTATTAAGCTGCAGTCTTATCTAATTCTACCTTGTACAAATTTAGCTATCCTTGGTATAAGCATATAATAGGCATCTGATTTATCTTGTTTATTTTCCAGCATGATGATCGATTTCTTAAATGAAATCACTAATTTTTTTTTTCCAGAAGTCCAGACCGTCATCAAATCCAAACCCTGGCATAAATGGAAGCCCCAATGGGAGCAAAAACAAGGTAAATCACTAAACATTGCAGTTTCTTGGTGTCATTATTATGTTCATCTTTCTTAAATGAAATCACTAATTAATTTTTTTTTCCAGAAGTCCAGACCGTCATCAAATCCAAACCCTGGCATAAATGGAAGCCCCAATGGGAGCAAAAACAAGGTAAATCACTAAACATTACAGTTTCTTGGTGTCATTATTATGTTCATATCAAACAGTTGACACTGTCGTAAGAATACCTGCACCCTCGGGTGTTCGTCTGTGAGAACGTCGCTTACAAAGGTGGGGGGGGGGCCACCCCCTTAAGGTTTTTCTCCCATATTTTCAAGACCATTTAAGATTAGCACCTGCTGTTTTCAGTAGCTGTTCGTTTATCCTTGAGACACATTTTGGTAAAGTTTGGCGACAATCGGTTGCTATGGTAACGAGATATGACCTCATAAGTAACATGTGGTCAAGCCATTTCTGAATAAAAATGCGTGTTTTTTACCTTTACCACGGTGGGGTTTAAGTTTGCGTGTACATCCGAGGGTTAAGTAAGAAAAAACTGAACAACAACAAAATAAGAAAACTAAACATAACCGTGTCTTGGTGTCATTCTTATGTTCATATAAAACAGTTGACACTGTAGTAAGATACCTGCACCCTCGGTTTTTTCGATTGTGAGAACGTCGCTTACAAAAGTTGTAAACACAGTGTTTGATTAGGAAATGGTCGCGAAAGACGATAGTCGCTCGATTCGAGTGATCTCAGTCCATCAAAAAGTGTAAGAAACAATGCAACCATGCACGTAATGAGTGAGTTATCGTAGACAGTGGCAAATAAGCAAATGAGCACTCGCTCACTCGCTCCTTCCATCAGCTGTAAACTTTTTGTCACGTAATGTTTTAAATTAGTTTTGTTACGAATGCGCTGCGTAACAAGAACAAGGTGAATCCAGCGATAGCAATAACTAATTTATTGTAAACGAATATGGTCAACAATAAGCTTAAAGATATTTCGCATTTGGAGCCCTTTGATGAATAAACCATCTGCAAATTTATGTCTTTCATGTCTTAGCGTGTCAGTATAAATACGCCTTGTTTAAAATAGGAGAGAACTGGACAAGGTTATGCGCTAAAGGCCAACTTTCACATGTCGTCAGTGGATTTGTTCCTTAAGTGAAAATACATCCTTGCGTTTTTGTACCGAACAGAATATGTATATCTTAAATATCACACATATATTGCGGATTACGCGGTTACGCGACAATTGATGCAATAAAGCTTCCATGAACTGGATCGAGTGTCTTCTCATAAGCCAATCAAATCGACTAAGCACATGTCTAAATTCAAAATTTCTATTTAACTACATTTCGACACCTTTTTGTAAGGAAGGGTCGCTCAAATTTGAGCCAGCGATGTGTAGTGCATTTCTAATCCACGGGTTGGCTCACAGGAGCCTTTGATTTTTTTTCATTAGCTAGCCTGCTTTTTTAAAATTGAAACTACACTTTGATCTTTGTTTTTTTTTTTCTAAAAATACAGGTAACGTCTTCTGGAAATCCCTATTCTAGCAAAGACCTTCATCAAAGGTGTTGCAAAAGCATCCTGAGGGAAAAGGTACCTGTTACATATGTATGAATAGAACAAGAGTTATGACATTTTTTCCTCCGACGTTTAGGAGGAAATCTAAAAATACATGCATGCAACTTTTTCAGAACAAAGCAATTGAAAAAAATATTATGTATTATTAAGTGTTAATTTTCCCCAGATAGATGAGGAATGTCGCGATCTGACTCAGGTTAAAAAGATAACAAATGGGACACATCAGGTCAGTACAAAAAATACTTAGTACAATTACTAATTTTATTTATCTGAGTGCCGGGAGTTTTGGTGGTTTAATTAATTAATTATCAACACAATTGCCCAAAGTTGATGATGTTTTCTTCACCATCTGCAACATTCTTTAATGTGGCAATGAAGAAATAAGATGTTTTAACGTACCATTGGACGTGCAAGCAAATTTACAACTCCACGGCCATCTTCGATCCGCCAACTTAGTTTTTCTATATTTCCAAAAAATCTGCTCTTTTTACAAAAGGAGAAGGAAAAGGGAAGATACCAAAGAAAGCGATAAAATACTGCATTTTTTGCACTAGCTTACGTGGAGAAATACTATCCTTCTGTAACTTCCTTCTGCAAATGCAAGAAAAACTACAAATTTTAAAAGTGATCGCAACTAAACAGAAATCGCTTCCCAATTTCTACCGAACTTGGAAAATTATCCTTTAACATACAGTTTTCCGTCGCACTTTCTTTGCTTTTTACTGTAAGTAGTTGTATTTATTTTCGCTGTTGTAAAATGTCGTCTTTGCTTCTATATTACTTACATTGATGTAATTTTAAAATTAATTAATTAAAATAAAGTCTCGTGAAAATGTAAAAAAAAAAGAGCGATGAAATGAATAATAATAATAATAATAAAACTTAGCAGCTCAGTCGACATCCCTTTCATGGCTTGGTTGTCACGGCAACATCGATCATTGTCGTACGAAAAACATTTATTATCAAAATATGTCCGAAGAAAAAGGAAACAGGAAAGACCAAAATGAAAACCGAAAAATACCCCCACCCCTTCTCCCCACTTCTTGTACGCCTGGCTGTCAAAAAGTTCATTCAAGTTTTACGTTTTTAGCGGGCCGGATTTATAATGTTTAAGATGCGTTTCAGGAGGTTTATTGGACTTAACACATGCCAGTTACTTACGGTGAAAAAAAGAGAAAGTACTTATTACTAGTACTGAATTTTGCTATTTTAGGGGAAGCGTATATTCGAATTCTGCCTATTTCAAGGAATAGACCCCAGAGAAAAAACCGCCTGGCAGGTAGTAAACGAGTCTACATACGTTTGCACATATATTGAGTAATGCATTTTACATTTTATCTTTTCTTCAGAACAGTTAACATACTTAAGGTAAATCTTATTCGCTAAGTTTACATTGAAGCTAAGAAACCAATTACGTTTCAAAGCAAACAATGTAAATAATACGTGAAACCTCTTATAAACTCAAACATGACTGTACGTGCATTCCAGATTAGAATGTTGGTTATTGTGGGGGAAGGAAATAAAGACGGAGTACGTAGAGAAAACGCTTTGTTTGGAGCAGGGACAAGAACCAGCTACAAACTCAACCCACATACTGTATTGTGTAAAAGTAATTGAAACGAACTTCGCAAAAACATTTTGCGGAAACGTCGGCGAAATGTATCTTAGCCAATCACAACAGATGCAGACAATCCAATAATTCAATCAGAACTCGAAGCAAATGCATGTAGCTTGCGACAAGCGCGAAAAACCATATACAGACAAGTCACGATTGGTTTTGGTTCAGTACTTTTGATTTGTCTAGAAAGTGGCGCAAAGCGTAGCAATGAAAAACCAAAGCAATTGCGAAATTACTTTCGATACTCATTTGAAAACCGCTCTGCAATACACTGACAATTTATTACTAGTTCCAACGTTGTGGCATCCTGTAATGACTGCGCTCTCAGTCGCGCTAATTGTACATATTTATAATCTCTTTTTGCAGATTGCCATCAATCGTTTTCAAGAAATTCTCCAAAACATAAAGGAAGAGAGTAATAATACCATAATCCAATCCAACACAGTAAAATACGCATATATAATGACAACTGTTTTCGAAGACTCCCTTCTCACATTAGGTGTAGAACAACTGAATGACACCAATTCCCAGTGGCATAATATCAGGGACGAAATAGGTCAGTAAAAGCTTTTCAATCAGGATTCCGTAGAGATAAAATCACATAATATAATATTCTCAACAAAATATCCAGTTTCTGATTGGTCAACGACGAATGCATATAAATAGGTTATACAAAGTACAAATCTAAGTTATGCAATACGAAAATTGCTATGGAAACATCAGGAAAGCGCAAAATTTGAAAAACAAAATGAGCTTGATTTGTCAAGAGAATGTTGTTATGCAACTTGTAGAAAATGAGAAAAACAAAAACATTTCTATAGCTACACAAACCTGGTTAAACATTTGGCTAAAATGGAAAGAAAGTTGGTCATGAATTTGACTGAAGAATACGAACAAGAAGAGCTAAAAAACATGCTAGTAGCCTCACAGCGCAAGAAACTCAGCACAGCTGAAACGCGAAGCGTTTAAAGGCAACTTGTCAGCTCAAGTCAGGCATTGACCGGCCATGATAAACAATCAACTTATCACATGTTGCTAGCTTAGCAGTTCCCAATACATTTCCATGGTTTTTGGATGTGTTGTTTTTATTCAGCACAGAACACTAGAGTGGGTCCTTGACAAAAAAACAAAAAATACAAAAACAAAATCCACAAAAATGAACAATATATAAATTACAACTTTTTTAGAATTATGAGTAATAAATAGAAAACTAGTGTGAAGTGTAAGCCACTTTCTCGCCCTAACCCCTGTGGGCGCCGGCGAGAGAGCGTCAGGATTTTGGGTGTTACAACGCCGTCCGGTGACGTCAGATATTAGTGTAAAAATGGTAGGTACATTTTGATTGGTTCCTAGTTTTGAAAGATAGAAAGTTGTTTTCTATTAAACACAAAAGGCGAAGGCTGTCAAAGTATTGACTAATATTACTGGAGAAGGTGTTAACACGATGCTAGAAAGGGAAGCACGCCGACTTCTTTGTTTGGTTTCCCGGTGTGTGCTTTTTGAAGAACTCTGTTTCTTTGGTTCTCTATAACTATTAACCGAGTCAAACACTAATGGCAAACTACAAGGTTACAAATAACCATATTAACCACAAAACAGTGGATTTTGTAATCTTTATCAATACCCCTTTTTCAGAACTCACTATTATCACTTGTAAATTATTATTGTCTATTGTCATGCATTCTAGGTTTAAAGGTTAGGCGAGTCTTCCACCGAACTGAGAAAGACTTTTCTCTTCATGACACCGAAGAAGAGAACTCAATCAAGATTCCTGCGGAAAATTTACACAATGGTAAGAACGTTAGCATTGAAATAGTTCAAATGTGGTTTATCATTAAGTTTTACAGCTGGTCATTTCCAGGTTGTCTCTAACGGGCGATTCATTTGTGAGAAAAAAATGTGCGATAGAAATGTGAGCGACTTTTGTTATATTCTTCGACCTATACTTTTCTTACTCCTTTCACGTCCAAGAATACCCAAGTTCTAGCAAACAACGACTTGGTCAATTATCCTTAACCATAGTTAATAGAACAAACTGGTTATGAAGTTCAACAAACTTCAAAGAGTGTACAAAGCTGCTTTGTTTTATGTTGAACGAACCGTAACCCTGCGCGTTGTTTTGTTTGACGTGTGAGCCCAAATGTTTCTACTGCATGGTCCTTTTGTGTACCTTTTGTGTTTTGTGCAGGGTCAAGGCAAACGAACAAACGAAATGGAGAACAAAAACATATAACAAAGGACTGACTAAGTTTTTTTAACCAGTTTGTTCTATTAACTATGTCCTTAAAAAAGAAATGTAGGCGCGCGAAATGTTGATAAGTCACGTTTCTCGCTATTTCATTGACGGTGGCTCCCTCTTAGTTATTAAACTACTGTCTCATCTGTGTTGTTTCGTCCCGTTTTTCTCTAAGGGTTAATACAGGCAGCCCTCCCCTTTTCTTACCTCCCTCGTCTATGTAAACCCATTTTTTATTTCTATTTATATAATGTCATTGTCTCCTTATGATTATCGTTTAGCATCTAAACAATAAAATTAACAAGGCTGCCTTTGACTGTCTTTATTGAACTGCTGTCTCGTTTCTGTTGTCAATCACATACATGTATGCTGTATTATCTAAAACTCCCTTCTATACAGCCAGGACGTGACTTACCTAATCATTATATATAAGCCTATTAAAATGATAACTTTTTATTAAACTTTAAAAACAGTGGATATTAACCCTCGGACGTACACGCAAAGTTATACCCCCACCGAGGTTGCAACCCCACCCCCCCACCCTCCCCCCAAGCCCCACCTTGGGTTTGCGGTGTTACAATATTTCGCAAATATTTTACATTTAATAGATAGCCTGTGGTGTGCTCTATAAGATAAAGTAAATATTATGGGTTGTAGCGGCGCTGGGTGGTCCGTGACGTCATCCAAGACGGCCGACAATATGGCAGCCATCTTGGATTTTACCAAAAGTTCAACTTCATCGGAAAAAGAAAGAAATTGCAAATATTTTTTGCTAGGGTTGCAAAATATGATACAATTAAACATTCTGCTGCTTTTAGTAGCATGTTATATGTGTTTTCACCGAAAAAAAAATGAAAAAACACGCATTTTTATTTAAAAATGGCTTGACCTCATGCTACTTATGACGGCATATCTTGTTACCATGGAAACCGTTTGTCGCACAACTTTACCAAAATGTGTCAAAAGGATTAATGAACAGCTACTGAAGACGACATGTGCCATTAATAAATGCTCTTGAAAAACTCCGAGAAAAACCTTAAGGGAGTAGCATCCACCCCCCCCCCCCCCCCCCCCCCCCGTCCATTGTACGTCCGAGGGTTAAAACATTGTTTTAATAACAATTGCAGCAATTACAATAATACAAATGCATTATTGCATTTTGAATGCCGTTAATGAGAAACAAAAAACTTGTTCTCACTTATGAAATAACACTTCAAAATTAGCGAAAGCACAAGTAAAATTTAAAAATTAATTTTCTTGTGCTGGTGCTTATTTCATTTCGGTTCCTGTACTTTCCTTTTTGTATACTAGTACTCGCGTGTTTGATTGTTATTTTTTCACATGGTGAAAGCATGATATGACTTGATAGAACTAAAAATACAGGCTAATAATGAATTAATTTTGTTTCATTGCCAGGTTCAGTAGTGTTAGGAGTTATATACAAAAACTTGCATGAGCTGTGGTCAATGGAAGACCAGGCTGAACCCAATGCAACGAAGAAAAAATGGTTTGTAGGGGTTCTCAGGCTAGAAAAACTCCGGGGGGGGGGGGCACACATATAAAGGTGACGGAGTAAATCGTCAGAAATCCGCTTTTACTTCTTAGAGGTAACAATTCTTTCTGATGATTTGAAGGGAAAATTGTCATATGGGTCCATATGGATAAGTATAATTTATTTAATTTGTTTGGGAGGGCGAACGAGCGCTGAGTTTTAAAAACCACAAACTAAGGCGAGTGAAAAGACGCGACCAAAGGTGTGAAAGTCTCCTAGACGCGACCAACGGTGTGGGAGTCTTCTAGGCGTGACCAACGGTGTGGGAGTCTCCTAGTCCCCGACGTTTTACAAAACCAAAATGACGACCAAACACTTAACTCAGCACTCGCCCACAAAAAAAGCCTGCACTGCACGCTATAGTCATACTGAGATAAGATACATTTATTGAGACAGCTGAGGCATTAAAAAGGAATCAATAAATTAGTAGGCAGCATGCTCGACGTACCTTTAAATCCATGTCTTTAGAATAATGCATTCTCAAATGCATGATTTCATTTGTTCATCTTTAATTAACGGAATCTAGGGGAAATTTTGGTATCTCATTTCAGGAAACTTAACACGATGATAATGTCAGCCGAAATTTACCCTTTAAAAGAATTGGTAAAAAATATCACGTTGGTCTTCAAGAACTTAGAGGTATTAACGACAATCACTCCATTTAAACAACAAAAACGTCTGTAATATTTGTAATACATTGATTTCATGGTAGGCGGATCATTATTTTTTTCGGATAGTTATTTTTCATTTCATTACATAGACTTTTCATTAAAAATATTAGAAAAATGCATATATATATGAATATGTGTATATTATGTATACAATATATATATATATATATATTGTATACATAATTGTATATATATATATATTTGTGCTCTTCTCGCGTTTTCTTTGTTCTGTAATGAAATACCTCTTCACTAGCTTAAGGAGCCTTTATTCTAAAAATGACTTTCGCTTTGGTAACAAACAACAGTCCTTTTTAAGGACCACCCCTATACACTAAATGATCATCTCAACGGAGTATACGTAAGTAAAACAAAGAAGGATCAAGAGAAGACATCTAGATGGCATTCTCAAAAACCTAACTCCCCCCCCCCCCCCTCCCCCCCTCCCCCCTCCCCTACCACCTCACTCCCATCCTTCCTTTTCTTAGGTCAGTTATGTAAGCAAGCTATGCTATTGAATGTTCCTAGGTTGAAACCATTTAACCATTTACTAATCGAGTGTTTGTTGTAGCCTACAGGAAACAAAAGACTGGAATGTGTATTTTGGAACAATTCAGAGTAAGCAGTTTTTCGATGTTTGTCACAAAACGGTTAAAATTAACAGAATACTTATCTGACAAATTCTCAACAGCAACATTAAACAAATATGTCGCAACCACTTAGGATAATTAATATTTCTTTAGTTCCGAAGGTTGGTCAAGAGAAGGCTGTTCGGTGAAGTCAACAACCAGCTCACACACAGTGTGCGTCTGCAATCACTTGACTCATTTTGCCGTTCTTATGGATTTCACCAACAGTGTTAATGGCTCGGGACTGGTGAGTCGGACTCCTTCACTGCTCAGTTACATCATATAATTCACCTAAATGCTGCCATCGTGTTAAGGGAGACTGTCATTTCCTAAAATGATGTTGTTAGGATTAACATTTAAACTTATGTACCGATTTCAGTTTATGGCTTTGTTAGATTAGACGTATTGCATGTTTCTTCTGTTTCACCAAAAATCGCGAATATTTACCGTGTAAAAACCGAGAAAATCCGTTGAGAGGTGTGTTAGCCTTGAACAACAAGCCCAACAACCCAATCATTGGTTGTCACGGTAACGAGACAAAACTACCAAATTAGACTTCTCCGTAAACGAGAAAGCCTAAGCTACGTGTATGTGTATATTATGCCTAGTCGCAAAAACAAAACTCTCGAAAGACAGCAATAAGATCGTGTATATTTTTTTTGGAAGACTGGCCAATAACTATATGGAGACACCTTAAATTAACGTTTAAGGTGGTATGATACTACCATTGGTGAAAAATTCGAAAGTTGTCAGAATCTTTGTTTTTCTCTGTATGTGTCTTAAATTGTCTTACGATTAACACCTAAACCTTGGATTTGTAAGGAAATTTATTTTAAACCCATAATAAGCAGATTTGTGAACATATTTGACATGACTTGTTGCAGCATAACATTTCTATTTCAAAAACTATACAAGATAATTCAATGGAATTTTCACCAGGCATTCATGACATAAACTTCTGTGATATGAACCTAAAAGTAAAAAAAAATCTTTAAAGGTCAGGTAAAAAAAATTAAAGTTTAAGCACAAAATGTTCTGTTATTTTGTATCTTAGAAATATTTGCATTATTCAGCATAGTTTTAAAATATGCTTTGTGGTTATTTTAGGTTCATATCATAGTTCTATCTATAGACAATAATTCCTGAAAAAATTAGAGCCATATAGTTTTTCTTACAGAGTTATTTGTGTTGGCGTGACTGCACTTAATTCGAGGTCTGAAGGGCGTGGCCATGTTTCCATGGCAACCACTAATGTCAATAACATATCAGAGAGTTTCTTTTTACAAGTGTAATCACTAGATAACTTAAGGTTTTGGTTAAACTTTAAAGGAAAAAATTCAATTTTTTTAGTATCATACCACCTTAAACGGAATTTGTAAATTAGTGAAGTTTAGCAATTTAAGTTCATTTTAACAATTTTCTTTTAATCTTGATTAACTTTGACTTCGTTTTGGCGCTTTTCTAACCGGATAAAAATACAAGATGATGGATACAGTTGGAACAATGACGTAATTCAATTCCCGGGCATATCATGTTATCGCATCACCTGACCTAGCTACCTAAATATAGACAGTTTTGGCCGTACTAAAGACCCTCCAAGTTACGTAGCCATAGCCTTAATATTCCTCCCCGGTCCCAAAAGACCAAAATAATAATTGGTCTTACCAATTTTTTACTCTAATAAATTACCCTGGCATTTATAACAAACTTCATTCCTTACGGGAGAGATCATTTAATTTCGTCATTTTAAACATTAAATATTTCAAATAAAAGGCTTTATCTCCGGGTTTTTTTCTTTTGTGGGACGTTCATTGGCCGAATTGTACATTCAAGAGGGTCGCTTGCATGAGGGGGATCGTATATACATGCAGTGTATATCCTAGCATTTTTTGTTAACAAAGATATATCAAACGTTTGACGCTTGTTTGACCACCCTAAGACATGCTGTAACATTTCTACTGATCATGACGTTTTGTTTTGCCAGTCCCAACGTAACTTCGTATCTAAATCTACACGTCACGTAATGAACATCTGCGAAAAATTTTTTTGATTTCAGCACAACGAAGGGGGGGAATTTCATATATCGCATGATGCATCGCTTCGAACTATATTATCAACTGTGATACATCACGTGACCTGTTCAGTTCAAAATGGATACGATCGAAGAAACTGCGTGGCAAGCAGCCGAATTCGAAAATCAGAAGCTTTTTTTACCTTTATTGCGTTGATTTTTGTTATGTTTTTGACCTCACAATTCCAAGTGTGCCTTTTCTTAAACTTAATTGCGTGTTTGGACACGTAGAAACCCCTGTCCGAAACCCCTGTCCGAAAGACGAATGGTTGTGTTTCCTCGAAGGAACAAACAAATTATTTTGTAAGCTGATCATGAAGGACATGGGTTCGCCTTGTGTATTCGATTAACTTCCAGGTAAATACATACGTTTCCATTGATTGTTTATCGATGTAATTTCACTTCATTGTAATTCAAATCTTATTTTCTATGTACTCAGTTTTCCTTTGGGGTCATCCACTCGATTAGCTCTAGCTATTTGGATGCTCCAACCTCACAAATTCTACCTGTTAATAATTTAGTTTTTATTCTAATTATTTCCTTTTTTGTAAAGATCTTGTGTAAGTAGAAATAAAAAATATTGTATTGCCTGTTGTATTGTATATATTCATTTTGACTTCTGACTTCTTCACTTACAAATTTCTGTTCGGTTGGGTACTTTACTCTACTCTGCATTAAATTAATTTATTAGCTGTTATGCATGTTGGCATCCGACTAGATAATTTCACTCCTAGCATGCCAATTTTATCACAAACAACCAAAGCAGCAAATATTAAATTATTTTGTGTCAACAAGGCTTGAGTAAATTTCGATTAACTGTTGTAATCATGCATTAAGGCTTATTTGTGATGAACTGTTTCTCGGTGACGTGGTTCGATTTATTACATGGTTCTCAACTCAAGTACTGCTTGAGCAGGGCTTGAGCAAAGGGGCAAATTCGTATTCCCCCCCCCCCCCCCCCCTTTGCTTCACAACAGGCTTTAAGATTAATAATGGTAAAAGGACTGAGTGGGGTCCAATTAGGTCTGTAATCATACAAATTATTAACAAAATGGGACAAATGCGAAGCAGGAGTCCGATTTGTATAATCACGAGTGTGATTACAGACAGAATTGGACGACAGGAAGTCCTGTTACCAATCAATCATAACTATAACAAAATTTGAGGATAAAACGTTAAATGGTTACACGTTTTAGTGAGAATTTTGTTATAGTTTTGATTAATATTGGTTCTGGCACAGTGTATAGTAAGTTCAGTGAGTGCCAAGACTCCAATGTCTTGAATACTTCATTATGTTGTTCCCTCAAAAAGTGCTGGCACCTCCACAGGGTTTTTCTCTTCCATTTAGCAGGAGCCGCACTCATTTTTTTCCATTTGTTTTCCAAGTAGGTGACTGGGGGCAAGACAACAAGCCTTTTAACATATGGGTTAGCTACCCTTTTAGTTTTATTCCAATAGTAAAACAGTCCTTTATTTACCGGTACCAGTAACTCTAAAATGTACATTCAATTTTTTAGTACATAATTATTAAAAAATTAAATAATTGCACTCTTGTATATATCTTTATTGTTTACAAAATAATATCACCATCAATTTCAAGCAAAACTCCTCTTATCGTTTGGCAAAACATTTCCATCAATCGTACATGTGATACCTTATATGGAAGTGTTCCATTTTGCCATAAGTAAACACCTTCCATATAAGGCAAGACATGTATGATAATTAACAAAAATCTTTTGCAAAGGAGTTTTGAATGGTCCTATAATAGCGAAATGTACGGTAATCCCATCTAAGAAAATCTGGCTCATTAAAAATACAATAACTTTAAATTTATTTTTGGGATATTTTCAGTCGCCTGTTGCTATAATTTGACACATCTCCCTGGGTAAATCTCAACTGAATGTGATTAAAACCTCCTTCACCTGGAATTTCATGAGAAAATTGTGACTTTGTTCTTAACTTTAACCATGGTACAGTGGTATTATGACCTACATATTGAAATGCAAAAAAGGAAATAACCTTGTCTATTTACAAACTACTAAAAACGTTGAGTACAAACCCCAGTTTGGATGCCAGTTTTTTAAACCGGTCAAAACATTTTCGATAACAGAATACTCTGTCTTACTGACCGCCCATTATAAAATGTCACGAGGAATGAATGTTTGGTTTCAATAGCTGTTATTACAGTTTAGCCTGCAGTCATATATTCTTTTGTTTATAAAAAGTATACAAATGAGGTAAGCTTGATTTCCGCCGCTTTGTCGAGTCCAGTCTTCATTCTGACCTCATTTTCACAAACCTTGTTGGCATGTCAAACTGCTGACATCTGTAATAACTGCTATTTTAACGACAAGCACAGCTTATCAACACACTAGTTGTGATACATTTCATTATAAGGAAGATCCATGTAAAAACTACCAATGTTATTATTTAGTTAGGTGCTGGAGGAAGACAGTTTCCAGGCCTATGATAGTTTCCAGGCCTATGACACAGTCTTGAATTTGTGTTTTAATTCACACATGACTTGCTGCCGGATACTGCAACCTGTAGGAGTTAACGAGATATTTCTATATAAATAAATGTTCAAAACAAAACTCACACACTAATAATGTTATCATGATTAATTTATATTTACCAGATACAGTCGAAACTTGACTACATGGACAGTAATTTGTAGTCTGGGCAACACATAGGCAGAAATTACATTTAGTACTAGTCACCCATGTACAAAGATACCTTCCTAACTTGGAATGAAGAGGAATGAAAATGAAAATTTACTGGGAGTGCTGAATGACAAGAATTCCAAAGAAAACAAACTATTGGTGTTTATTGAGCATTTGATCCCTGTCAGATATACATGTATGCTGTTGACACTGATAACATTTTCATGGGACTCAACCTTGGAAGGCAGCTGGGCCTGCAAAAGGGGTGCATGCAGGTCATAAATGTCAGGGAAAATATTTCATGACCAACTGCAGGGCACCCAAGTACCCTGTATGTGACAGCATTGAGTCAAAAACCCATACCCTGTTTATATGAATGTAGGTAGAAAACCCATACCTATTGACCAGCACATTCCCATTTGGGCTAGATATGGGAATACCCCCCCCCCCCCCCCCCCCCAAACCCCCTCCCCCAAACCCCCTCCGCTGGCTTAAAAGTTGCACATGCCATTAAGATTCTGCTGTCAAGTCTTTTATTCTATTCTGATTAAAACAATTTTGTCTCAAAATTTGAGAAATGTATAGCATAAGAATTCAAGAACGATTAAAACAATGCAGAAAGATAAGGAAATTAATGATTACAACAGAAAAGAGAGAATTGTTTTTCTAACAAAGATGTAACACAAAACAATATTTTATTTATAGTAAAATAGCGAGGTTATTATTATAAACATCTACTTTTGGACTCACCAGATCTTCGAAACCCAGTCCCTGTATTTTGAACGAAAGCTGCAGTTTTGTTCCAATAATCGTACCTGACGACAGGGAAAGAACAACACAAGAAATGAAACTGCTGAATAAACATCGATATAATCATATTCAAATTTATTTAACTTCGATTGATCAGAACTTCGATTGAAGTATTATAGCTCACAACATACTTTCATTGTAACACACCGCTCGAACAAAAGATCAATACCTTCTGTGCAGGGCTTGCTCTTTCCTGAAAGCCAAACGTACGCCGAACTGGTGAGTTGATCTCTTCGCGAGATTTTTTATTGGCTGGCTTGTGTGATGTGTTGCCAGTTGACACGTGCGATCCATCCATGGTGCATAAAAACAATTTTCATCTATAAGAATGAAATACCGAGGTTATAATATACAAAAGGAATCAAAGTACACACATCCTACAATGAAAGCGTTTTTAAGACGAAAATAAACGGTCAATAAGCGAGCGCAGAGCAAAATTGGCGCCATATCTTCGCGCCATTTCGATTACAGAATTTGACACCTTCGCTTTGCATTTTGGCGGCCAAAGGGAAGAAAAATACGTTATTTCGTAACGGTCAAACCCGTCGAAAGAGGTCAGAGCAGTAATCTAATATCAGACATGCCTTTTCAGCCTACATGAATAATTTGTAACGCAACAACTTCTGTAAAACAGACACACTCACCCGATTGTTGGAGTTCGTTCAACCATGCCTTCATTTGCAAGTCAAAACAGCCCAACAAAAAGATGTCCCAGCAGAGAGAATATGACATCCCATTGAACACTGAAACATTTCACTATGTCTTAGAAGCATCAAAGAATAAAACGGCATTTTGAAACATACCTTGATTGAACTCAGTCGTAGAGAATCGCCGAATGAAAATCTCTCTCGAAGGCTTCGTGTGCACAGCAAGCGGTGAGACGAGTGTGAAAAAAAGCCGCAAAGCGTCATGGGGTATATGAAATTCCCCCCCTTAGCACAACGTGCATTTTTTATGATTTTTTAAAGTCTTCGAATTGCCGCCATTTTGGTCCACCATTCGCATTAGTCTCCTCTCGGTCCCTCTCAGTTAACAAAGGATCCGTGACGTAGATTAAGGAACACATAACTTCAAACAAAGGAACTTGTGACTTCAAACAAAGGAACTGCGTCGTACATTAAGGAACATGTGAGCTCGTTGGCCTTCTTAACAGCGGGACGGGTATACCACAAAAAAATAGGATTTTGAAGATTTGAAATATTCATAAAAAATTCACGTTTTGCTGAAATAAATAAAATTTTCACAGATGTTTATTACGTGATGTGTAGATTTAGATACGAAAATAAAACATTTTAGGTTATGGGCACTTTAAGTGTCTAAAACACGCGCAACAATGTTGGTTGAATTTTTTGCGTAAAATGCTTTGTCTTTTAAAACAGGATTTCACTTTTCTTCTTACCCATGTGATTGCTGACGTTTTTAATTCTGAAAGGTCATAACTTTCGGGGCTTATTTATTAAGTACTAATGCATTTATTCTGTCCCCACAGTCACCAGAAGACATCAAGATTCTAAACATTTTCACCTACGTGGGTGTGGCCTTATCGATTCTTGGAGATGTTATCACTATTATTTGCTATCTCCTGCTCACGTACGCATGACAATTCAACATTTTATGTATTCATATTCTGTTGTTGTATTTTTTTTTTTGCTAGTTTCATCCTATATATTATTTTTGGTCACTTAGGGAATAGGTCAGTTGTTATTACCCATTTGTATAGAACTAGTCTTATTTATATTTAAGCATCATTATGCTTGCATATTCATGACATCGGAGAACCCAGTCAGTTCGAGCTTTAGTTGAGTCGACTTCGAGTTAACTCTTATTTATGCTTATATTAGTGTTTACAATGAGTAGCTATGCAACTCAAGCAAACTAGAACTAATAAGGCGAAGAAGAACTCATAACTTCATCTGGTCCCATTATTCCCCAGAGACAAGCACACACCTTTATCTCAGATTCGTGTGAGTCTAGTTGCTTCCCTTGCGGCAGGACAAATCACGTTTCTTGCAGGAATTGATGCCACAGATAACGAGGTAAGAACAGATGTTAATCTTGTCCGTGTCACTGATATCATGCAGTTCCAGTTTCCAATCTTCATGGTGTGTTTAGGGTGCACCAGAGTAGTTTAGTGGGCACGAGGGCGTACTGTTATCTTTTATCTTCGCGCCACAGTGTCCCCACTTAGTGAATTGGCTTTGCTTCTGGTTTTAGTGATAATAGGGTTTTACAGGAGATGTTTATCAACCCTAAGCCAATCTCCAACTTGGAGGACCAGGGTTTTCCTTCTCTTAGACGACGGGGGTATCAGCGCTGACGAGCTCCATCTGCCCGGGTTTGAAATCAGAGTTTTCCTCTCGTAGGTGATTCAGTAACCCACATACTAAATTCGCAAAGGCTTTTAAAAAGGCAGCCCTGAGTGGCCCATCTGAAGATGGCCGCGTATATGGAGTTTTTTCTTGGAGGAGCCGGTGCCACCTGACATCTCACTCCACCCTGATGCGGCCGGTACCAGTTGGTCCGCGACTGCTTATTTGGCGCACGCCTTATTCGCAGCTAACCTCCATATCTGGAGGCCGTTCCCCTATCCGCCACCTGGGGACGCGCCCGATGGGGGATGGTTGCCCCTGTACACGGGTAGTGAGTAAATTGTTAACTATAATGTTACCTCTTTAATTACTTTTATCTAAATTCCCCCATGCCACTTCCCGGGTCTGGACGACACCAATGGCTTCCCTCTTATGTTTTACAGGGAGCCTGTGTAGCAGCAGCCGCTCTTATGCAGTACTTTTTCATGGCTGCCTTCTGTTGGATGCTCGTGGAGGGAATTTACCTTTACTTGTTCGTTGTTAAAGTTTACAACGTCAGCCATAACATGACCGTGTATCATGTTCTGTCGTGGGGTGAGGATAATCAGTTACACATTGTTACATAGTGCAATTACGGAGGAATAGACCATTTTATCTGGGCGTGTTTGTTTACCCATTTTAGACCATGTAGAGGATTGGTTCTTACAAATGGTATGAATGTATAAGTTTTAAAAAGAAAAACGAACAATTCTCAAGACAACCAGGTAAAAAGGTCTATAGGGGCAATTAAAAATCATAATTATAATTGATTAGTAAGGTAGATTTCACCTTGTAAACAAAGGGTAATCGTAAGGGTCTAAGGAAATGATTTCAGGAGAGTTTTTTCCCAACGATTTATTTTCACAAGGGACGCAAATTAGCGGTCAGGAGTGGGAGGATGGGGGACACTGCACGAAATATTGGATTTGCTATACCTTTGACTTTCATCAAAGGTGTGGTCAAACGTGGCATCGACTTTGACATCTCCTTTGACGCGCGTCAAAGGTGATGTCAAATGTATAACGGCTTTACATATACCTTTGAGATGGGACAAAGGCGAAGTCAAATACGACGACGTGTTTGACTTCACCTTTGACGTGCGCCAAAGGTGAAGTCAAAGATATGACAGCTTTGATATTCTTTTGATACCTGTCAAAGGCGAGGTCAAATGTGGAAACAACTTTGACTTCGCCTTTGACGCGCGTCACAGGTGATGTCAAATATATAACGGCTTTGCATATACCTTTGAAGACGGGACAAAGGCGAGGTCAAATACGACGACGTATTTGACTTCACCTTTGACGCGCGTTAAAGGTGAAGTCAAAGATATGACAGCTTTGATATTCTTTTGGCCCCCTGTCAAAGGCGAGGTCAAATATGTAAACAACTTTGACTTCGCCTTTGACACGCGTCAAAGGTACAGTCAAAGATATGACGGCTTTGGTATTCGTTTCTTTTGACATTTGTCAAAGGTGAGGTCAAACATACTAAGAACTTTGACTTCACCTGTGACGAGCTTCAAAGATGAAGTGAAAGATATGACGGCTTTGCTTTTGTTTTGAACATCTTGTCACGTTGCCGGACGATAGATGACTGGAGCCGAGGCAGCCAGTTTCCCGCGCTTTCCGCCGGTTGCCATTTCTCTTTGACCAATCACAACCAAGATACATCTGACGCGTACAGAGTGAGTCGAAGAGAAAAAAATATTCTGATTTTCCTGCGTTCAGAAGATCGTTTGGATAATAATCTTTCCACCTTTCTTTGACTCAAACTTCACTTAAGATTAAAAGGTAAGTCTCTTTGACATTTAAAAAATTAAATTAAGCCTTAAACAAGATCTAAGAGTTCTCAAGCGTTCCAACACGGATATTTGCTTTCTCAGACTTCTATTAAACTTGCCGGTAAACAAACAGAATGAACTTTATTTAAGCTTATTTCCAGCTAATCCTTTTCGTATATAAAATGTTAGCTTTTGATGCTTGTTTATGAAATACAAGGTCACCCAACGAGGCTATTTAGTGAACTTTTTATATTAATGACAAACCCTGGATATCCGTTTCATTCATCATTAATTTTATCTGTCATTTGCAACTCAAAATGGCGGGATACCAGTTTCTAGAAAACCGAATTGTTTGTTCATAATACTTAAGCTTAAAATTGCACTTCAACATCGCATATTTCATTTGTGATACACAATCTTGCTACAGGGAATGTTGAGGTTTTTGCTGCATAGAACATTGAGCTCCATGTTTAAAAACTAATTCATATGTTTTGCGTGCATCACATTGAACTTGACAGAGTCTAAATAATGGGACTTTCCATTTTCTATCCGCACCCCCCCTAAAGATGGCAGGAATCCGAACCCTCAATTTATTGTCGGCGCCCTTTGAAAAATGAAATCCGAAGGGTTGATTTTTCTGTCGGCACCTTTGGAAAAAAATCCGAAGGCTCCAAATTTTGTCGGCTTCTTTGAAGAAAAAATCCGAACCCTTCTTTGCAAAACATGTCCTTCTTTAGGGGGTGGGGGGGGGGGGCGGCTAAAAAGTGGAATGTCCCAATGGTCGCAGGCACCATGCTTACAATTTACAACTTACAATTTTTTTCTTTACAAGTGGTAAGTTCTTCTGTTCTACTTTTAGTTTTACATTTGGGTGAAATTAATATTAATTTCTAACAAAGATACATTTTACTGTTCCAACAGTATAAACTAATAACATTTTCAGATCAGATGCCCAATAAAGACAGTTTATTAAAAAGTCATGTAATTAAGCTTATATTATTTGATTTTCCAGCAACCTCCCATTAAATTGGACACTGTGCTTTGTTTCATATCTTGGTTTTTCTTTTTGCAAGCACAATGTTATAATTGCCTTAGTATGTTTATTTAAAAGTAATTAATTTTATGTGTAAACAGGCATGAAAATTTGAAGAGCAAAGATGTCTTGCTGGGCTGCGTTGCCAAGTCAGCTTGCCGTTGGCAGCTACACGTGTCTGGTTCTTCAATCAAAGAATGCGATGATCAGAAGACCAAAGAAGTAAATATTTCTCTATAACTTTCAAGAGTGTAAAGAGCCACTGAACAGATCATGCTTAAACTCAAGACACTTTTCAGGTTCCATTAGAACGAGTGAACATATTAGCCACCCTTTCGGTCCCAAAAATGCTTGATTATTTTTTAAGCAGCAGTTAACGAAAATCATTACGAAAAAATCAGTTAATTTATTAATACTTAAAAAATTAAAATTAATGAAAAATGATTAAAACAAATATACAGGCAAAGGAAATGATGTAAGTTAAGAGAATCGCTTGTCATACTTCCACATTCAAAAAATAATTCAAGCTTCAAGAAATGAATGGATGTACAGTATCGCATCGAGCATACGTAAATAATCATGTGAAAACACGACCTTTATATTTTGGTATAAAACATGCCATGATTGTTCAAACAAATATGTGTGACTTAGCCTGTTCATAATCTGAGAACTTTAATTTGCATTCAAAGTGATTATAACTTAAGTTTCAAAGAAAAGACAAAAAAGCGGCTGTAAATGCATAGATAACATTTTCAGGGCACAAACAACTTCAACTGACATTGCAATTAAAATGCATGCCTGTTTGCCGAACTCATTTCTGATCTAGAGTCAGGTGAGACTAGGTTCACCTAATGCATAAATTATGTTACAGTCACACCACAATTGAAACCTACTTCACAGTCATGTTTTCATGCCACATGTGGTCTTGAAAAGATGCAACAAACAGTATATTGTCTTTTCTTCAACTTTATAACAAACTAACTATAATGCATGTGTAATTTTGTAATGATTAACAAGTGGGCAGATGACAAAATGTGTTGTCGTCTCAGTGAAATTCATCTCCTGTAAAAAATTCTTGTCATGGAAAACATTATTTCATTTCAGCACCTGAAATATGATCTTATGTATTGATTTCGTGAAAGCCGAAATTTGACACTGAAAATCCCCCAAAAAAAGTACTTGAATTTTACCATAAACGTTCATATAGTAGTTAATTAATTTTTAAACTTTTTAAACATAGCTGTGGCTCATAACTTGTTATATGTATGACTGATATACATGGCAGTACAGTTAATTGGCAGGAATGAGTTATTGTTGGCTTTCGATTGCCGTCAGCAACCATGTAGCAATTAAGGAGGCTCGTACCCATTTCTCAAGTCCACACCCTTTCAATTTTAATGGGCCATATCTTTTGTTGTTGCGCATAAAAAGACAAGCCACTTTGCATGCAAACACACAATACACTGAACTTTATGTGAGTATAGGATTTGTTTACATCGGTGCTTCCATGGCAACAGAATGGTGATCCTCCGAAATTCACAAGTTGCGGAGTTTCTCTAGATCGAGAGAATTTTTTGTAAAACCCGCTACTGGACTAATTAATTAGACCATGGGCTTCAACTGGACAAAGTTTAAAAGAAATGTATGAGAGCGTTCTTGAAATTTTGGGGGATGAAGTTTTGGGGATTGTAAATACAGTGAAAAACATACTATCGACCTTATTGGCTAATATCTAAAGAAAACGACGCGCGATGGGAATGCAGTTTCATCTCAAAATAGTTTGACTCCATTTGAAATAGTGTGGGAAAAAGTGAGGGGGTTGCTTTGGCCGATTGCGAGAAAGAAGGATTTGATTAGCGTGCGTTCAGCTGCTCATTGTTGCCAGTTTGTATGTAATTTGGTCTACGCCTACAAATGTGATGATAATTTGGAAACAGCGAGATAATTTTTTTTAAAAATTGACAATCTGGAAATTAATTATCAATTTATATGGCCTGCAAGTTTCAAGGGCATTGAAGACATGCAAGGCAATAATATAGGGCCCCCAATGTACCAATTTACTCCCGCAGATTTTGAGTTTACAAGTGAGAGTCCTCATTATTCACGAGTATTGTTTTAAAGTTTCATATGCACGTGCAAAACTTTAGCAAAAAATTTATTTGCATCGAACAGAACGCTCGATTGCTTTCCGAAGAATTTTCCGAAACATGCTAATAACTGGCTTGCGTTACGAATAGCAATGACAACAGTACTGATGAAGACAATGTCGGAAACGTCACGTTTAATTTCATCAAGTGGGATGCAGAAATAACACGCTTTGGCAATGGTTTATGATTGTCTCGGCGTAGCATCTGTTACTTATTTAGATATAATATAGGTGGTTTTCATGTTACGTCATCGCCGCCATGCTGGTGGACATAAACAATAGTTCTCTCATTAGCTCCTTTTGTTCGTCCACCAGCATTTGTTCGTTTCACTATTGTTATCTATGTCTCTAGAGATTGATTGCAAATCACCTATAGGTGGTTTTCACGTTACGTCATCGCCGCCATGCTGATGGACATAAACAATAGTCCTCTCATTAGCTCCTTTTGTTCGTCCACCAGCATTTGTTCGTTTCACTATTGTTATCTATGTCTCTAGAGATTGGTTGCAAACCACCTATAGCGCAAAGCAAAATTCTCAGCTAAAATATAAAATTGTCACACTGTTCTTGCGTGGGACATAAGAAGCACTGTTTCTGTATTTCGTTTATAAATTTGCAAATTGGGATATGTTCTTCTTGTCCTGCAATTTTACAGAGACCCTAGGTACGGCTGCATTACAGCGTAATTGCGCGGCATCGAGTGCGTAATGTTATTATAATTCTCAAGCCAGTTATTAGCATGTTACGGAAAATTCTTTGGAAAGCAATCGAGCGTTTTGTTCGATGCAAATAAACTTTTTGCTAAAGTTTTGCACGTGCATATGAAACTTGAAAACAATACTCGTGAATAATGAGGACGCTCACTTGTAAACACAAAGTCTGTATGAAAACATTGGTACATTGGATCAAGGCCCTATTTTATTGCCTTGCATGTCTTCAATGCCCTTGAAACTTGCAGGCCATATAAACTGATGATTAATCTCGAGGTTGTCAATTTGAAAAAAAAAATCTCACGGTTTCCAAATTATCATCACATTCGTAGGCGTAGACCAAATTACATACAAAAATAACAACAAGAGCAGCTGAACGTACGCTAATCAAATCCTTCTTTCTCGCAATCGGGCAAAGCAACCCCTTCACTTTTTCACACACCATTTAAAATGGAATCAAACTACTACGAGATGAAACTGCATTCTTATCGCGCATCGTTTTCTTTAGATATTAGCCAATTATGTCGATAGTATGTTTTTCACTGTATTTACAATCCCCAAAACTTCATCCCCCAAAATTTCAAAAACGCTCTCATATATTTCTTTTAAACTTTTATTGTCCAGTTGAAGCCCATGGTCTAATCAATTGGTCCACTAGCGGGTTTTACAAAAAATTCTCTCGATCTAGAGAAACTCCGCAACTTGTGAATTGAAACTGAAACATTTTTAACACGTGTTTTTTCATGTTTGAAATAAAAGTGGTCATTACATTCCATAGGTCTCACAAATTATCATTAAATTACCAAAGAAAGTTCCTCAGACTTAAATTATTACTCCCTGCAAATAGCTCTGACTAACTCCTCGGCAATAAAGAGATCGAGCTTTTCATTCAAATGCAGTTTTTCTTGACGTTTTCCCTCTTTTTAAACTGCACTTGAATGATAAGCTCGATCTCTTTATTGCCGATGAATTAGTCAGAGCTATTTGCAGGGAGTAATTATGTAAGTCTGAGTAAACTTTCTGTGATAATTTAATGATAATTTGTGAGACCTATGAAATGTTTTGACCGCTTATATTTTAAACATGAAAAAACACGTGTTAAAATGTTTTAGCGATTCAAAATCAAACAGTTTAATATGTTTGAAATTTTCCCATTTAGTGTGCTACACTGTGTAGATTATAGCGCATATATTCGCTTGTCGCGGGTAGCTCCAAAATCGAAAGATATTTAGGAAAAACTGTTTTTCGCCATATTCGTTTACTGTTGCTATGGAAACGCTGATTAGCATAAAAAGAGCATCATCCAAAACTTTCATCTTAGCCTAACAGCTGATATCAAATTCAGATTCATTGAGCTAAAGTAAGATTAGGTATAAGCGCATTCAAAAAGGGAGGTGTGACCCCCCCCCCCCCCCCCCCCCAAAAAAAAAAACTACTTGGAGCCACCTTAAGAAAATTATTTTGAAGTAATCTTTTGGTCCCGAATCGCTGATCACACGTGTGAGCGTTAGAAAAAGAGAAATTTCTTAGCCTTGCAGTATAAACAAATAATCCAAGCGGCTCGTGATATTTTGGGACAATTTTAAAATATTACTCGAGGTATTTATACCCCAAATACCCCTTGAAACCATTGTATTACCTTTACTAATTTGCTTCTTATTAGTACTACTGCATGATAATTTTGTGACACATTTGTACACTATTGTAGTTAAGGCCTCATTAATTAATTTTTAATTCAACCATGTATTTTCTGATACTATTTGAAACAGTTTTATGGCACTTTTAATTTAGTAAAGAGTGTATTCTGCTTTTGACATCATTAAAATTGAATTTTTAAAACAGTCATCGTGGCCTGTATATTTATCATAATGAATATTGCTGACGTAACACCAGTATTTTTTAATGATTTAATTTAAATTTCTAAAAGTGGTCAAGATATTTGACACACTTTTCACACCAATCGTAGACAATGTGATTACGCCTTGGACAAACCTTTGATAGTGGACAAAATAAAAGCGAATTGAATATCACCTTTAACTTGCGTCAAAGGCATATGTCAAATATGTGGTAAAGATGGCCTTTGTCACCTTTACCACTATATAAAGGCGGGATCAAAGATGGCCTTTGACGAGTGTCAAATGTGTGTAAATCACATGGCAAAGACGATTCACTTTTGACAAGCCTTTGACACAAGTCTCAGACATATTTGACTACATCTTTGATCAGCCTTTGACACGCGTCGCAGACGGATTTGACCAAACACCTTTGTTCAACCTTTGACACGCGTCACAGACGGATTTGACCACACGCCTTTGATCTACCTTTGTCACAAATCACAGACGAATTTGACTAAACCTTTGACAAACCTTTGATAATGGACAAAGGTGAATCAAATGTAATCTTTGACGCGCGTCAAAGGTATATGTCAAAGCTGTGGTAAAGACGGCCTTTACCACCTTTACCACTATGTCAAAGGCGACATCAAAGATGATCTTTGACGCGCGTCACAGGTGTGGAAAGATGTAGCAAAGGAGGTCTTTGATACGCCTTTCACCACACATTTGATCGTCCGCAAAGGCGATTTTTCGTGCAGTGGGAGGGGTTATGGTAGCAATCAGGAATCGAACTGTCGGACAAGCCCGACTTGAGCACTTAATTTTACTTCAAGCAAGTAAAAGTATGACGTTTGCCGTTTCGAGGCTCCTTTATCTTTCTATCATCATCATCATCATCATCATCGTCGTCATCATCATCATCGTCGTTCCGTTTCCCCGTATGGGAAATAGGTCGGTAAATTGCCTCTCTCACATATCGTATACAATCGTCTCTCTCTCTTTCTATACATTTCTTTAAATTAGGGATTCCTGCCATTTTGGTTGCAATATCTCTGAGTATTGCTGCAGGAAAGGATGGAGTTGAGAGATTTATCCGCGATGAATAGTAAGCTAAAACTTGGCTTTTTGTATATTTTAGTTGACTAAATCCATTTATAGAAGAGTAATTATATGTTTGCCCGGTCATTCGACCCGCGTTACACTAAACTGTTCACAGTCCCCTATTTTTCCATGTGATCAGTCGAGATTGATCGCAAGTTCGATTCAGCCGCCATTTTTGTTTTTCATGGCGAGTGAAAGCTATGGATAGTGCAAAATCCCGCGGGGACGGGCGTTGAGGGTTACAGCATGAGGGGTTACAGCGTGAGGGTTACAGCGGGAGCGGAAATCCTAATCCCTGTTTTTCCTGCTTCCTCCCTTCCCCGCCCCCCGCCCCATGAGCAGTTTTTGTGCTCTCCCCAGTTTTTATCGCGCCGTGACATTCAAGATGGCGGCTAAATAAAGGATCGAACTCGACGAACAAACGGGAAAATAGAAGACTGTGAACAGTCTAGCGTTACACTTTTTTTCAAGGGAAACCGAGCTCCCAGACGACTTTGGCCTGCCCGCGCTAACTTTCAACATTCATAACTTCTTTAATATGTATTCAAACGCCATCAAACTTTGTGACTTTTCCTAACATTTATCTGGCAACAATTTCATATGACAATTTTTTGATCACGTGACTTGACGTTTCCATGGCAACTAGATTTTGACTGCCATGTTTGTGGAAATTTGCATATTTATACCTTTGAATGAAGAAAAACAATGTTTATTGGTATAACTTTTGTATTTTTACGTCATTTAGCGTTTATTTATTGGTTTTGATTAATTTTGCGTCAATTTTGACGGTTTTTAAGAGGTTTTAAAAAAATTCAGAAATCCAAGATGGCGGATTCAAGATGGCGGCCGTATAACTAATTACCTAATAACTACGTCATATGACGGCATCGTTCCATTGTGCGGACTGCAAAGGAGACAGTTTTGGACGTACTATGTACCCTCTAGGTTTCATTGCCATAGCCTTAATGTTCTTGAAGTTACGAAGGGAGGGCACAATGTGCCTCCCCCCCCCCCCCCCCTCCCCCCCCCCCCCAGGCTCAGGAACTCAAAAAAAGCCCAGGCCGAATATCTTTTGGAGTACGATGTGAAATGTCTAAGGATTTCTTGTTAAACATAGCTATTCTCTAAATTGAAGACACGTGAATGATAGTACATGTACATGAAACATGAACTAGGCATGAACGAGACCTTTCACTGCCACCGCCCTCAATACGCTTTAATTAACTTTGTATTTTGTTCTTTCGTTTCATTCCTTAAGCTGCTGGCTGTCATTCTCAAACGGTCTCATCTGGTTTTTTGTGTCATTTGTGTTGTTGATCGAGATTGTAAGTAACAGAGTCAACAGCCGACCTCGATCAGTGAATCAATTTTTTTACTTAGGTCGTGAGAAGTGTGGGATTGTGGTTCAAATGCAGCATGAACAGATGCAACCCTGCTCCCCCTATTTTCCCTTTTCTCGCTCGTTCGCGGCTAAATTCAGTTACTTCTTCTGGAGATGGGGCAACAGAATATCAATATTAACCTGTCAGTGAGCCCATCATGATATAATTTACAAATTTTCTTTGTTTCCTTCGCCTGTAAATTGACCCTTACCAAATAACACGACCGCAATTTGTGAACTGAAGCGATCGACTCAAACGCCTTCTTAGTACTTGTGGCCAAAAGCGATTAACTGGGATTAAAAAAAAAACACCAATAGAGCGCAAGAAAATGGGAATGGTTGCATCAAACATCTACTTATCTTACGGTTGTCTTGTGCAATCGGGCTTTGAGCTCCACCTAACCAGCGAATTTTTTTTTAATTATTTCTATTTTTTTTTCCTAGGTAAACGTGGTGATTCTCGTTCTAATTATCAAGGAAATGACATCAATGCAACACGTAAAGGACAATCAGACTGAACAGATTAGGTGATCACTATCTTTGGCGATGCTTCAAGCACTTTTGCAGATAATATTACATCCTAAGAAAGGGTAACCAAAAAAAATTGCAACAATGCAGCTGTATGAAATATACTGTGGATAAAGTATACACTGCCATTTTTGTTTCAATATATGATGTCAACGCTACATGACTAACTAATTTAATGGTCGATTGGCAGGTTGATTGATTGATTGATTGATTGATTGATAGGTTGACTGGTTTGATTAATCTACCCTTTTTTCTTCAAGGGTTAGCATCCGAGCATGCGTGGTGCTGATTCCACTGTTGGGAATTACCTGGTTATTTGGGTTACTGTTGTCACTTCACAAAGCGTTTGCCTACATTTCTGTCATTTTAAATTCCACACAGGTATAAGTAAAGATATCACTTAATTAACAAAATAAACACAAAAAAGAGATTGGAGCTATGACTGAAGCTTTTTAGCAGCAGGAAAAAACTGGGAACCATCGACCTGAATGGAGTTAATTTCTAAAGAAACTGTGGCGCTGCGTCTGTGGGGAAGTGAAATGCGAAAATTTAGTTTTATAAGTCATTTGATAAGGTAAATTGTCCACCGTAAAAAGATTAAAAAAACTGAGGTTGTGATGAGCGCTAATCCTTCGTCAGAGCGAACAAGGGCTAGCGCTCGAAACGTCAGCTTTTGAATCCTTTTTACGGTGGCCAATTAACCTTTTCAACTCAACTGATACAACCACATTTTAATGAATAAAGAAACTTGGTTGCGAAATGTATCGGTATTTGATCAAGAGATCGTTAACAGCTGTATATATATTGTTGTTTTTAAACTGAAATCACTTTTTTCACCGCCAGTTCATATATTAAAGTTTAATTGTTTGCTATTTTAACAGGGTTTCTTGATTTTCGTCCTACATTGTGTGAGAAATAGTGAGGTAAGATTTGATTGGCTGAATTTAATAATATTCCAGACATGTCTTGTGACTAGAACACAAGCAAATTTATAATAATTTGTTCAGTAAGTTATCTAACACAGTAAACTAAGGAACGTTACAATACCAGTACATTTTCAAAGTACACACAAAGAATCACTTACCATCTATATACTGGTGCATATCGCAACAAATCCTCAGGAAAAGAAGAATATTTAAGTCAGTTAACAAAGTTTCCGACAGAAATAACATTCTCGAGCATGCATGTGTTACAAAAGGCGACCGAAAGCTACTTTTGTTGGAATGCTGTTTGTTATCTCAATAGACCATTGACTTTTATACAGGAAAAATTTGACAAAATAGTCTCTTTTTTTACTTTCGGTCGAAAGAGGACTACAATGCGCACAGGTAGCACGCTTTTAAAATCCACGAGATACCTACTAAGGCTCTTGTTTCTTTTGTGCATGTTTCCCATACAGATCAGGGCACGCTTCATGACACGTATCCAAAGACTTAGTCCAGTAGAAGATATCTCTGCACCACGTGTCAAGAAAACCTCGCAGGCTAATCAAACCGCTGTCAAGGAAGTTGATCCAAGCAATATCTTCGAACTGCAGGAGTTATAAGTGCTAATTCTCAAAATTTTCATAGAACTCTTTGCAGTTTAGTGTCGATATTGGACTTCAAATATATCTACAGAACTGTTAACTATAATGCTATAATTTGAAAACAAGTAAAAAATAAACAGCCTTTAATGAATTTCAAAATTCAAAATTCTTACCGACTTCGTCGTTACGATTAACTCAAGAAAACAGTAAACATCAATAGGAATGTCAATAGCAAACTTCGGGTCCAAGCACATGCAGAAAATCATTAGATTGATTTAACACAAAGGTGCCTCTTTGGTTTAACTATATTTAATGGACTGACAGACCTTCTCTTATCTTTATATTAGGATCCAATTTGAATTCGTAAGATCGATTCCATAGTTGAAGTTTTTAAAATAGAGTTATTCGTTTCCAGCTTTAAGAAATCAACTCTTTCTGACATTAAATTAAATTGTGTTCATACATCAAACGACAGTGCTATACACCGAATACAAATATAGCCGTCCAACAATTTTTTTTGTTTGGACAGGTTCTCAAGAAAAGAAAAGCAATTGAAGAATGATAAAGATCAGGTCAAAATAAGTCATTGTATGCATTTTCAAGGCCATATTCTTATTTTAGGAGAAGTTAAAGGCAATCAAATTTTGGGGAAAGCATGAAAGCGAGGCTAGTGAGGATAGTGTAAATATTTTTGGGTGAGTACTGTAGTAAAAAATGCAACTATTCACAACTATAAATAACTATTAAAATATCTGACAAGCAAAAATGAATGATAAGCAGCATTCAGAGTCCTAAACACTGGAGCTATTGGATACATGTGTGATGTTGTTTCAAGCTGATTCAAACAGTTAGGATATGTCGACACTACAATAAAATTATCATCTTACTGTCAGTTCTGTATTTAATGCCTTGTGTCTTTCATTTCTACACCATTTTATTTTGTGTATATATCCCTGTTTTCTTCTGGTTCTTGAGTGTTTTAAAATACCTCCCTAACCGCCACCATTTTGAATATTCCTCCGACTCATCCTAGTTCTACGCAACGCACTAAAAGCCACCAAGAAACGCTGGTTGGGCGATCACTGCCATTTTATGGTGAGATTTGTGTCTAATAGTTACATTTTTGCACAGATAATCGGCATTTCTAAGTTAATTTGTTTGCAAAATTTTGGCGGGAACTGTTTAGGCGTGTCACGTTTGATCACTGTGAAAAGCACGTCATCTTGTTCTACGCCTCAATGGTAACAACCGCTGCTTAGTATTTTGCATACTCACAAGTTTTCACCTGGTAACCACCCCAGATCCTTTTTCGATCGATGTCTAAACTGGTTTCCTGTAAAAACGCCAAACTTTGCCAAATATTATAATGTAAACGTTACGGGACTGTTTGAGGATGACAGCCAGCAGCTTATACGGAATGAAACAAAAGAAAAAAATACAAAGTTAATTGAGATAAAAACATATTTTAACCCTATTCATAACTTCTTTAATATGTATATAAACGCCATCAAACGTTGTGACTTTTCCTAAAATTTATCTGGCAACAATTTCATATGACAATTTTCTGATCACGTGACTTGATGTTTCCATGGCAACAAGATTTTGACAGCCATGTTTTTTGAAATTTGCATATTTATACCTTTGAATAAAGAAAACAATGTTTATTGGTATAACCTTTTGTATTTTACGTCATTTAAGCGTTTATTTATTGGTTTTGATTAATTTTGCGTCAATTTGGACGGTTTTTAACAGATTTTAAAACATTTCAGAAATCCAAGATGGCGGATCCAAGATGTCGGCCGTATAACTAATTACCTAATAACTACGTCATATGACGTCATCGTTCCATTGTGCGGACCGCAAAGGAGACAGTTTTGGACTTACTATGTACCCTCTAGGTTTCATTGTCATAGTCTTAACGTTCTTGAAGTCACGAAGGGGGGCACAATGTGCCCCCCCCCCCCCCCCTCCCAGGCTCAGGAACTCAAAAAAAGACCAAGCTGAATCAGAGGAAGAGTGACTGCTATCCCACAATGCAAAGCGTCGTTCATTCTCAGCACGGGATCGCAAGATGGCGGGTTTTCTTCGTGAATTTGTACATGTTCTTTACGGATAATTGTCGCTTTTTGTTGATGTAGAAGGTAAGGAATCTATATTTCCTGGCAGTTTATTGTTTATTTGAAGATATTGATGTGGTTAACGACCCACTCCGTCAGTTTAACACACATATTTTGGTTGTTGTAAATGACCTTCGAGTCACAATGTTATCGATGACCCATTGCTTGTTCATAAATTTACTTATATTGGAAGATAAAACATCAGGGGCATCAGGGGAGACGGCCCTTGGTTTTGTCACCACCCCTGCTGCGGCTTTGCTTTATTTACCGGCAAACAATAAAGTCAATATGTATTCTATATATAGTCTCTTGTTTTTTATTTACTCCATAGACCGAAGAACGATTCGTAGGATTATAAAAATATTTTAGTTTGAAAATCAAGCGCGCTAGACGAAAATATATGACGTGCACTTTTGGCAGTTTCGCCAGTTTCTTTGTTGTATTCTTATTGCAAGATCTTGCAAGTCACACAATCTTTTTGCGCAAACTCAACGTTCTTGGTCTCTTCTACTGCTTTTATTCATTTAAATAGATAACATTTGACTAAAGACCGAACGATTCTTCTACGTTAAGTTTTTTGGAGTCTGTTTTATGTCAGTTCTAAATAAACAAATCACTTGCATGAACAAGAAGCGATCTTCTAGCTGTCGACGATTTAAAAAAATAGTGTTTTGATAACTTGAAATTGTCATGTCGCCTATATTCTACTTTTAAAAGATATCATACTCTCATTACGTTAGAGCAAATAAAGTATGAATTTTGCTAATATGTGAGTTTAAATTAAAAACGATAGGTTACATAAACATTAGAAAGTCGCCGCAGGAAAGTGGAATTGCGTATTAAATAATTATGTCAATTATGTTATCAAGTTATCCCTTGCAAATGAACCGTGTACGTGGCTGTATTGTTGCTTTTATCGCCCGGTTTTATAGGTCGTTACTAACTTTCACTGGAATTAAATAGCAAGGTTTTGCAGTCCACCTGTTAACATACACTTGCCCAGCTATGCTTTGAGATTGTTGAATAAATAATGCGGTGGACATTCATACTGACAGCCGGCCGGGACTCAACAAAATATAAACTTAACTACAGTCCGACTATAAAAAATCATTCCCTTTTCTAGATTACATAAATGTTCTTACTTGTTTCCAGTCCAGATGTTTGAAGCAAATTGTATGTGAAGACATCAGATCATTTGCAAAGCAAACCTGATCTCAAAATGTCGTGAGATCGGAACTGACCAACACAATGTAAATGTTATGTTGCGTGACAAATGAAATGCGATACATTAGTCAGCGGAAAAAAATACCGCGGGAAACCACTACGTCAATATTTGGGCATCTAATGTAGGTTTTCTATAAAAAAAAATAAACCAATGTAAAAATATGGTCAAAAGAATGAAATTAAACTCCTGGCCACCATAATGAAGTTTGGTGTCTATGAAATGATAGAATTTCAACATGAGATTAATATGTGACCCATGAACGATGAGACCGTGTGAAGATAGTATTAAAAAATAAACATACTTAGATTTCTGATTGGTTCCACCGCTACCGATCTGAGTCGTTATTGCGCGGGGAATTCTCATGAGAGAATTGCGAATGTGGGTGTGGCCTTTTATCTCTTCTCGTCGTTTCCCGCGTGCTCCCTTCTTATTCACTTTATTCACACATATTGGGGCTTGAGGCATGGCAGTGAGGGTTTTGGTCTGTCATTATCATGTCTTGTAAAGCCTTGCTCTTAGCAAAAATCCATGCGCTCTTGAGACCCACAATTGGGTTGAGAACTGTGAATTATTGTCATTGAGTAAGCCCCCATATTGTCAGTTGTTTCATATTTTAGCAGATAATTACCAATAAGTTATTATATAAATAAAATTATAAACTTGTATAGACAAAATGCATCAATGATTTAATCAGTCTGTTAAATATATTTCTCTGTTGATTCCTAAGATAAATAATAATTTTCTATACAGATATTTGATGGATTGTGCTCTAACAGTAGCCTGCTAGAAATGCACAGCAGCCCCGGGTTGCTTACTTCTGTCTTCAGTTGACAATGAAAACTTATTATACTTAAGTTCTGCATGGTGGCATAGAACATACCTGCCAAAATTAAGTTTCCAATCTCATACCAACTCACGCCTATGGAGCAATTTCTCACTCCTGACTTACAGATTTGAGCTTTCAGCCTTAACTGATCACATGATCCAATTAAAAATACAGTTATGTTATGAAAATTTAGCACATTTTGTAGGTTTTTATCATTCTGAACATTACGATTACAGCTGGATATTATAAAACGGAGGACTGAGGCCATGGAAACTTCTGAATTCTTCGGACATCTTCGGAATAGATCGGGTTGTCTTCGAATTTGGTCTGGTCGCCTTCAGAAATCCTGGCACACCCACAAAGAAAATCTCAAATAACCTTCATAGTTGGGGGAAATTTTGGCACACTGGATATTTGTTGGAGCTTTTGTATCACTTATGAATTGCTATAATTATTTTGATTACTATTAATTGTTTTCTATTATAATATCAATGGGCTCCTAATCAACTCCATTTAACTATGGTGTGCAGGGGCGTAGCTAGGATTTTTCAAAGGGGGTGTCACACTGTGTCACACCCAGGGTACTTACCAGATTGTCATGTCGACATCCACGCTGTGTTTCACTAAAATTATCTCACAAAGGGGGGGTCACGGGTACCCCAGGACCCCCCTAGATATGCCCCTGGGTATTCCTTGATTGTCAAGGATGGCAAGGGTGTAGAGGGGGGGGAGGGGGGTGCGGTGGGGCTGTAAGCCAGCAGGTGAAATTTCTGTTGTTTCCCATTTCTGTACCGACAACTCAAAAGGCTTCATTTACTTTTTTAATTACTCAATAAAACCATGAAGTAGGATGGGGGAGCTTGTAGTGAAAATAGTTCTGCTTCAAAAGAGAAACATTTCAACACTTCTTTCCTTGCTCCACCACTAATTGGCATTTAAATTTTGAGGGAATTGATTAATGGTTTACATAAATACTGCATTAAGAATTATCTGTCTGATAGGAAAGTTGTTAGTTTAAATTATTGGAACAACTACAGTTTGCTCCCTTTCAGCAACCATTCTCTATTGCTGTACTTTGACTCTCATAAGCAACCATCCTTCCCAAGCAACCACCTTTCCAATTCCTGGTTGCTTATGACATAGACAATTGCACATTTGTTATAAATTTCCTAAGACTTGTGCTCAAGTGAAAGAACATATAGTTGTTCTCATGTGCACAGTCCTGATCTTTGTGATCTAATTACATTCCAAGTAAGAGGGCCCAAAGAAAAAATGGTTCCTTAGTACCTTGAATTGTTTTGCCACAAACTCAGAGTAGAGTGCCAAAACACTCTGCATTTTCATTTTCAAGCCCAGAAGTTTGAATTCCTTTTTGCCTGAGGTCCTCCTAATCACAATTTTCTACCAGGTCTTTATGGCCAGAATTGGATTTCTTTTTAGAAGGATGGTTCTTGAATTCAGATGCAAAAATGTATGTTAGTCACTGTTTTACTTCCATTAGGTTTTTAAATCATGTTTTCCTCCTGAAGTTTTAACAAGGAATAATCTGTGTAAACTTATTATTGATTTCATTGATTATGTTTGTTGTTTCACATGATTTTACAGTTTTATTATTTATGTATTTATACTTCGTAACAACACAAATCCAGCACTACCAGCATTCAGTACAACAAAATTGCCTTCGTGTATTTCAAAATTATAACATTGAAACTCAAGAGGACTATAAAATGCAACGATCCATTGTTGTGGTTACCAACCTTGGTAATTACGTGATTAAAGCTTATAGCTTTCGTTACAAATATTCCTCGGTTGGAATTCCTCGTGCAGCCTTGCTTTAATAAGTCTTTCGATCGATCAACCGGCTTAAAACCCTGCTAAGTAACAAGAGGAATCTTATCAACTTCAATGAAGGCCGATTTGTGCTTGTTGTGGCTCAAATTTGTAGTCGGTGCACGAGTAAGTCTTTCGATCGGCGTAGAATGATGCCTCAAGTTATTCAGTTGTAAAAATAAATGGTATCTATACAAGCGTAATCGCATAACCTCAATTTAGGCCGATTTGTGCTTCCTTGGCGGCTAAAAGTCAGAAAATTTGTAGTTCCTCGAGGTCCTCACAGCTCGAAGGTTCATTTGAAACTCAACGAGTGTCGCTCAAAACGAAAATTCATCCCATGATGCCTTTCGGCCCGTGTCCAACCTCCTCTGTAGAAAACCTACGTTAAATGCGCAAATATTGACGTAGTGGTTTCCCGCGGTATTCTTTTCCGCTGGCTAATGTATCGCATTTCATTTGTCACGCAACATAACATTTACATTGTGTTGGTCAGTTCCGATCTCACGACATTTTGAGGTCAGGTTTGCTTTGCAAATGATCTGATGTCTTCACATACAATTTGCTTCAAACATCTGCAAACTGCAAACGGCTGCAAACAAGTAAGAACATTTATGTAATCTAGAAAAGGGAATGATTTTTTATAGTCGGACTGTTAAGTTTATATTTTATTGAGTCCCGACCGGCTGTCAGTATGAATGTCCACTGCTTTATTTATTCAACAATCTCAAAGCAAATTAAAGCTTGGCAAGTGTATGTTAACAGGTAGACTGCAAAACCTTGCTATTTAATTCCAGTGAATGTTAGTAACGACCTATAAAACCGGGCGATAAAAGCAACAATATAGCCACGTACACGGTTCATTTGCAAGGGATAACTTGATAACATAATTGACAAAATTATTTAGTACGCAATTCCACTTTCCTGCGGCGACTTTCTAATATTTATGTAACCTATCATTTTTAATTTAAACTCACATATTTTTAGCAAAATTCATACTTTATTTGCTCTAACGTAATGAGAGTATGATAGCTTTTAAAAGTAGAATATAGGCGACATGACAATTTCAAGTTATCAAAACACTAAATCGTCGACAGCTAGAAGATCGCTTCTTGTTCATGCAAGTGATTTGTTTATTTAGAACTGACATAAAACAGACTCCAAAAAAACTTAACGTAGAAGAATCGTTCGGTCTTTAGTCAAATGTTATCTATCTAAATGAATAAAAGCAGTAGAAGAGACCAAGAACGTTGAGTTTGCGCAAAAAGATTGTGTGACTTGCAAGATCTTGCAATAAGAATACAACAAAGAAACTGGCGAAACTGCCAAAAGTGCACGTCATATATTTTCGTCTAGCGCGCTTGATTTTCAAACTAAAATATTTTTATAATCCTACGAATCGTTCTTCGGTCTATGGAGTAAATAAAAAATAAGAGACTATATATAGAATACATATTGACTTTATTGTTTGCCGGTAAATAAAGCAAAGCCGCAGCAGGGGTGGTGACAAAACCAAGGGCCGTCTCCCCTGATGCGGCTCGCGGGTGGGTGGGTGGGAATAAAGGCTAAATGTTACAGGGCTAAGATCTGCTGAGTTATGATACATATGATACGATATCTTAGACCTAAGGAAAATACGTGTCACGCACAGATAATGACTATTCATCACTTGCTACGTATTATACTCCCATTGGATAGAATCCAATACTGTACATAATCCTACGAATCGTTCTTCGGTCTATGGAGTAAATAAAAAACAAGAGACTATATACAGAATACATATTGACTTTATTGTTTGCCGGTAAATAAAGCAAAGCCGCAGCAGGGGTGGTGACAAAACCAAGGGCCGTCCCCCCTGATGCGGCTCGCCCAAACCGCCAGACAAATAAAATCATAAGAGATCCGAATTGAAAAAAAAAAAAATATATATATAGATATATAGAAAAAGTTAATGTTGGGTAATGTTTTTGAGCAATCAGTTTGGCGACTGAAAGCCGTCGTTCTAAGGGCTGTGCAATGTAGAGAAGAACGGCGTCAGAAGACCAGTCTCCCTGGAGGCTGATAAGTTCCACGGGAGCACCACAGCGGAAGGCATAGGTTGCTCCACCACGACGAAAACTGTGGCCGGAGAATTTGGAGGCAGGAAAGCCAGCATGACCGAGTGCCTTGCGCAACATTGCGGTAAATTCATTGTGGGTTATTGGAGACGCGTGACCAGAGCTGGAACGCAAGAATGCAGGCGAGTTGGGAGCGGCCGGGAATAGTGAGATATGGCGTTCGTATGCTTGCACGGGGCAGAGTGGGTGACCCTGTGTTAACCGCATAACAGGAATGAGCAACTGACGCTCCCGAAATTGAATGGTTTTTGACCAACGAACACAGATGACCAGGCAAACAATAAAGGCTAAATGTTACAGGGCTAAGATCTGCTGAGTTATGATACATATGATACGATATCTTAGACCTAAGGAAAACACGTGTCACACACAGATAATGACTATTCATCACTTGCTACGTATTATACTCCCACTGGATAGAATCCAATACTGTACATATGATAAACAAGAAGAAATGCCCTTTCAAACGAGCATTTTTACCACCTTCGTATAACCCCGATGTTATGGTCTTCTGAAATATGGTAAAATTCAGTGTTTTAACGGAATAGCAAATATTGTATCTTTTACGCGGGTGAATATAAGAAAAAAAAGTTTAGACCGACATAAAATATAGTTAGATAGCAAGTCCGAAGGATGTTTAACAAGTTGTGAAAAAATGAATGGAAAACAAGTTTTCGTTTTTGTTTACGAGCGTTTTGAAAATGTACTAATTTGCATAATTTTTATCGGGCCTTCGGGCACGTTTAGGCCGATTTCGAACTTTCCTATTCTGGCCAAAATAAAAATTCGCTGGAACTTTTGAATATCATTTTTCAAAATAGTTTACTATAAGGGTCTTTTCGGGCAAATAAAAAAAAATTCGAATTTTTTCAACTGTCGCCGGATTCTCGATAGTTACTGACAACGGCTCTTAAAAACTTGTGGATTGCTTTATACACACCAGCTACTTGTTTAGGATGGGTATTTTTAATATCTCATTGAGGTTTTCAAAATTTGTTTCTCAGACTAATAATGGAGGAGGCGTCTTCTTCCAAGCGATGTCACGTTGTTTATGCGGCTCGACCCCGCATAAACTAGCAGAAAAGCGATCAAGAGAGGACAGGAGCCGTGTGAGAAAACCATTAACTTTCTCTGTGATCAATTTAAATGCTTCTGTGGGCAGTTCAACTAGCCCAAGTTACAAGGTTATTTTTCTGATGTTTATACATCAATTGTGTGTTCCTTCTTGTTTTCAGACATGATTTGCTATCTTTGATTTGCCCAATGGGGAACCATGACAGTAAATGTTATTTCACTTGGTGTTGTGATTACCATAAAAGCTAAGGTTCAACTTAGAATTTTCCTAGTTGGGAGAATTTGTTATAGAGCAAAACTATTAATTTGGTCTTTGATGTGCATTTTCTACATTCTTGTGACCTTCATTTTTGCCTGAGGAGAAATTTGATGCTGGTCACTCTCAGGACGTTTGTTACAAAGGGGAATTAATTGTGAGAGAGGGATTATTACAAACCATAAACTTCAAGCAGAATTCAACCTTTTGATCATTTCTCATCACCATGATATACAGTTTGTGTCTTGAGTATATAGAACAAAAATTGCCAAAACAGAAAATTGGACTTAAAGGGAGGGTTTCACAACAACAACAATCTTTATTGTGCTCTTAATACAAAAGTGTATAATCATTAAAAGGAAATAATTGTGAAAGGAAGAGAGCACAGCCACTCAGAAATAGCAAAAGCTAATCGTGCTGAATGGTTGGGCAGCACATGTGCAAGCTATGACATAACCCATTTAATTTCATTGTTTAGACCAATCGGAAGCGAGTAGATAACGCTGGCGGGAAATTTCCCCTTGAAAATGTCGCGGTCAGTCAGCTTATGGTTATACATACCCATGTGCACCATGAAAGCTACCAGAGCGTAGAATAAATCCTTCAGGTCGAGGGTTTTATTCAGTGTTGACCTTGTCGGGGTAATCCGTTGAAATTTTCTGTGAATTTTGGTCATCCTTCGCTTTGTTTGATCTAATTATAGTATGTGATTATTGAAGTAAATGTGAGTGGTTTTTTAACCAATAAAATTGGTAAGAAAGTGAATAAAGCATTTCAATCTGTCCACATGCGCCGAACCGTAAAACCATCTCTTTAACTTAATTACTAGTAGTAATCATAGATTATAGTGCGTCTCCTTATCCCGTGGCACCTCGTCTTAGCCTAGTACCTCAGTTTCATGAATTAATTCAGCCACTGTTGAAAAGGGCTATGTCGCGAGATATGTCACGCAGGCAAAAACGTCGGGCCGTCATCAAACAAATTCACGCTATCGCCGTGGAATCGGGCAAAATCCTGCCGTGCTGTGTACTCCGAAAGGTCTCAGATTTTTCCGACATATAAATAGTATATTTGTCTTGATTTCATTTTGGTTATTTCTCCGATTCTGAAATCATACTCCTCAGTACATGTACCAATACCGGAACCGGAAATGAGAAATTTCGACGTTTAAGTCACGCAACATTCAACGTGAAATTTCGCAAGATTATTCGGATAAAATTACAACTACCAATTGCAAGTAAGACACAAGACTGTTGAATATAATTCCTTTATTAGCTAGACAAATTTAAGTCACAAAACTGCGAAATCTTTAGTCGCAAATGCGCCCGATACAGGCGCAATTTCGAGCACTGTAAAGTTAAATTATCTGCGTTCGCCTGGCGCGGCCGGTCAGTGAATTATTGCTACAAGACTAAGCGAATTGCACCGTACCGTAGAACATCGCGAAGAACGACGTCGGTATTTAGGTGAAAGCTTCCCAAATCAAGCAGAGAACCACAGCAAAATCAAGATAGAACATTCAAAACATACCAGAACGGCAGCGAGGAAAATCTGTAACTTCTTGCTTGATTCCAAAGAGACCCAACAACTTACTTGGTCCGGAGAAGAACCTTCGTCCAATTTTTCCACTGCGTACTTTTACTAGGCATTGAAATATTGAGCCATACGATTCCAAAATCGGGAAAATATCCGAAACTAAATCAAGACAAATAGATTATTCACATGTGACATTTCGGAACCCCAGCTCCCCAGGATGATGCCTGATTTCCACGCGATGCTGGATACTATTGTGACGTTTCAAAATGGCGCAGATTTGGTACCGACACTTTTCTCGATTCGTTCCGCTTAGCCTAGACGACGCGCTAAGAATGCTGGATACTATTGTGACGTTTCAAAATGGCGCAGATTTGGTACCGACACATTTCTCGATTCGTTCCGCTTAGCCGACAAGATTAGGAAGCGTCTCCTTCGTCGACGCAATAATTTTATTCTTGCACGACTGTCATATAGAAACTGATAAATTATTTCAAGCATCACCAGAGCTGAGTTGTTCAAAGCCTGATTAGCACTAATCTTGGATTAACTATCAACAGAACATATGAGTTGTCATGGTAATTAATCCTAGATTAGCGCTAAATGTCCTTCTAACTCGGCCCAGAGCATCACTGTGTTTTGATTTTTTACAGGGTAACTATTTCAATTAAGGCAAACCCAAGAAAATATTTTTTCCTTCAGTGGCCTTGGAGTAGTTGCGCCGTAACACCGGTGTAAAAGTACAGATGAAATTGTGATTAAACTACCTCTGCAATCAAATGTAATAGTCAAATAAACTCCATTTTACAAAGTTCAAACTTGAGGCTTTTATTCACAAATACAGGACAATAGTAAGACCATATGTCCAGTGACAACACTGGACAGAATTTGTTTACCAATATTACCTTATGTTTCAATAGTATCCCCTGGGTATTAGTTTTGGGATAATACATATCAGCTATACATGTACATCTGAAGCTTTCAAAAGTGAACATTTCAATAGCTTTTAAAAAATATATATATTTTTAAACAAAACACCACAGTAAAAGCAGCCCTCTGTGATATTTTTTATTGAATAATTATTATCACACATGTTTTCAGAAGCTGAAGTTTGTGAATTGTGACCTGCATGTAACAAACCTATTTTTGTTTTGCAGCCCAAAAAAGTAATCACATTTAATTAATTTGCATTCTTTCATGTAAGCCGACCATCCAATCAGAAGCCTTGGATATGATATCCTCAGCTTCTGATTGGATAGAGTGAATGCACGAAACAATGCAAATTAATTAAAAGTGGTCACACTTTTGGGCTCCTTGCTGTAAAATCAAATTCTCTATGACTAATTTAAAATCTCTTCTGATAATTCAAATTATTCATGCAGTCAAAATATTATACCCTGTTCTAGGAAACGTCTCAAATATGGACACCCCATCATCAAAATCCCGATCCATTTGGGCGGCACATACCCGTATAGATATTTTAGAGAAGAACCCCCTCTCACTCTAAGCAATGAGTGAATGTGAAAAAGGATTTTTGGTGCTCCAATGGGAACTTAGAAGAGTAGTTAAGGACTTGGCGGTACCAGATCAGTTTTGCAAAACTGATCTGATACCAAGCCAAGTCTTAACTACTTCCCATCTGTTGGATTAAAAAATATAGAAAAATCAAATGAAACTATATGTTGATTAAAACAAATGGTGCGTTTGTTTCATTGCGTGATTCCACATAATAGAATCCTTTGCGTGACACAATTCTCGGAAACACAGGAAGTCTACACAGGATTGAATTAAGGAAAGTTATTTTTGATTTAATTCTTTTTCATTTTATAATGTCCATAAGCATATGAATTTATACCATCTTCCAGTATATATCTTTTGTCATCGAAACAGCTGAGTGATACTTTATTGATTTCATAACTTCCTAATTGATGGTTTTGACTTCTTATTGTTTTCATAGTGTGATGCATCTGTTTATTTCCTAATAACGTTTCTTTATAATCTTGATGCTTGATATTATTTTTGATAATATTCTTTTTGATTCCCTTGGCAGTCTTTCCTCCTTTTTGGTTGTCTTTCGTGTAACTATACATTTTAGATCGTAGACCGATGAATTCACAAATAGGAACTCCTGCGGCTTCATCTTTGAATTTGCCAATAACTTTTTTATTTGTCTTATCAAAATACGGTGAGCTTTCAGGGTAGTCACTGTTATCGAATTTATTTTTATCATTCCAAAAGTCTTGGTATACATCTTCAGCTTCGATTTCATAGGTCAAGCTGTCTGTGTCTGTGAAGAGTAACTTGGCTTTGTCTTCATATTTCTTTTTAATGTAGTTATAATGGAAATCATACATTAATGTCTTGCTTAAATCTAAGATGCACATACCCACATATGCCGGCCTGTTTAGGGTAAGTGTTTCTTTGATCTTATGCACAGCTACTAGATTTTCGTTGAAGATCTTACTACTAACATACGTTGGTTTACTGGCATATTTCAATAGTTTTTTTTCATCGGTGATTAGTCTTACATCTACTCGCTTTCTAATATTTTCCATCGTTTTACCAAATACAGAGTTATTCATAAGTTTAAAGAAGTCTTTTTCAAAAGCATTTTTTGCGTTCTTCCTTTTTTCTGTATTAAAGTCGATATACTGTTTTAACCAAGGAGATTGATCAAACTCTAGTACTCGATGGACTTTAGTTATTTTCAAACCAAGATCAGTGTATAATTGAAGGTTCCTATAATGGAGCACGTATTTTTCTTTGTTCTTCAAGGTTGGTATCAATTTATGAACTAAACCAGTTGATATTTTATATTTCTTCGCGATGTTTTTACAATACCCAGACAACATACTCTCAGTTACTTTAACCTTTTCCGGCCCTAGCGGGTAGTCATTATGAAGATTGTGTAACCCTTCAGGATACTCTAAATCTACTTCCAGTATCAAACCCTTCTCACTATCTTCTTTATACTTGGCTAGGTCTATCTTATCGATCTGTTTTTGTGTCATCCATCTAAAACCGCCAGTAGGTAGGTATTGTGACATAGCCCAACCATATAGATTGTTAGCATCCAGATACATTATATACTTTGAGGGCACCTTCTCATCATATGTTTTCATGTATTTATTGTTTGCTTTACCATACCTATTGGCAATGTAGCTTATTCCACCACGCATTCCTTTTTCGATAAATTGAAACATGTCAATATCAGTTATAAGTTCTAATTTGATATCAGTCATTTTAAGCATAGCATCCCAAGACAAACCTGGAGATGTGAAATAATGACATGGATCTAATTTGTAGTATTCTAGACAGGTCTTTCTAAAGTTTTCAAACACATCAGCTAGCAAAAGGATATCAGATTTAAGATATAAATTATGGTATTCACCCATATTTTGAAGATTGAAGGTATTCCACACATTTTGAGCATGTTTGTAATCTTCATTTGATATATGTTCATCATTCAATATGCTGTAAAATTCTTCTTTTGATGGCAGTTTTTCATTGAACTTTTCAAAGCTATCCATGAAGTCATATGGATACACTCCTTTTCTAGCCATCAGATCAAGCTTTTTACCTTTGAATTTTTGAGAGGTATATTTTAATGATTTTCTTGGTAGATTACTCACTAGTTTTTCCAAACCAGAGCTCATGAATTGGAAACTATCGAGAAAGGTTAAGTGATTACCCAACATGAAAGCCATATACTTTTCCATATTATTCGGAATTGCATTGATATTCATTTGACATTTTTCACCTTTTTTATTTGTATATGTATGCTTCTTGACTATTTCACCAATCTCTTGCATGATGAAATGAGAGTCATACCCACGGAGATTATGGAATATCACAGGTATTTTAATTTCTTCTGGTTTTATTCTGAGTTTTAAATTACAATCTTGATGAGCGGATCCTCTGTACTGACCAGTGATATGACAGTGATCTCTTACTCTTAGATCGGTTTTGTTATATTCTTTCTCGCATATGTGGCATTTATCAGCTTTTTGGAATTCTTCTTCATCGTCTTTGGTCATTCTTAATGGTTTATTGAATTCTTTTTTCATAACCTTCTTACAATATTTAACTTCCTCCAGCATAGCTTCCATGAATTTGTATACAGCTCTTTCGCCTCTATAGACCTGAACTGGTTTACTGTATTTATCATCATAGCAACAGACAACTTTGTATCCATATCCACAGTCTTTATGTTTTTGATATGATTCAGTATATGATTTATCATTGTTTGGTTGACATCCTTGTACTTTTTCTGTAATAGCCTCAAAATCAGCATAGATTACAAATGGAACAGCTAACTGTTTATGATAATTGTTAAATTTTAATATGTTATTATCTTTTTCAGGCATTTTTACAGCTTGTTTACCATTAATTACAATACAGTTTTCTTTATGATTATTAAGGATTGTTTCAGAACTGAAGCATTGTAGACAATGCATGCAAAAATGTTTTCTGTGTTCGTGTTTCGTCTGATTGTACATGAATTTATTGAAGTCTTTTATTAATACATAATGTTTGTTTTCGTTTTCTGTGATCAATAACAAGTTCATATGATCTTCGTACTTTTCTTTGGATACATAGATAGGATATGGTTGCTTTTCCTCATAACCGAATACATTGATATTGATTTCATTTTGTTTTTCTATTTTATTATACAGTTTGACAGTCACTGGGAATTGAATTCCAGAGTAATCTAATTTTTCAATAAAATCTTTGTCGACTTTTTTGATTCTCTGTGGATATTTGTCTTGAGGGTTCAAGTACCTTATATGACACCATCTAAAACACTCATTGTCTTTATTTTTCATGTTTATCAATCCCTTAGCACTATTTCTTAGTTCTGAAGGTAATTGAATGTAAGATGATCCCTTTAATGGTTCGTATTTAACAATATTAATATAGTGGTTGTCAATAGATCTTATTGTTCATCCAGAACCCTCAGAAATCCATTGAGCTACACTATTTAATATCTGTTGTTTAGACAATTGTAACGCTTCAGCGATTTCTATGTGGTTAATAATCGTCTGAGCCACACTGTTAAAATATGCAGTCTTAGGCACTATTTCATCACCAGCTAGTTTCTCAAATGTGACCTTTAGTGTTTCAACAAATTTAATTCCTTTTGTATCACTTAGTAGGGTTTTAAAATGGTTTTCAATACCTTTTCTTGTTTGTTGTAATTGTGTTAAAGGGTCTTTATTATTCTTTAATGTAATTTCGAAGGATTTAGTATAACCTTTTAGAGCTTTGTTTGTTTGCTCTATCTTAGTCCTTGGAGCTGGTATAGGTTTAACTGTTTTTTTAGTCCTTGGTGTAGGAATTGGTGTCTTTTTTAATTGTTCTATTTCTTCTAACCATTCAGAAGGTGGGGGTGGTAATCTTTTCCTCTCAAAATAGTCAACCAATTCTTTTACTGTTTGTCTTGGTGATTGGTTTGGTTTTACACTCTTGCGAGGTGTTGGAATAGGCCTCCTTGGTGTTGGAACTGGTTTGGTATCATCTACGATGATAATTTCAGGCTTTTTCTTCTGTTGCTTTAAAAGCAATTTGATTAGTTCTGATTTACTAAGTTTCTCAAGATCGATCTTGTTCATTTTATATACTATAGTATAGATAATTCTTTATATGTATTCAGTTGGTGCGTTTAAGTATGGTTGAGAATTTAAGTGATCCAATCATGGATCCATTAAACTATATGTTTCTTAGTTTTCATGGTGTGTTTCAATGATCAAATTATGGATTCTCCTATTAATATTATCCATATGTTTATTTGTTTTCAAATGACAGAATTTTCCAGCAAGCGAGTAGTTGATATTGTTATTGCATACACGACAATACCACTCTTTGTTTAACATATAACGAGTTTTGGATCTTTTAATAGCTTCTTTTTTGGCTTCTTGGGTGTGGTATATAGGCGGTCGTCCTCTACCTCTTTTTATTACTTCTTTTTCCATTTCTATATAATACTATAGATATTCTTTTAAATAGTTTGCATTGATGCGTTTAAATATAGCCAGAAACATTAATATTTTTGGCTACCAATGAATAGTGAATGCAAAGATATAAATATCTCAGAAATTTCTGGGATACTTGTAAATAGTAACATCTCTTTAAAACAATTTTGTATATCCCTTTAAATCCCTGATTAGTGTTCTAATGTTACTGATTGTATTTTTTAAACCCATGTGCCCTGGATCAGATGAATATTTCTACATCTTTCCAAATCCGCGTTGCTGCTTGTTTTTGTTGTGCTAGATATACTATTTTCTTGTTTGAGATATTTAATATTATCAACTTTGGTTTGTTTCAACACATTACATTCATCATCGTATCTATTGTTTTCTATCTCATTGCAGATAATATTCAATAACTCTTTCAATGTTATATCTTCATCAATTTCATGTATTTTTTTATGATAAAGTTTCAATAATTTCTTTTTATATTGTAACAGATCCAATCTACGCTCATTATCATATATTTTATCATGAAGATTGTCTATTTCATCTTCACATTCCTGAATTTGAAAATTTATTTTTTTGATATATTTCTCAATACCGCTCATGATATATATAAACATTATATATTTTTGACATCTTTTAACGGTATCCAGCTGTTAAAATCATCACTATATCCTTTCCACTTCACCAAAGCTTGTTTCTTTTTATAATCCCTCCGAATTACTTTATCAATACGGAAAACATCCTGCTTGGCTTTTAATAGTTCAGGTTCATAAAAACTCCCTTGTATGTCTTCATCGTTGAGATCTTTTAATTTGTAAGTTATAGGATTAGTGTATTGTATCTTATCGACTGTAAACACTTCTTCAGTCCAGTTTGGTGTATAACCCTTGTCGAACACATTCCGTTTATACTTTGAAATTCTAACCTTATCACCAACTTTAAATTTTGGTTTATATGATAATAGTTCCATATCATATAGATTGAAATAAACAGTTCCTTCATTCTTTTTCATAGATGCTTCAATAGGTTTCATTTCAATGCTTGAATGCTTTGTACTGTTGTATTCATTTAATAGTTTTGGTAACATGTCTAAATATTGTGTTGTATTTTGAGCTGTAAATTGTTTCCACATTTTAGATTTTAATGTTCTGTTAAATCTCTCAATAACAACAGCTTTACCTTCATTGAAAGTAGAATACATCTCAATATTATTTTTCTTTAGCCAGTCTTTGAAAGTTTTATTATAGAATTCAGATCCTTGGTCTACCCAAATAAATTTAGGTTTCCGTTTGGATTTTTTAATAACATCATCAAATGATTCAGTGATTGTAATACCTGTTTTATTTTTAATGGGAATGCTCCAAGCAAATTTCGAAAACACATCAATGATATTTAATAAATATCTATATCCTTTATTCCATTTTGAAAACTTCTGCATTTCTACAAGGTCAGCGCTCCAAATATCATCTATTCCATTAACAATAACTCTTCTTGTTTTAAATTTTCGTTTGATTGGCTTATGTAATTCATCGGCTAATTGTTGAGCCCAATCATTTTTACTCAACGCCGCTTTCCGTTTTTTGGCTTCCTTTTTTGTTTAATACCGAGACCTAGTTTTTGTTTGGTATTAATTAAGAATCTAGCAGTCTGACCCCATTTAGGCATCTCACCGTAAGGTATTTCGTCTAATGATTTAACCATTTTCTTATCACAATCTCCCTTGTTTCTACCCATATCGTAGCAAATATCGTGATGAGCTGATATTTCATCCACTTTATTGTAAGGTTGAACATACCATTTTGTTACCTCACCAGTATCCTTATCATATTCTAACTGTTCATCTAATGGGTTATATGGGCCCATGTATTTGTAACTACCTGGTGTCCATCCCCCTTTTGGCTTAGGTAACATACCAATCATTTTATGAATGTCAATTCCACTACCTTTATTTAATGGATCTAGTTTCTTACTAATGTCTGAAGTTAAACTGTCAAGCGCTTGATCCAAATATTTATCAGCCATTCCTTTAATCTTTCGTTTTACAAAATTAGATTTAATAGCTTTTGATGCTCCGATTCTGCCTAAATTATAGAGACCTTTTATACCAGATTTAAGAGCAATTTCACCAAGACTGTGACTACCTTCTATATCTAAAAATCCGCCAGCCATCTCTGACTGGCTATTTAGTTTAATTTTTTTTTTATTGGATACAAAACGTGTCTTAGTAGCCCCACATTCACTACATTGAGATTTTAACATAAGACGATTATTTTTAGTTTTAACATATTTTTCAGTACCTGGTACAGATTCTGTTTGCTTCTTCTGTTTTACACAATAACTTTTTACCATTTATATAATATAATTAGATATTTTTGAAATAGTTTTCAATAAATCGTTCATTATACTGTTGGTTATTTAATTTGAATACTTTTATACAATCATAAAATGATTTTTTATAAATGTTATCCAAAAAATATAAACAATAATATCCACATCTAACTGATTTGATATCCTGGATAGGATAACCATAATTGTATATATACTTCAATTTCAATTTTTTAGCATAATCAACCAAGTTCTGTGGTGGAGGTAACGAAAAACTATCAAAGTAATATATAGTCTTATCATTCATATTATTATAATGTGCTACCCAATGTGTACCAGGACCTATTTTATCATCAAGATTAATGATACAAGATCCTATTTTGTGGATATGATCCAAACTATCCCTCGAATAAATACCATTAAAATTGGTTATTTTTAAATATTTAATCCATTTTAATAAATCAATATTTGAAAGAGGAATATCTCTGAACTTTGGTTTTACAGGATATCTCCTAGAATTGGTATTCCTAACTTTGTAAAAGGACTGTTTTTTGCCTAGTAATAGGCCCTCTCCCTTTTTTGTTTTTGTTTTGACTTTTTTTTTTGCTCCCATACCTATAGTATTTGAGGGCCAGTTTCCATAAAATGGTGGTGGATAATAAGGCATCATCATTCCAGGTTTAGGTGAAACTGTTAATCCAGATGCTTTCTTTTTTGGTATACTTAAACCCTTTCCTGTTAATGCATTCAACAACATTGGAATACCAATAGATGCTAGGATCGTCCCCAAAAAAACCACCTCTTTGTTTTTGTGATGGTTGAATGAATACTTGTCCTCCATTTTGAATAGCAGCTAAAATGTCTTGTTTTTGTTTTTTAGTTAAAAGGTGTTTATACTTAATCAATTGCTGTATTTTTGAATCTGGTATTAAGAAACCACCAGATTGAATACCTTTTCCAAAAATTTTATCAATTCCCAAAGATCCGAGAGCAGATAAAGCTCCTGTAGCTAAAGCTGGTACCGCTTTTGATGCTAATTTGGTGGCCACTGGAAGCATTTTTGTTCCAAGTGAAATTAAACTAGACCATAAAGAACCGCCATATTTAACTGATTTTCTAATCTGTGTTTTTTGAAATCTTGATATCTACACCAACTCCATTTTTTATCGCTTTTTTGATTTTATTTATCTGTGTTTTAGTTAAATTCAGTCCATCGCTTCCCATCAACTCATTTTTAGCTAATCGAATTGTTATTGGTGAATTTGTTTCATATGCTTTTGCTAATTTTTGTTTTTGTCCTTGAGATAATTTCACACCATATTCATAATAAGTTGTCATATTTTGTATATAATATATGTTATATAATTTTGATAATTACAAAACATGTTTAATTGAAAAACTATAAATATTGTAACAACATAATTAATTTATGCTTTAATAAGTAGTTTACCACTGCTTGTGTATAATTCGATCTCTTTTTCATGAAGAACAAGAGCATTCAAAGTATAGTTAGTTGCATTTGCTCCGTTGAGTTCATATCGGAAAGTTAATGATACAACAGAATCTTTTGTGTCTTCCTCTTGATTTCTTAGGTCGAAATAAATCATTCCAAACAAATTTCTGAAATTACTTCTATCAATTAATGACCCACTAAGAAAGTCATTGTAAGCAGAACTATAGCTCATAAGTGTTCTGTATAATCTACTCTCTTCATTAGCTGACAATTCAAGTTGAGGATAATATATGCTATTATTCATTTCAAGCTGAGCTTTACTGAAAACTCTGTTATTTGCACCTATACTGAATGTCTTGAATGTAAATATATTAGCTTCTTGATTATTATATGAAGCTGTTGGATTCACCCATAGAAAAACATGTCTTGGTCTTCTTATACCTGTACTAATTCTGAAAAATGAACTCACAGCCGCAGTTTGATTTATTTCATAATGCTCTCTCAAGTATATCCAAGTTTTTGGTTTCAGATAGTTTTTCAGATATTGACGCATACCACTACCATTGAAAATAAGTTTAGGGCACCATAATCTGAATTTAGTCATCAAAACTTTTGAATCAGGAGCAGCATTGCTACGAAATATAATATTGTTATCATTTTCCAATCGGATTAAAATGTTCATTTTTATATTTGGATGAAGATTCTTTTTGAATGCAGCAAAATACGAATATATATTCAATGGGATAGATATTTTGTTCTCACTGCCTGCGTCTGTAAGAATTTTTTCGCGTCGCGAATCCTTGGTTGTACAATGCTTGAACTGTTCTAGGCTCAGCTGTTCCAGTCGAAGTATCTAAATAAAAGAAATTGTCTTTAGCAACTGTATTGGCATATTCTTTAGTGTATTTTAAAAGTGATAGAACATTCGATGATTCATTGGCTTTTGTGTTGTTATATACACTTATACCATTACATTCAACTTGTATTTCTCTGATGAAGGTGTTACCGTTTGTTGTTGTACAAAATAAATTTCCATTTCCCACTCCGGCGCCGATACCAGCTCCATCTTGATCTTGATCTAACTGAAGAAGCTTGAAATTGACTTCAATATATGCATTATACCAGTCTATTGGGTTAGCCTCTGAGCTATTATCTATTACAAACATGTAATTATCTTTTGTTTGTCGATTATTTGCCCCAATATTAGCATTCAAAGGTGTTTGTAAATCATAATATGCATATTCATATCTTTTAACAAATTCTGGACTTCGAAAATTTCCGTTCATATATATTATTAGTTTAGATAAAAAATCATTATAATAGTAAATCATTATAAACATCTTTAATATATTGATATTTGTCAGTATCTTGAGCCTGTTGCTCATTTTCTTTTTGTAAAAGTTTGATTATTTCATCACCTTTTGTTTCATTCGTTATTTTTGGCTCGTTTGTTTTATCACTAAATTTATTGTAAATTTTGTCACCAATAAGCTGACCTGTTTTTTCACCTATTTTTTCCGACCCCTTTTCTATCAACTTTTCAGCACCCTTTTTAGCAAGTTGTTTAGCTGTTTTGCTTGCAAGTTTTGAAGCTATCTTACTTCCAACATTTTTGAAAACATCAAATATTCCTTCACCTTGAATAATGTAATCTCCAGTATCTGGATCTCTTTCTCTTCGTTCCATCTATATAGTGAGTGTATATAAATTAAGCTTCTTTTATCACAACGGTTAAAGATATATCAATTCCATTTAAGTCAACCTCCCTGTTTTCGTCGTCTGTGATATAAAAAGTAACTTCAGATAGTACTTTTGTATTTATTTTATTCCAAAGATAATTCATTGGTTGTATTTCAAATGGTAGAGATCTTGTTTTTGTATTCGTTGAGAAGGTAAAAAGCACGTCTGATAACCTTCCTGAAACGATTGAATTACTTAGTAGAGAAGTTCTTATGTATAAGTTATCAATACTGTTGCTGATATTAGGAAATTGGGGTCCATAAGAACTCACTTTCAATATCCCTGTTTTATCGAAACCCAGTAAATCTGCAAAGTTTCCGCTATTCTTGAAATCAATCCAATAGTTTTCATCCAACTTTATGAAAACCTTATATGTTGTAAGGTCAAATAATATATCAATTCCATAAGTCTCCTTTTGCATGAGTTTTCCAATTTCATTGTGAATATATTGATCTATATCATCATAGTCATAAATACCTGATGGGAATGTTATTGTTTGCCAAGAAGTGCCTTTGTTTTTTGAGATCTTTAATTGGTTGTTATAATATTCTGGTCGTATGTTATGCCAACTTGCAGTCATACTGAGATGATCTAATGCCATATAGTATTGTTTGTTGTCATCTAAAATTAATTCAGGAATGAACTTTATAGTGAAATTACCTGGTTTATTATTTTGGTTTTGTTTTTTAGCATCTATTGATTTGAAAACTAAAACTCTATTTACATCCATTATATTATATGCTTATATATTTATTGTATAATTTCTCATGCATTGTTCTGTCAATAGCCCCTATTTTCATTAATTCATCATTGATTTGTGATAAGTCATTTCGCAACACTGGACTATTGTTTCCAGCCACCATTGAACCAATTATTATTTTCATGCGATCAGCCAATTGCTTTGGATCTTGATAATACATAACACTTGATCCAATCATTCTGGACTTACCAGATGATTTGTGTGGTCCAATATTACTGAGCATATTAAGATCGTTAAAAATCTTTACAGCATTCAGACTGTAGTTTGTTTTGGGATTATATCTTTTAGTTAGCATATTTATGAGTGATTTATCAGCATCAGCTTCATAAACCAATTTACCACCATGATATGCATTCAGCTTCATTTCATTCATCAATTTTGAGACATCAATAAGAAGGCCACCATATTGATTACCATTTATTTTGAAAGCATTTCTTTTTGGTTGTTTATATATTCGAATACCCTCACCTTTTTGTCTATACTCAAACGACTTTAATACGTCTGAGATCGTATCCCTATATTTTCGAAGAACGCCTATTTCATTAGTATATTCCGCCTTAACTTCTTTACTCTTGCCCTTTTTATTTGCCCAAGACCATTGCTAATTCGGCAGATTTTTTCTTTTCTTCCAATAATTTTTGGGGAGACAATGATAATAATTGTGAGGGCATTGTCAAATTGTTTTTGTTTAAAATAATTTTATCATCTTTATTAAATCGGTTATCAATATTAAAATATGTTGGATCTTTTCTTGATTTTTGTTCTGGTTGGTAATCTATTTGGGGTAGCTCATGTTGTAATGTTATTATGTCTTTATTCGATTCAATTATATCCTGAAATCCCTTTGTTAAAGCTAATTGATTTCCCCGTAGTTGTTCAATTAGTTGATCCTGTTTCTCATCTGTTTTTTTCTGTTTTTCAATCAATGGCTCTCGTAATGTCTTAAAATAATCACTCATTACAATATCACGCCCTCCTTCCTTATTTTTTATTTCATTTTTTGATTCAGTAACTGCTTTGACAATTTTATAGCTATCATATTCTGAATCAGCATATTTTTTAATTCTGTCAATATTCATTATATAAAATATGTTACATAATTTATCTGTCGAAATGACACTTATCTTTAAAAATATGTGTAAAAACAACACTTATATTTATAAATATGTGTAAAAACAACACTTATATTTATTATCTAACATATTTTATATAATGAAAATTCCGAATTACGATACAAATAGAAATGATGAATTAAAAAAAAGATTAAACAATTTTTTAGACGAAGATTTTAGAATGATTATTACAGGACAAAGTCGATGTGGAAAGACAAATGCTCTTATGCATATGTTAAGATCACCACTGATGTATTATGATAAGATATATTTATACACACCAAATCATCATCAGGAAAAAATACAAGATCTACAAACATTGATGAATAAAATATCTGATAAGGTTGGTTATCCTGTATTAGAAATTGGATCATCTGATGATATTAAAGACACTTCAGAATATCCCAACAACAACCGTAAAATTGTCATTTTTGATGATCTAATTAATGCACCTGATAAAATACAAAATAAAATTGCCAACAACTTCACAGATGGACGCCACCATAAGATAAGCCCAATTTATTTAAGCCAGAGTTACTATGATATTCCGCAGAAACTTAGATTAAACTGCAGTCATATGATGTTGTATCCTCCTACTACCAAAAACCATTTGAATCTCATTGCCAAAGAAAACTTAATAGACCCTGGTTTGTTCAATAAATTAGGGCCCTATGAATTTCTGTTTGTGGACAAAGAAAATAAAAGTGTGAAGAAGAATTTTGATGAAGTAATCTAATGTAATATCATAATATAGATGGGCATATTTAATAACCTTAAGAAATTCACAAATATTGACATTTCTGAATATATTAGAATCATTAGCCAAAAAATTCAAGCAAGTAGTGGACTCAAGTTGGATCCAAACAATAACTATGATATGCAGAATAAAAAACTTGTCAATCTAAAGGAAGGGGGTAATGACAGAGATGCAATTACCAAGCATCAATTAGATGTTGGATTACTAACTAAACCCGGTAAATATGAAGTATTATTGTTGAATGGCGAAAATCACATGACGGGAGATCTTGATTTAAGAGGAAATAAATTAATTCTACCTGGAGAAATTAATATGGATCGAAAACTGATCACAAATATGGATACGGATGAAAACAATGATCTCAGTGCTGTGAATATGATAACTCTCAAAAAATATCATCCCGATGTTCCTGATCACACTCATGAAGTTACTAAAAACATTGATTTGAAAGAACTTTTTAATATTGTTGAGTCGAAACAACAGACATACTTGGATTTAGCTGCAAATTACAACAATCTTGTTAGTTATAATGATGTAAAAAACATTTTTGTCAGTCGTAAAGAGATGTTGCCAATGGAGACTGGTTTGGATATGAATAATAATACAATTTTCAATATAAAAGATCCAACAGCAGTTGATCATGCTGTGAATAAAGGGTATGTGGATAATTTAACTAATCTAAAAGCAGACAAAACATATGTTGACGCTAAAACAAGCGGAAATAACCTAAGAATAACACAAAATGAAGCCTCAATCAACGACATACAAACGAAAAAACTCGACAAATCGGATTACAATACTGGAGTTGTTAAGTTAAAACAAGATCTGGAGGAGAAAATCAGTCATACATATATTACAGGAAACCAACTAGAGGATGTATTCAGGTATTTAATGCTGGACATTAATGAAAGCAGTAGCGAATCAAATATCACTGTAACTGGAATCGTTGATTTTCAACAATCCCTACATAAACTGAATAAAAAAGCCTATGAGTTCACCCTAAAGGTTGACAACAGTGGCCTATACCGATCAAGAATTAGTTTTAATCTGCATCCGGTACCTGTAGGTTATTATACGCTCGTCATTGAATTCTACCCGATACAAATGAGTGCAATCAGTGTCACAGCTCAAGCGAGTACGATGAATATTCAAAAACAAACAACGAAGCTGTTCCAAAATTATTCAAGGACAATCGTTCAAATACATAGATGGACTCAAGTACCTCCAAATTATTTATTCATCGATCTCCATGGCCGAACGATCGCTAATCCAGCTACTGGTCATCTAGTTGTTTATGGTGTAGAAGGCTACCAGAATGATGTCAGTACTGCTATATACGACAATGTTATTTTATTAAAAATGGTCTTATGAAAATGGAAGTAGATTTGGATATGAATGGTAGAAAACTTATTGGTTTACCAAAACCGAAAAATAAATTCATATTTTCAGGAAATTATACGAAAAATAAGAACAGTAATAATATCATATTCAACGGTTCATCATCATTTATTGCATTAATTAATTTGAAATTAGTAAAATTATGGTTGATGATATTGGACGATAAACCGCCTGAAGGATACAAAAAAATGGTTATATTAATCGGTAACACTTCGTTCGCTCCGCAGAATTGGGAAAAAACATCAAATAAAATTTTATACACTTTCAATATATCAACATCAATTATCAATTTCAATGAAGGTACAACTGTACAAATCAAATTATTATCAATTGATCATATTACATATGCACCTTATAATTGCCATATCAGTGTACTTTTTGAAGAGTTTTAATATATAATTATCTAATATATTGATATATATAAATGTCAATTCTTGCACAGTCAATTAATTTTTGTAATAAATTTTTCACAACCCAAAAAAACCTACATCCTAATACTAAAGATGAAATATTAAAATCGGCTTTAATATATCAATTTTTGTACGTTAACTATTTGAATAAGCCAATATCATTTAACCAAATATTAGAAAAACACTCTGACATTGGATTAATAGGACCTGGTTCTTGTACTCTAAATACCAAATACCAATTTTTAATTAAACATGCTATTTTTCATGATGCATTTGGAAGATTTTACAATGACTATGAAAAGGGGCCTGGATACACATATTGCTGCCTTTCAATGCCGAAGAAAATAAAAAGATCTCCAATAATGGGCCAAATAAGTGGTGTATTATATTGTCTTCTTTCAAATCCTAAAATATAATTATCCAAATATATAATATAATGACTAAAACAGATATATTCAATTTCAATCATATTGATAAAAACATCAGCCAAGAAAAATTATCTGAAATCAAAGCATTGTATAAATTTTATCATAAACGATTTTGGTGCTATAAGAATGCTTTCAAATATTTCAAGAGATTGAATTTAGCTATTAATGTAACTTCAACAGGCTTAATAGTTATTGGTACTGTAACTGGTAGTATCACATTAAATCCTGCTATACTAGCTTCTATTTCTGGAGCTGGTTTAGTGCTAAAAACAGTAAGTGAAATCAAGAATTATAAAAAGAAAATCGAAATGTCTGAATTTGCTTATACGACATATGAAAAAGTATTAGTTTTTTTACGGTCTTGTCTTAGAGGAAATCAATTCAACCACAATATATTCATCAATGAAATGAGACAGTTAGACGAAATAATCATCGATATTTGTCCTCTTGCCGATAAATTCGAGAAACAGTATGATAAAAAATTCACTTCCGAGTAAACTTTTATAGTAAATTTTACGATAAACTTTACTAACAAACTTTATTCAATAACTCATTCATAGGGAAAACCCCCTTTGCATGACGTATGACTAATTTTAGCAGCATCATCCTTTATTAATTCATATATGTTGTCCCACCAAGTCTCATAAAATTTTATTGTCTTCTTTGATTTTGAAAGTGGTATAAATTCATATTCCATTCCCAAGATTTTAAATATCCGCAGCAAAACATATTTAATACTAATCATCCGTTTACGGTTCTTATTAACTTCTGGTAACACGTTGTTTATTAATGCAAATATCTTATATATTTTGTTACGGTCTTGAAAACTCAATTGAATTTCTTTATTATATTTATTTATGGTATTTTCGATATGATATTTTCTTACATACACACTCTTCCTCCTTATTCTATACATATTCTCATGAAAGTCAACATATGGACTAACCAAATCATAACCATAAACGGTACCGCAATTTAGACAAACATTCATTCCATTGTCATTAAACATATCTTTTTTATCACAACATGATTCAACAACTTCCGTATTTCTACCAACATCTGCTAATCGTTGGTCACAAAAGGGACAGGTCAACTCTCCCTCATATTCTCAAATTCATCATGAATTTCAAATTACAATTCATTCTATACTATTATATGAGATTATATTTTTAAAACAATAGCTATAAGCGGCGCGTGTCTAAATTCCCAGAAAACAAAAATAGCGAACATGTTTTAATAACAGGAAATGAGTCATCATTAATAGCTATTGTTTCAGATCATGAGTCAGTCGCTCATATCGCTGATCGAGCTGTTTTAGAGAGTAAGGCATCTTAACTTCACAAGCAACTTCACAATTGTGAACTTTTTCACTGAAAAAGTTCACAATTGTGAATCAAAGTGTGAAGCCTCTGATTGGTTAAAAATATCACACGACCGTCTCGTGATCTGAAACAATAACTATTAGTGATGACTCATTTCCTTTTTATCAAAACATGTTCAGACTTGTAAGCGGGGGATTCCCCGTTCTCTGTTTCTGGGTATTACATCCTGTGTTTCCGAGAATTGTGTCACGCAATGAAATAAACGCACCATTTGTTTTTATTAACATATAGTTTCATTTGATTTTTCTATATTTTTTAATCCAACAGATGGGAAGTAGTTAAGACTTGGCATGGTATCAGATCAGTTTTGCAAAACTGATCTGGTACCGCCAAGTCCTTAACTACTTAGAAGGCCACTGGCAATAGATTATTCTTGCATGGTCATGTAATAACTTCATACTCGTTGTTATTATCTCTTGTTACATGGCAATGTAAGAATTGTATCTATTGTTATGGTCATCTTTTTCCCATCCACCCATTTTTACTATATTGATTCCTTCAGTAAATCTGAAGTCGGATATTACAGGATACCAAACCCTGCGTAAATTACACAGTTTCAAGGACACAATTTGACGGTAATAAATTGCTCTTTTTAACTTCGAGGTCTTCAGGCGGCAGAGTCTCGAAACGTTCTTCATCACTCGTGATTTCTCTTGGACGGATTACTGCTGCTGCTGGAGCTGGGACAATATCGAAATCCCAAATAAGAGCGCATTCATATTGCGGGCTATCTTGCTCTCTTGGATCTGTGAACTAGATAAAATGAAAAACGGATAAATAAGCTTCAGGATAACAAAGCTTTCACTATAAATACCTTCGCTATATCACACATTGCACATCGATGAGAAGACAAACAAAAACCTAAAATTCGAAAACATTTCCACCGAAATAATAGCTTTATTTCTTAACTATACTTTTTACTTACCTTCAAGTCACAACAAGTTGGCAGAGAAATCAACACAGGACTGCTCACGTGGGAAAATACATCTTCCATTCGAATGCGACCATTCGATTCTTTACATGCCCAGTAACCAGTGAAATCCTTCTTTACGCTATTTTATTAACGAAACTTACATGTACTTCACGGCAAACAAGGTCAACGCAAGGCAAACCAAGTGAAAACAGGGAAATCCTCGTTGGAAACACAGTAGACATATAACAGCGGTGAATTTTGGAAAGCAGCAGCGCATTCGCCATGTACCGCCACAAAGGACGCCATGTTTACAGTGCTTGATCGAGCCCCTGAACATAATGATGACGTCACGAAAATTTCGATAATATACTTTCAATTGCAATGCATTGTGGGGTAGCTGTCACTCTTCCTCTGAGGCTGAATAGAGTTAAGTGGCATATTCTACAAATGTTGTGAAATTATTCAGATCATTCTAGAAACATGAAAATTATCCAATGAGCTGTTACGCTAAATAGATATGCTCCAGCTTACTGCTGCAATGTAATTTTTACAACTTAAATATTCATCGTTTTAATGATTCACATGGCATCCATCTTTTACTGAACTATAAATTTAAGGAGCGTGCGCATTAACGACTTACTTTCTTTTTAACTGAGGGCTCTTAAGACACAGTTTTGGCATGTAATGATCCTTACATTAACTCATATTCAAAGAAAGGGTGTACATCACCTAAAATTTGGAAGCTTTATAAATTATAAGCATGTAGTATAAAAGCTGTTAAACTGTCGTACTGGTTTTCGGCATATCTTGGGTCAACAACATGTGCTGAATAAGTCATCTTTAATTACAATGAAACAGTCTGTGGTCTCATATGGAATTATTTTCGTTGGCGTCATTTTGAGTGAGTATGGTATTCTAATATATTTTTCTGTCACTTTTTTATCGATGAAATGCGGCAATGCAGTAGTTTTCTCTACTTTACTATTACCAAAATGAAAAAGATGCCCGAGGCTGAACAAGATGAACAAGGCAATAAAATAACAATAATAATAATAATAATAATAATAATAATAATACACAGTGCAGTGAAACCACGATAAAATGTCAACATACCTGGTGCAATTAATGTTATGGCTTAGCTGTTAAATCGAATATCTCTTATAACTACACACATCATTCTATATACATGTATGGTAAAGATCGGTAGCGAAGCGGCATTAAATTAAGCATAGCAGAAGGTACTAATTTCTAGTGAAAACAACAGAAACGCAAGCATAAGGATCGTTGAACGAACAGACGCATTCTTTTCATATGGTTTCTACTAGCTACAAATCGCCGCGACATTATTATGTTTGCGCTTATACATATGCTTTTCCTTGCCGAAGTCGCGCCCGTTTTCATTACAAAAAAAGACCAGCTGTTGTGAGAACGAGTTGCTCTATACATGTAATACAGTTTGTTAAATTTATAGTCAGTAAGAGAGATAAATTTTCGATAACATTTACAGTTTATTTAACTCCTTTTCATGCTATATTCGAATTATAAATATACGTTAAGGCTTAGCATGAGTAATTGTTTTGCTAAATATTATTACATTCTCATCAATATACAGCTTATCACAGTAAAACTTTTATGCCCAAATCAATTAATTTTGTAATTAATTCAAATGGTTTCGCGATCGTTTAAAACTACTATACTACTTTAGTATCAAGCTAGTTGAAAGTCTATATCTTGCCGACTTTATGGAAAAGATGTATATTTATTTTAAGCTATTTTCGCTTAAATTGGACGCTAAGGAAAAACAACATCACAGGTGGGAACACCTTGTATGAAACATGACGTATGTTTGCAAGTTTTTAATTTCTAATGCAAAAGCTAGAAAGAATTGATTCTTTTCTTACAGACGGAATTGTCAAAAGCTGTTTCATAAAAATCGAAGATTGGAACAAAAATATTCGCATAAAGACCCATAAGTAATACCAAGAGATTAAAAGGCAGGTTTAAAGCAAACTCCTGGCCATAATCATGAAAACTCGATATATCAGCAGAGACACGGTCCCTTTAACTGATATGATAAAAATGATAGCTAATAACACGTATCCCTAAAGATTTTAGGTTTTAAGAAAAACTACTCGATGACTCTTTCGTACCAATTTAATGCTTGCTGTTATAATTTCACAACTCAAACTTGTTTTAATCATTTTATTATGGCAAAACTTCATTTGACAAATGTAGTGTTCCGTTACTTAAGAGCTAGAGGAGAGGTCCTTAGTTCTCGACACGTGCACCTGAGTGAGTGCCCTTCTCATTTACGCGTGTCTAAGGACGAAAAGAGCTCTGGGAAAACTTGTGTCAGACTTAACTCTGATTTGTTTATGGGCTAAAAAATGATCAAATGTATCTGTATGGTTTAATTATTATTTTACGCGCGAAAACTTCGACAAACGGCATGAGTTTTCCCATTGCATTAGCCTGCGTAAAGTCTAAGAAAGAAGATAAATTCCAGAAAAGCCGTGATGTAAATTTTAGATGTTGCCGCGTTTCTGATATTCTAGAAGGTTTTTGACAGTGTAACTAAGAAACTGCCGTTAAATTATATGATTGCTTTTTCCAGATTGTTTTTTTTTTCAGTGCGATTTGAAGTTGAAGGTTTTCCATGAGTTATTTTTTTCATGCTTATAATACTTATAATTATAAGGATTATTGCAAACAATTCACGACTAGGTGCAATCAATTTTTCACTTTCCTAATAAAGGCGTCGTTTATAACTAAGATATTTCTTTGCTTAACGCTTCGACTCCAAGAATACCAAATATAAAAATTCAAGAAAAATCCCAAATTTCATAATAAAATATTGGAAAAGAACTGCCGAAATGGTTTCATTTGCATGATATGACATGATTGATATGTCTCCATAATTGACTATGGGAGTAGTCTGCCTATAATTGAGCCATGCAAAACACCTGTTTATGTCAGTCTGACTTGTTCTAATTAGGGTGGGTAATGGTCTTTTTAAAATTATGGGTCCCGCAAAATTTAAGTCGAATTACACGGGTCTCGCAGTCTCGTTTTAAGAGCGGCTCTCCATAACAGTCTCGCAGTTTCGCGATTCGATTTTTTTGTGCTAAGCCGTTTCAGACTTGGCCTCAGGCCCCTTCCACACGTATCCGGATATTTTTTAATTCGCAACTTTTTTGTTGCGGATTGGACTTCTGTCCACACGTATCCGGCGAATTCGCCTTACGAATCCGCAACTTTTTTAATCCACTCTCCAGAGTGGAAATTTTGGAATACGCTACGAGTACGGCATCGTGTGGAAGGTCGAATCCGGATATTTTTAAATACGCTGACGTAACAGTATCGGATCCAGTCTTTAACCGCGCGAATATTCAACATGGCCAAACGAAATGTTATCGCTTCACTTCTACTTAGACTTATTTCAAGTCTAATAACGTGTTTACAGTTGATTTTGGCTTTGAACTTGGCACTTGCGCATGCTCTGTTGACAACATTTAAAGAGCCCTGGGTACTAGAGCGAATCCGGATACACGTGGACGGGCAAATACGATTCGAATACGCTACGTGTGGACACGAATATTTTTTAACCGCAACAAAAAAAAACAGTTGCGAATTCAAAAATATCCGGATACGTGTGGACGGGGCCTCAGTCTCAGTTAAAAACTCTCGGCGGCCCCCAGAAAAAAAAAACCTAACCTCATTATTATTAGGATCTGTTGAGCCTGAAAGCAAGAACAACATAGATACAGAGGCTAGTTTTCAAGGAGCGCAAATACGCGTTTCATGTAGGGAATTAATCGGGTTTTAGTCTACTGCTGTCATAATTATGGTTGTAGTCCCAAAAACTGAAGAAAAAGAAGCTAAGTCCCTCTGATTTTTTATTCAGATCCTTTTCGTTCGCCAGACTCAGTAAAGGTTATAGTAACGATAAAGATTTCAGTCATAACGATAGCAAAGTCTTGTTCTTATATTTAGAACGATAGCAAAGTCTTGTTTTTATATATTTTTATGGCTGCCATTCGGTTTCCAACGCTGAACATATGCATTCACCAACATGACGGACAATTGCAAAAACCGATTTCACTTTGCAATCTTATTATTAACTTATTATTGCAAAATCGGGACAAGCTGAAAGTCAAACAATATTACAATAAAACTTTATTTTCAAATTACTCTACAATTTCGATAATTATTTACGTTGTTCATGGAAGTAGACTGATGTCAGTTTTTAGCGGAGCTCTCGCGGGCCAAATGCCCGTTCGGGAAGCTCCATACTCATAGAACCATATCCGTCATTTTTCATAGTCATGGCTAGCGGAATGTTTCGGGGGCGCGAAGTCGCCCAGGGTTAGATCGCAGGCGCGACGTCACGCAGGGCTAGATCGCGGGCGCGTACGACGTCGCCCAACATGCGCATACGACGTCGCGCAAGTGCTTGGTTTCAAAACCGCAATTTCGTCTCATCAGGTCTTATCGGAGTAATAACACACATTTAAAATATTCAAAATGGAAAGAGAAAGCTTTAAAGAATACCCAGAAGTCGCTTTAGTGAAAAAAGAAGAGCTTTAAGAGATAAAATCTAGTTTCGAGGAACTTCATACGTTTTTATCAATGCGGGCGATATTTCTTCTTCGGAAGTCAGAACCGAAGAAGCGGAGTTTTAAAGAATTTCCAAGCAGCCGAGGGACTTAAATTACATTTTTAGATGGAAATTTATGTCGATATCAATTTTTGATTAACTTTTTCTTTGTATTCTCGTTAGTTTCAGCAGTTTGTGTTCAAAGTTCTTGGGCAAGGAAACGTAAGTTGAACAGAACATTCTCCAAAGTGAAATTCCTAATCTAAAACTAAATAACATGAAAGCTAACGTACCTAACAATCCTTACTTTGCTTACAGTCTTTTGGCAATGCTCAGAAAAACAACTTGGTCGTGCTAATGTGACACCCTTAAGCCTCAAGATTGCTCAATCAGTGAAATGCCAGAAGCTCCTTGACAGATTCAATAATAACGAAACGTTGCTGGTAAAGTGTACACCCTTCTATATTGGCTATCGATATCCTCAATGTTCCAAATGGTGCGAATTATTTGCCGCTGTTTTACTGAACAAACCGAAAAAGCAAGTTGGGTTAAACGGTGCTCCAGAAAGTTTCGACCGATGTCTCAGCGATTCCTTGTTGCTCCTAAAGATGGCAAAATGCCTCCGTCTTTTACAAAACTTCGTGTAAAGCCGGCATGCAGACCCTTCTGGAATGGTCTTTTTCTTATCTCAATAGACACGTGCAGCTGCAGCACCGGGATGGTAAGAATTATGTTGTGGAAGTAGCAGTTTTTGCAGTGCGTAAGAGTTACCTCCTAAAGTATGTATTCACCTTTTTATCTATATGCATGTTGACATGAAGAATTATTACGGTGGCCATTATGGCTAAGTAGCCATAATGGCCACCGTACTGGAAAGTCATACCGGAAAGATTCCAAACGAAGTATCACTCATACTATAATGTTTAATTAGAAAAGCTACCAAAAATCACGACTGTTTCTGGAGATCAGTTTTATCAAAACAGCAATTTCAATTCTTATAATTAACTCTCGGATGCACAGTATAAATTCAAACCCTAGCCGTACGTGGTACAAAGGAGAGGGGGGAGGGGGATGGTTGAAATCCCATTTGATTTTTTGATGTGTTACGATACTTAAACGTCGTTATATTATTAATAGATGGCCCATCGTGTTCTTTATAAGATAAGATAAGATAAGATAAGATAAGATAAGATAAGATAAGATAAGATAAGATAAGATAATATAACATAAGGTATATGACAAGTGTGTGAACTTACGTCAAATACGACCGTCACGAAAAATCATTTTTTTTGTAGAGCAGCTAGTTTTATGTTGAATCCATCATCTTGGATTATTTTACGGAAAATTGCTATTATTTATTGATTCAAAATTAATTATAATGAAAAAAAAAAGCAAAGACAATTTTCAAAAATTATTCATAATTTATTATAGTAGTTCAACTCGACATGTAACTCGACTTTAAATTAAAACGTGGTTGCCATATGTAAATATCAATTTCCAAGAAAACTAACTTTACGCATCAAAATTTGTCGAAAGAAAAACTCGGAACAGCTACAGCCGAATGGAAGCCTAAGTACCCTCTCAAGATGAAAGCCACAAAGAAATTTCTAGGAAAAATGAGAGTGGTGGGCAACCGACACCCCTTCTCCTCCTACCTCTCTCGTACGCCCGAGGGTAAGTGAAGTCCTTGTCTATCTAAATAAAGTTATTGTATTGCATTGCATTGCATTGCATTGCATTGTATTGCATTGCATTGTATTGTATTGTATTGTATTGTATTGTATGGACTTGATGTTTCCAATAAAGTCGTGTTTTAAAACGCTATTTCCATTCAAGAAGTCCTTACTTTGCTCGCTTTACTTCGACTATGTTTTCGTCTTTTATTTAATATTCATTTTTTAACCAAATTAAATTCGAGGAATTTTCTTTAGGAGCAGGTCCTTCAAGAAATGACTGTAAGCGGAAACGCAGGTCAAATGGACAATGTCCTTCAAGTCGGCCCATTGCGTTATCGAAAGGATATGAGAATTGTTCATGCAACAATACCAGTAAGTGATAACGCATGTATTTGTTGTTTGTGATCATGACGCGCCAGTACAAAAAGCTTGGATTATATGTTCAAGGACATTCTCGGTCTTATTCTTAAGGTAATGTTATCAATGGAGTGGATTTTGAGTTTTTAAATGCCAAATAGACTTGCTTCAATCTGCAACATAAAGGATAACTTGTAAGATGGCTGTTCAAACTATTTGGTCATTCATGTAGCGAAAGTGAATTGCTTAGTAATTTAACAGAAACAAAGTGAATATAAAATGAACAATAACAAGCATTTGTCTGAAGATTACGTCTTGATCTCATTATTGTTAAGCCAGTCGTAATCTGTAGACATCAATTCCAATCCAAAAGATCAAAACGAGTTCTACGTACAGTCTGTTACAGATTCCATCGTAAGGGAGGGGGTGGGGGAGTGAAGCTTGGAGGACCTATTTTCGAAAGACGTTTTACATCTGGGGGTGCTTTATGAAAGGCCTTTTTTCGGAATTTTGCATAAGCCTAATACATAACCCGTATTAAATCGAATAAACGCCTTCTCTCGTTTAAATGGTCCCTTCAAATCCTTATTGTGTGAGCAACTGAGTTTGTATTAAGCGTCTAGGGCATTTATTCAAGTAAATACGGTACAGTTAATCTATCAATTCCAGTCTCTTATTGCAAGTTACTTACTAGAACACTGTTTGCTTGCTTTTATTTATGCGTTCTCTTTTTCTGGTGTTCATCGAGCCAGCTAAAGATCCAGAAGACTTGCTCAAACCAAAAACCCTTACTCAATCAGAGAAATCGGTAAGAACTTTTTTGGCATCTTCCTTGGAACAACACAGTAGTAAAAATAAATAAAGGGGTTCTGAAGTTTCTAAAACAAAACTGCGGTGCTGCGTCAGTGAGGGAATGAAACATGAAAATTAAGTTTAATCAACTCAGTATTTAGCCTGGGCTGTCAGTTTTTGGATCGGAGTTCTGAGCCTGGCGGAGAGGGAGAAGGGGAAGGGGGTGGGGGGGGGGGGGGGGGGGGGGGGGGGGGGTGGGGGGGGGGGGGGTTAGATAGATATTCTTTATTTATGCACGGTAAAATTCATGTATTACATATTTAATAAAGTAAATACTAAAAGTTTATGCAACAACACTAAAATCTAAATGTAGCTACTCTAAAATCTAATATATATGATACAATATGGACTAAAATCTAAACTTAAAGCTGCTTTCCCATGAATGCCGGGGGAAAGGAGGTGGAGGACACTTCGTAACTTCAAAAGCATCAAGGCTACGACAATGATACTAAGAGGGTATATGGTTGTGTTCCGCAAAATGGGACGATGACACCTAGCTTACATTGTAAATTGCTTACTTAATAAAAAGCTTACATTGTAAATAGCAGCTGACGTCCAAACTCATGCATACAGTGTTGCAAATAGAACGCCACTAAACGTTTTTGACATGATGCGAGAAAGAAGTGTGATGACAGTGCAAACCGGGAATCTAGGGATTTCCACTCGTTGATCTTTGTACCAGTTAAATGCACGGATAACAAGCTATGCGAGAGGTTTTGTGCTAAAGCTGCCGGTCATAGCTAGGCCTGTTTCTCAAAGTACATCTCGAGTTACAACCTTTGTTGATCTCATTAAGTCAGCACAGTCAAGAATGAAAAATTTTATAGTGTGAACTAAACATGCCAATTTAACGCTATTTTGCCTGGGCTTTTTTTTCAGTTCCTGAGCCTGGAGGTGGGCACATTCCCCTCTCGTAACTTCAAGAAAATGAAGTTTGTGACAATGAAACCTATATGGTACATAGCACGTCCAAAACTGTCTCCTTTGAGGTCCGCATAATGGAACGATGACGTCATATGACGTAGTAATTAGGTAATTAGTTATACGGCCGCCATCTTGGATCCGCCATCTTGGATTTCTGAAATTTTTCAAAACCTCTTAAAAACCGTCGACTCAAAATTAATCAAAACCAATAAATAAACGCTAAATGACGTAAAAATGTAAAAGTTATACCAATAAACATTGTTTTTCTTCATTCAAAGGTAAAAATATACAAATTACAAAAAACATAGCTGTCAAAATCTTGTTGCTATGAAAACATCAAGTCACGTGATCAATAAAATGTCATATCAAATTGTTGCCAGATAAATTTTAGGAAAAGTCACAAAGTCTGATGGCGTTTGTAAGGAAGTTATAAATGTTGAAAGTTAGCCCCCCCCCCCCCCCCCCCCCCCCCAGGCAAAATAGGGTTAACACAATCGTTCAAGTGTGTGAGAATTACGAAACACTAAAATAACAAGAATTTCACTTTATAACAGATGTGAACAATATTCATGAAACAGTTTCTGAACTGTAAACTACACGGCATATTCGTTTCAAACCAATCCTGTAACCTGCTCACTTGGCTAATTGGAAAACGAATAACGATCACACACAATAGCAAGCTCTGTGGCTCAAAACATTTATTATATTAATTTTTATTAATAGTTAAAGGAATTAGGTCGTCCATCAATCAATATCCATATCAGTTAATTTTTCTGACAAGAAGGATATATTATAATTATGTTTTGTACTTTAAAACTTAGTCTCGAAAGATGTTTTTTTAAACATTCAAGAATGATATGTAATTTTTAGATGATACAACTCTGTACCTACCTTGCTGAAGAAATAAACATTGAGGACGAAAACGCCTTACAGGTAATACTTCAATGACAGGTTGGTATATATGACTATGTCGTGATCTAATTTCTGAATGCTGTTTGGTATAAATTGGCTTTCCCTTTCTCGACATTATTTTTTTTGAAAGTAGCCTTAGATCCACCGTAAAGCCTATTTTCTGTTCGCTGTTAATGCATGTTGCAATTTCGCCCTTTCTTTATCTAAAGTGGCGTCGAAACAGAAAAACAGAGGAAAGCTGAATTCAATCCAGGACACCCAAGACAAGATTAGGATTGCGCGAACGCAATAACTATTCAATGAAAACTTTTCTAAAGACGTTTTGGCCTTTAGTTTCAACTTTGACTTTTTTCATCTCTAGCTTGATATGTGCTTTTGAAACCATTTTTAAATTAGCGCTAATCGGCTTTCGAACAACGGGGCCAAGACTAAAAAATACTGCCAATAGCACACAAACTACCGTTACTTAAGCTTATTTCACAGAATATTTGTTTACAATTAATTATTTCATTTTTCAGAATGTAACATCTCGCTTGGAAACTACCATCAAAGACTTTAAGAATGCAACGTTAACAGACGAAAATGAAGTTGAATTGATAAGAGAAACTGCACATTTCACGACAACTGCTTTTGAAGATTTTGTTATGAGATTTGCTCAAGAACAATTGAGTGATGCCAATCTCAAATCCAATGTCAAAGATAGAGTACTAGGTCAGTGCAAACTTATTCTAGATTACAATAAGATAGATAAGTAGCTTTCTTTCACAATCCTCGGCATATTAATTATCGAGCATCTCTGATCTCCTACATTTAAACATTTTGATGACGTCAAGTTTATATCTAACATGTTTGAACCTGTTTAATGTACGAGTTACGAAACATTGTTTTCAGCAATTAGTATGGATCAGCCATGTTAGCGAAGAAGGCTTTGCTACACCATCCAGGAGGTAACTTGAAAAAACGCGAAACTTAAGCTGATCTTACCGTGGCAACCATGTTCTATCTAATTCTTATCATATCATACAGCAAAATAATTGCGTCGACGAAGGAGACGCTTCCTAATCTTGTCGGCTAGGCGGAACGAATCGAGAAAAGTGTCGGTACCAAATCTGCGCCATCTTGAAACGTCACGATAGTATCCAGCATGCTTAGCGAGTCGTCTAGGCGGAACGAATCGAGAAAAGTGTCGGTACCAAATCTGCGCCATCTTGAAACGTCTTGATACTAGCACTATCTGATAATTGAGCGTTATGAATAAAATTTGTTTGTCTCCGCAGACAAACCCAATATTGTATATTTTTTTTTTATTCGCTTGACTTTGACTTCGCTTGACATAGAAGAGAGGAAAATATGACAACTTTTGGGTTGATTTCACAGCAATCAGCCCCGGAGACCTTCGTCCATGCTTAATAACACAACTTCTAGACTTCTATGTTGAATACAACTTCTAGACGTTGAGATACTGACATGTACTGAGGCGTATCATTTCAGAATCGGAGAAATATAAACCGAAATGAAATCAAGACAAATATACTATTTATATGTCGGAAAAATCTGAGACCTTTCGGAGTACACAGCACAGCAGAATTGAAGGATTTTGCCCGATTCCACGGCGATAGCGTGAATTTGTTTGACGTCGGCCCGACGTTTTTGCCTGCGTGACATATCTCGTGACATAGCCCCTTTAACAAGTGGCTGAAACTGAGGTACTGCGTAGGTCAAGACGAAGTGCCACGGGATAAGGAGACGCACTATAATCTATGATTACTGCTAGTTATACCATATATACTGCACCATTGGTAATACACCATTGCTGATACAATACCATATTAAAACACACTAATTACCATTTACAATACCATATTTAACGATACCATACCATTCTTAGAACCATACCATAGGTAATGTGAGTTGGTTGTGCGTGAAAGTTAATGTCAATACGAAAATAATTTATAAGATAACTTTGATGACGTCACGTAAAAGCGTAGCTATACTTGTTTCCTTTTATTTTAGATGCAAAAGTCCGGCGAGTTTTTTACCAAAATAAGGAAGAATTTAATCTCAGTGACACCGAAGGAGGAAACTCAATCATGATTCCTGTTGAAAATTTCGTAAACAACGGTTAGTACTTTTTTATAATTTTTATAAGGAGAGTTTATCATTCATTAGCTGCCAGTCTAATTTAACCCCCTCGTAAGGTTTCTCTCCTATTTTTAAAGAGGTTGAGTTCCCAGCAGAGCGCCTGATAATCCATAATGTAGTCTTATAATGTAAATCACATGTGCATTCAACGTAACATCTTTTCAAAATATTGTAACGCAGAAAAACTCCAATGGGTGACGCAACCCCCCACTCCCCCCCCCCCCCCCCCCCCGCCCTTCTCCCCCCCCCCCCCCCCCCCCCCCCCCTCTTCCCACCACCCCCACCTCCCTCTCTCTCTCTCTCTCTTATACCATGGTGGGGGTATAGGTTTGCTTGTGCGTCTGAGAGGTTGAATGCCTAAGTACCTTGTTCTTGACGACAAAATATATCCAAACGTTTATTTTCTATCAGACTCTGTGGTGTTAGGAGTGATGTACAAAGACCTTCATTTAATTTAAACTGATCATGTAAATCACATTACAAGCTATCTATTCAACGTAACATCTTTATTGTAGCGCAGAAAAAGCCCCCACCCTCTTGTACCATGGTGGGGATATACGTTTGCTTGTGCGTCTGAGGGTTAAATGCCTAAGTTGCCTTGTTCTTGACGACAAAATATATCCAAACGTTTATTTTCTATCAGACTCTGTGGTGTTAGGAGTGATGTACAAAGACCTTCATTTAATTTAAACTGATCATGTAAATCACATTACAAGCTATCTATTCAACGTAACATCTTTATTGTAGCGCAGAAAAAGCCCCCACCCTCTTGTACCATGGTGGGGATATACGTTTGCTTGTGCGTCTGAGGGTTAAATGCCTAAGTTGCCTTGTTCTTGACGACAAAATATATCCAAACGTTTATTTTCTATCAGACTCTGTGGTGTTAGGAGTGATGTACAAAGACCTTCATTTAATTTAAACTGATCATGTAAATCACATTACAAGCTATCTATTCAACGTAACATCTTTATTGTAGCGCAGAAAAAGCCCCCACCCTCTTGTACCATGGTGGGGATATACGTTTGCTTGTGCGTCTGAGGGTTAAATGCCTAAGTTGCCTTGTTCTTGACGACAAAATATATCCAAACGTTTATTTTCTATCAGACTCTGTGGTGTTAGGAGTGATGTACAAAGACCTTCATGAGCTGTTCATGACAAACCGGACCAATAAGCCCATCACAACAAAGAGGTTTGTAGTATTTCTGCTCCAGACGCACACTAAGTTGCAGCAAAAAATAGAACAACAACAACAAACTCTCAGGGGAATTTCCTCGTAACGAATACTTATGGCCTGGACGTTATAGTTATAGTTATAGTTCATATAAATATTGGTAATAAGTTTAGCATTTTTGCATATTTTACTGTCCTTATATTTTATGGTCAGCTAAGTTTAAATGTTGAAAAGCTACTTAAGGAAAACACAATCATGCATCATGTCTTACTACTCCTTATTAACATCAACAGGAATTATTGGCAATTTATCCAGGCCCTTTTAATAAGTATACTATACATTCAAAGAGAGTGGTACATTTCGTAACTATGGCAACGGATAAAATGAATAAGTTAAATGTTCAAAGTCTATAAATCTGGAGCAAAAGAGCGTTTTCATATGACGTCACGAGGGCCATATTGGCGTTCCAAAACAAAGAAACAGTGGCCATATTGGTGTACCAAACCATTCTTCCGGGAATTGAAATCTATTTTTATGCAAACATTTTCTTTTACTTCAGTAAACCAATATGGCCTCCAGTCACGTGATTGTAAACGTTCTATACACACCTTAATTTCATTGAGTTCAAATCTGAGTCATAAGGTTAGTTTAAAGTATATGTATAAATAATTTCAGGTTTAACCTGATGACATGAAATATCACATTTCAGGGAATTAAACACAATAATAATGTCAGCCGCAATATACCCTCCGACAGAAGCACTGAACAAAAGTATCACCTTGGTCTTCAAGAACATTAAGGTATCAGAAACAATTATTCCAATAAACAGGAATGGAATGGAGAAGTTAATTTACCGTAAAATGACGGTTATAATTTATAAGCCCTTAAAGGCTTATACAACTTCGTAAGGTTTTTTTTTGGCTGGCCAAAAATATTTGATAAAATATTTAAATTATTACCCCCTGCAAATAGCTCTGACTAATCCCTCGGCAATAAAGAGATTGAGCTTATCATTCAAATGCAGCATTTGAATGAAAAGCTCGATCTCTTTACTGCCGAGGAGTTAGTCAGAGCTATTTGCCGTGAGTAATAATTTAAGTCTGAGGAAACTTTCTGTGATAATTTAATGACAATTTGTGAGACCTATGGAATGTTTTGACCGCTTATATTTCAAACATGAAAAAACACGTGTTAAAAACGTTTCAGCGATTTATTCAAAATTGAACAGTTTAATTTGTTTGAAATTTTCCCATTTAGTGTGCTATACTGTGTAGATTATAGCGCATTTATTTGCTTATCGCGGGTAGCCCCAAAATCGAAAGATAATTAGGAAAAACTGTTTTTCATCATGTTTGTTTACCGTTGTTATGGGAACGCTGATTAGCATAAAAAGAGCATCGTCCAAAACTTTCATTCAAACCTAATATCTGGTATCAAATTCAGATTCACTGAGCTAAAGTAAGATTATGTATAAGCGCATTCAAAAAGGGAAGTGTGACCCAAAAAAAAAACTACTTGGAGCCACCTCAAGGAACTGTGGTGTGCTTATAAAAAGAAGGGGATACAACTGGAATAATGTGTCCGCATTTCCAAACTGATAAGCCGGGGGCTTATACCCGGCATTTTACGGTAATTATTAAATATTGATTTGATGACTGGTTGATTCTAAAAAAAATACCAACTGATTATCGATGTTATTCTCACTTTTTTGGGTAATATAGTGTTTAATTTGTAAACGCAAATAAATGAACTGTCTTCAGTCCTCTCTGTGTTTCTATAATGGAGCTTACTTGATTTTCTGTTTTAAATGCCTTTGGCTCAGAATACGTTGGCGCAGTTACTACTTGACTTTGAAGATGACTTAAGCTTTGGGTGTTGAAATGTTGGCCACCTCACCCGAACGAACACCACAGATTTAGTGATACTGGGTTTGCACTATTTACTACTGATAAGGAGCTGAGCCAAAATTCTATCTTTCAGCCTGCAGGAAACAGGAGAGAATGTGTACATTGGAAGTACTCAGAAGACAAGTAAGCAAGTTATTTCACCCTAAGCTTCTCCCTAAAACAAAATGTTAAGAAGGAATACTTGAACTCCAGTGATTGTCTCCCGCAGTCGGTAACTGTTTCTTTGGTTGCTCTGGTGCAAAATATTTCAATACTGGCTCACTTTTCGTGCTGGATTCGGAACAACTGTAAGAGAATCTTGAGCAATCTGAAGACGATAGCCAGCTATTACAGACCGCACAAATAGAGAATTCCGATCTGCTCCCTGTTTGTTTTGTGGTCTAGTAAGCGAATTTATTTCTAAATAAATTGAAAGTTTCAATTTGCGCTAACGCATACCGTTATCTTCTAATAATTAACCTCAGACAACTCAGGCATTTGTGTAAACTATATGCTTGATCATTCGGACACGGGGGCTACTCTACTCTAGCCTGTTCAACACAAGGTGTGGGCGTCTTGACACTAAAGTATATTTCCAGTATCGGCGTTATCGACTTCCTTTGATAACTGTATAAGCATTTAGAATACGCCCACCAAACTTCGTGATTTTTTTCTGAAATTTATGTTCATGACATGTGATGTCTCTATGATAACCATATTTTCACGCGCTGGTTTGGTGATTTTCCTAACATACAAGATGGCGGATCCAAGTTGGCGGCCATTCAGAATAATGACGCAATTCCTGCTTTAAGTGTGTTAGGTTGCTTTTTTCAACTGCTTAAGTTGATAGCACACTGCGAGGATCACAAATTTCACTCATGTTTATCCGCAGTTCACATATATGATTTTAATATATTTATATTCATATATATTCACTATCATCGGGTATATTTCACTATCATCATATCGGGTATATTACGAACTCACAATTGACTACCTATCCATCTGGCTTGATAGCTCAGTGGATAGAGCATTGCACCGGTATCGCAATACGGGTTCGAATTCCGTTCTAGCCTGAATTTTTTCAGGTTGCTTTTTCAACTGCTTAAGTTGATAGCACACTGTAAGGATCACAAATTTCACTCAAATACTGTATTGATATACATACAAATTCTCAATCATAACAATAAAGAAATGTGTACTAGCAATCACTTAGGAGTATGATTATTTCTCTTAGTTCCGAAGGATGGTCGACGAACGGTTGTAATACCACGTCAATAAACAGCTCACAAACTTTGTGCGTCTGCAATCACTTGACGCATTTTGCTGTTCTTATGGATTATTATGATGATGACGATGACAATGATGATGATGATGATGATGATGATGATGATGGTGGTGGTGGTGGTGGTGATTACAATGACAGCTCGGTGCTTGTAAGTCTAAATATTCTACATACTGTTAATCAAAATCGCAGTAGGTCATCTAAAACTCTGCCTATCACCAGGTAAACTTGGAGAGAGTCAATGAGGATTTGAATGGATATGTATCTCACAAAAACTTTTTGTGTTTACATGGTGTGCCAATTTTAATGTATTCATGATCTGCGATCTCTCTTCTGCTTTGGCATTACGGTATATTTGTAAAACAAAATAAAGCTGAACAACTTGAAACAAGCTGCGCGTGTATTATCAACTTTGTTTACAACATTTTGAAACATGTAGCGTTTGCTTGACCAGCACCAACGCAACAGATTGCAACAACACACAACAGTGATGCACGATAATACGCAAAATGAGTGAGACCATTGCATTCCTGATTTATAAGTAGTTTTAATTTACTCTTTTTGATATGGAGGTTACCTTCAGAGAGTCCTTACTTTCTCAAACATTTACGCTAATGCATTTTGTCTTTCTTACCAATGTGTTTGTTTTGTTTCAATGATCTTTTTATAGTCGATTCTTACCTACGTGGGTGTGGCCTTATCTCTTCTAGGAGCTGTCATTACAATAATCTGCTATCTCCTTCTTACGTACGTTAAAAATAATCGACATTTTATGTATTATTTTGTTATAATTAATTTATATCTTGTGTATACATTTAGCAAGTTAGCTACTTGCTTTTATTCATTTTGTTGTCCCTGAATTCATAATCTCAGTTATTGATTTCACTTGCTCATGGGAACGCATCACTCTGGTAAGCATACAGTGTCTGTATTGCCTTATGTGAAAAGTAACTGTATTAATGGTGCCTGTTTTGTTTCTGTCATTCTTATTAATTACATTTATTAACTCCTCCTCCCCAGAGACAAGCAAGCTCCTTTATCTCAGATTCGTGTGAGTCTTGTCGCTTCCTTCGCTGCAGGACAAATCACGTTTCTTGCTGGGATTGATGCCACAGATAACATGGTGAGAAACTTTGGCAATTTTATCGTTTTTAATAATTATTATTTCGTGTCCTGACTGGGGTACTCGGACATGAAAGTGACGATGCGAGGAGGAAGGGAGGGAAGGAGGGAGGGGGGGAGGGAGGGAGGGGGCTTTGGAGAATGCCACTTAAGGAGTGGGTAAAATGTTTTAAATTCAAAATTTCGCAGGGAAGACATATCCATGCTTCGATTGCTTTCATACTTCACCAATGAAGTGTGATCAAAGCTCAGTAATGTTTCGTAAAGCAAAATATTTCCTCCAAAATACATATTATTTTAAAACAGCCAGCCCTTAAAATAATCATTGTCCTTTACTTTGCAATCATTATTTTAACGGCTGGCAGTTTTAAAATAATATGTATGTGCATTTTGAAAATATGCAAATTATTTGCGAAATTTTGATTTCAAAACATACACCCCACGGCAAAAGAGAAACTGAGTCGAGCATCCTTAAGGATTTTTTTCTCGGGCAACGGATGATAGCAAATTTCACCGTTTGGTGCGTAATGACATTCTGGCTGGTTTTTCTTTGGTTTAATTATGCTCAAACGCCATGGAATGGATATTGCGGTAAATAAACATAAATATTTTACACATCTAAATAATTAAACCTTTTAAAGTATAATTGGCATATGTTTCAGACTAGAGTATCTAGGATCAAGGTACCTAGGATCTAGAGTATCTACTTGGGTATTTCCTTTTGTTTCAAAGTTGCCTGCTGCCCGAAAAAAAACATACCAGGGTCTGTACTACAGTGAAACCAACTGCATTTCGTTTCCGTCCACAACAGGCAGCCTGTGTAACAGCAGCCGCTCTTATGCAGTACTTTTTCATGACGGCCTTCTGTTGGATGCTCGTGGAGGGGATTTACCTTTACTTGTTCGTGGTTAAAGTTTACAACGTCAGCCACAAAATGACTCTCTATCATGGCATGTCGTGGGGTAAGAATAGTCAGCAGTAAATTGTTTTTAATAACAGAAAAATTAGTGAAAGATTAGCAAACGTCGTACATTTAATGGGTTAGATCTCAAGAAGGACTCCAAGCTCTTCGACAAGAGTTCTTCTAACATCAGCTTAGTGTATAATTATCCATAAACCACGGGGGGGGGGGGGGGGGGGGGGGGGGGGGAACACGAGGCAACTTTATGTTTCCATGTGTTATTTTTATTAGGAATTCCTGCTGTTGTGGTTGCCATATCGCTGAGTTTTGCTGCAGGAAAAGATGGAGTCGAGAGTTATGTCAGCGAGAAATAGTAAGCTAACACTGCTTTTTACCTCTTCAATAAGCCAGCCAGTGCAAACAGAAAAACTGAATTTACTTTGAATGTTCTCTTATATTTCAACCCTAAGCTGCTGGCTGTCTTCTTCTAACGGTTTCGTCTGGATATTTGTGTCATTTGTCCTGTTGATCGAGCTTGTAAGTAACAGAGTCGATATAGAGCAAATTTCAATTGAGTGTCGTACAAACCAAAACCAAAGTAATCGCTCTGGCCAATCACAAGAGACACAGACGAGCCAATGAACCAATCAGAACTTGAATCAAATACAGGTAGCCGGAGCCAAGCGCGGGAAAACGGGTACATTAGCAAGTCATGAATGGTTTTGTTTTTACTTCTGATTGGTTGAGAAAGGGGCGCGAGATTTTTTAGCCAATCACAAAGCATATCAATGCAAAACCAAAACAATCGCGAAATTACTTACGATACTCAATTGAAAACCTAAACAGTGATATTGTTTGTCCGAGACCCCGGTTAACCGTTCTCGTGCGTGGAGCCAGTCAACTGCTGTTTTGTTTTACTTTCCAACTCAAAAATATAATTAGGGCAAAGAGAACGTACGTGCGCAATTACAAATTATCAAAACGTGTAACCTTATCTACACGTGCATTGAGCCCGGGTTGAGTAGTTTTATTAGCAACACAACAGTTTTGCACTAGTGTTTGTACATTTGTTTACCAAATCTGAGTTTGAAACTCAAATGGTTATAATCACGATTTAATAGTAGTCAATAATAATCATCTCTGCCTTTCGAATTTTATTGAACACATTGTCAACTAATCAAAACAGACGTTTCAGTTAGGAGGTATAAGTTTACAGCAATATTTAACACAACAGTGAACCTTATATGAAATTATCAGCATAATTGGAAATTAGCTACAAATTTAACTGAAAACAAATCATTAATTTAAAAGGCTTCATTTTGATTTTCTGTCTAAAGGTGAACGTGGTGATTCTCGTGCGAGTTATCAAAGAAATGGCATCGATGCAACATGTAAAGGATCAACAGAGTGAACAGATCAAGTGAGAAATTATTATATAATCCGAAATTCTCTTAATTAAGCATCATTTTTTGCATATAACACTACAATCATTGTAGCAAAGAGTTAAAACGTTTCTATAAAGGGTAACAGAAAATACTGTTCATGAATTGCTAAAATACTCCAGCTATACGCAATTTTATTTATTGATTGTTTGATTCAGTAAATGATTGATTGAATGATTGACAGATGTATGTTTACTTGTTCCAGACTTAGCATCAGAGCATGCGTGGTGTTGATTCCTCTGTTGGGAGTCACGTGGTTAGTTGCTATTCTGGCGCCACTGCACAAAGCGTTTGTCTACTACATTTTTGTCATCCTGAATTCCACACAGGTAACAAGATATCGCTTACTTTTATGATATTACTTACTATGCATGAATCCGTTAGAAGCAAGTCAAACCCAGAAACTTAGTTTACTTTTAATCTAACTTATCTTTTTTTCTCGATTCCATTTGGCTGCGAATTGTACAGGACATTTGAAAGATCGTGCTTGTATTTCCCTTAAAGCAGTCTTTTTTAAACAGCAGCTTTCATATTAAGGTTATTTTTTCAAAATTATATGAAGTTTATGTGAGGATTTTGTATGTTACTTATTTAACAGGGTTTCTGGATTTTCGTGTTACATTGTGCGAGAAATACTGAGGTAAGATAGTCCAAATACAACATGTATTGGCGGTGACAAACAGACAACTTCAACATTGATAATTGTTGCATTTCATTGCATTTTTCTCCTTTTCAGATATTAGGATTTTAAGTCTAAAGGTTTATTAATATGGAATTTCACCATACAATAAAAATAAACAGTCAACATAGACACATGAGGAGACTGATAAAAATATCCTAATCTACTGGCAGATATTGTAGTAAGTTCTCATAAAAAAAGAAGCATTTTTATCAATAAGGATTCCGAATAAACAATTAAAGTTTTCCGTCTTAACAGGTCCTAACAATATGGATTTTTTCCCTACAATAAAAAAGCGAGTAGTCAACATAAAAAACAGAGACTAAAATTATACCAGTCTACGAGCGGATATTGTAATAAATTTCATGAAAAAAGCATTATTTGGAATCAATAAGGATTCCGAATAAATAATTAAAGTTTTCCGTCCTAACAGGTCCTAACAATATTGAATGTCTCCCTTCAATAAAAATGAATTGTCAACACAGAAACATACGGAGACTAAAAATATCCCAGTCTAATGGCGGGTATTGTAATAAGTTCTCGTGAAAAGAAGAATATTTTAATAGTGAGGTTTCTGAATAAATATAGTGTTCTTTACTCTTTGAAACAAAAGGCGACCGAAACATTCGTTTGTTTGCTTAGCAGACCACACAGGTGCGTCACAGACAATATGGCGGCCACACGTGACATAGAAAAAACATTCCACTTCGGTTACCTTCTATTGTGGCTTGTAATTAGAGCACAATTTGAAAATAAATAGTGACTAGAAGCGAGAAGAAGAAGAAGGTGCGCAAGTTGCATGGATAGTTCACTGATAAAATCCAGGAGATGCCTACTAAGGTCCTTGTTGTTCTTTTCTTTTTTCATACAGATAAGGGCGCGTTTCATGAGAAGAATCCAAAGATGTCTTGGTCCAGTAGACGAGATCTCTATACCCCGCGTCAAGAAAACCTCGCAGGCTAATCAAAGCGCTAATAACGAAGTAGATCCAAGCAATTTTTTTCGAACTGCAGGAGCACGTGTAGCTCGTTTCCAACACTGCACAGGCCACTTAGTAGTCTCCTAATTTCGATATAGTGCTTGGAAAAAGCAGACATTAGCTGAAATTAAACGCCTTAAAATTGTCAAAACTCGCAAATTTGAGTGTAATAGCTTTTATAAACTTGACGACATAAATTAACAAACTAATTTCAACATTGTTATAGACAATGCAACCAATTCAGTTGAGTGTCTGTGCACAAATCGGGAAAAGTTGCTGTCGTACTGCCACTGTTTTTAATTAAGAAAAACTATAAAGTTACCGGTTATTATCCGATTATCTATGTAAACACAATCGGACGAAGTCTAAGGACTTGTAGCTATTAAAGTGTAGCCAACACAAAGTAGACTGAAATAAATTGTATTGGTTTGACTGAGAAAAATAAAAACATTTTTCGTTATTCAGGGACTGTGCCGACGACACAGCCGGGCAATTAAAAAACATTTTGCACGTAGTTCGGCTATGGCATTTGCATCAACCCTATCCTGATCGCCTTTTTTGGTCTTCTAGGACCCGGGAGGGGAATTTTATCAAAACGCTATGTTGAATTAAAACATTGATTAAGAAACTTAAACCAGTTTTTTTTTTTATTTCGAATAGTCAGAAGCAGAACCCAAATAAATGTCTCGCTCGACTACACAAGGTAGGCCCTTTGCATGATGACGTCGCCAGCTTAAAATTCACCACCAAACCTCGTTTGTACGGAATTCCTTGCAAACCTTTGACAAGTTCACTTTGGTTTTAAGTTGGTATTCTTTACAACTTTGAACCTTTGAGAATACATTGATGAGATTGTCACAAGTTTACACTTAGGGGTGAAATTATCTAGTCTGAGGTAATAACAAAAGAATAACTATTGTACCGTGCCTTAATATGCTTGACATATGTGTGTGCATGTATTTTTCTGTCCATATTGAAGGATTTTTAAGTCTTAATAGCCATAAAAGTTTCTTAACAATATTTCAATGCATGGCTTACTTTTGTTGCATGGAAAGGGTGATAGTGATTTTCCCTTTGAAAGTTGTGAATGCGCAACTGAAGCGTTGGAGGAGTTACTGAGCAAACGGGAATAAATATGCACATTTTCACTCTGTCGATCGGCTGTAAGCATTGAGCCCGCGATGTGTAATGGTCACCTGCCTTACCCATAGTGACGTAGTGGAAGGGAGGGGAGAGTGGGGAGATGAACGCAGGGTGTAGGGGGTCGGTAGAGCAAAACGCCCAGGAGAGGGGAGGGTCCGAAGGTTGCTTAGTATTCGCGAGTTGGCTCATAGGAGCTTTTGAGTAGTCACATGGTATAACCTTCACAACTATTTTAAGTTGACAATATTTGTAGCATAAAGAAATTTACAGACCCCGTCGGTGTTTTAGCCATTTTTGACGCGCCTTGCTAACTGAAATGAAGTACCAATTCCGACCGCATGAAGTTAGCACGTACTCAAGCGAAAAAATTGAAAACAAAAATCCTCTTGGTTCCAGTGAAGGCACTCATCGGTTAGGTTAAATGTGCATGCATAAGTGAAAATTATTTATTATATATGGTGATGTTATTTCCTTTTATAACGGTATACAAAGTACACATACATTGTTCCCGTCCCAAACGCAATACAAATTATGTGATTTCATCTACACATTTGGTATACATCATTTGGTGTCTCTAAGCTTAAGTGTTACAAATATACATTTACATAACGAGGTTGTAATACAATTTTTTAGCATACCAAAGGATACGTGTATCGGTGCTTTGTCACTTTTAGCCACATTGCACAAGCCTCGCATTTTCAGTTCTTGTTGATCGGGCCTAACAAAGCTGAAACAGCCTGTTTATGCTTAGGCTTGCATTTTTATGCTTTATTTTGGTAGATCAGGGTAGAGGTGCCAGTTACCAAATTGGTCTCAGTTCCTTATTTTGTACACGAGGCTATAGCATGCGAAAGCACATTTGTGAGAGTATTCTGCTATAACGATCCTAACCTATAACCAGTTACCCTAGGCTGTCAATCAACCACTACGGAGCAAAGCAAAATACATCTTATTTCTGGAATAAAATTGCGATAAAAAGCAAGGTTATTTTGGAATTATGTGGACTATGTGACACGTAGAGGTAAAAAAGAACGAGTGAGCGGTACAGAGGTGTTAGTTGTGTTCCTTTGCATTTTAAGGCACACACAGGACCTGAATATAGCTAACATACCTTTCATATTAAAAGTTCTATTCAACAACGTGGCTTGACAGAAACACTGTAACGGTTAAATTCGCATTTTACACCCAAATGGTTTAAAAGAGGTACCAAACCATTACAATGAAAGGTTTAGTCCAATATGAATGCATAAGGGTAGACTCGTGGTCGTCATAACACAGCACATGCATATTTTTCTAGATCTTGGGTAAAAAGAGCTAGTCGTATTGAGATGTTGAAGTGAATAGTCGCGGTTATACGATACAACTTTTACCTAGGTAAATTGGAAATAAGAATAGCCGCGGCATGCTTAAATTTGCATTTACCTGGGTAAAGTTGTTTTCTTCGCGTAACCGATTTTACCTGAGTAAAATTTACCCCCTTTGCACGTGCTGGAAAACAATAGCGCAATTGTTAAACGGCACCCTTAAATTTGAATTTACCTAGGTAAATGGTTTTCTACGTGTAACCGATGTTAATGGTCACGCCATGAAAAACAATAGAATTTTTCCTAGGTAAAAGCCTACCTAGATAGTAGGGTCGATTGGTTTTTCCAGGTAAACCAACCCGATGAAATGTCGAGTTTTGACAGCTAGTTTTTTACTGCACGCTCTACACGCTCTCACTGTCGTTTTCATGCCAATGAAAATGCAAATTCTCAAATTGTTTTGTGCAATTAAGGTTTAAATAATTCAAAAAAGAAACTTTTTAAAGCAACCACGACGGCAACAACAGGGAAAACGTTAGTTAAAAACTTTTATCACCTCGCAATTATTCCAAATTGTTTCAGGACTTTCAGTAATTTGTCTAATGTTCGGGAGTTGAATTCGCAAGAAAGGAGTTGATATTCAGACAGAAAAAGGAAACCTCGAATTTGGTCATTTGACGTTGTTGTTTTGCAGAGAACGACAAAGAAATTTACCAAAGTGTGTAACGCACGTGCAGAGCCGTTGTTTTGCAAATTAAAACTATTGTTTTTTCCACGTTCCCGTTGCCGTCGCCGAAAATCCTAGGTAAATTGATTTTACCTAGGTAAAAGTGCTTCGTGTAACCGCGGATAATATGTTAATAGGTACAGTACAGTACACCTTACAATGAACGATTGCGTTGTGGTCTGGTCTGACTAAACACGTATGGGTTATTAGTTCAGTTATAGTCACACCCACTGTATCAAAAATTGAACAGATAAATATACCTGAGAATTGAATCGGAGGTGTTTTAAGTTGTTTATAAATAAGTAGTTAATGGTTATTACTACGACAAAAACTTCCATGTTACTACTTGAAAACTGTTCGTAACTGTTAAGAAAAAACATTTAGAGGAATTGATAGTAAATACGTACACAAATATAGTCACTTTAAATTCTAAATAAGGGACGTTTTTCGTTGCCCTTCATTTATGTAGATTGAGTAACTGCTGTAGCCAGACAAGTCCTTGCTTGGTCTAAATCATGGCGAACGTTGGTGTAAAAGTAGGTAAATTAGTTGGTGCATCTGTTGCGCTTTCTGTATTAGTTTTCGGTGTAGTTGTTCCTGGTGTGTTTCCTGTAGTCCCTGGAATTGTTGTTGGTATAGTTGCTGTAGATTCTGTTGTTGGTAAGGTTGCTGTAGATAGTGTAGTTGGGGTAGTCGCTGTGGTAGTTTTTGGTGTAATACTTGCTGTAGTTGTTGTATTTGCTGTTAATGTCATTTCTATAGTTGTGATAGCTTCTGGTAATGGTGATGATGGCTCTGTAGTCGGTGTAGTTGATGTAGCTGGGGTTGTTGTTTGTGTATTTGCCGTTGGAGTATTTTCTGTACTTGTTGTTGTTGGAGTACTTGGTGTAGACGTTTTTGATGTAGTTGGTGTGGTTGTTGTAGATGTAGTTTCTGTGGCTGATGTACTATTTGCTGTTGGCACTGTTGTTGTTGTTGTTGTTAATGGCACAATTGTTGTTATTATGGTTGGGGTAGCTGTTGCTGGTGAAGCATTTGTTGGTGTAGTTTCTGTAGTTGGTGTAGCTGTGGTAAAGGAAGTATTTAATGGTGTAGTTTCTGTAGTTGGTGTAGCTGTGGTAGCGGAAGTATTTGCAGGTGTAGATTTTGTAGTTGGTGTAGCTGTGGTCGGGGAAGTAGTTGCTGGTGTAGTTTCTGCAGTTGGTGTAGCTGTAGTAGGGGAAGTATTTGTTGGTGTAGTTTTTGTAGTTGGTGTAGTTGCGGTCGGGGAAGTATTTGTTGGTGTAGTTTCTGTAGTTGGTATAGTCGTGGTAGGGGAAGTATTTGTTGGTGTCGTTTTTGTAGTTGGTGTAGCTGTGGTAGGGGAAGTAGTTGCTGGTGTAGTTTCTGTAGTTGGTGTAGCTGTGGTAGGGGAAGTATTTGTTGGTGTAGCCTCTGTAGTTGTTGTTGGGGAGGAAGTTGCTGGTGCAGTATTTGTAGTTGCTGTTGATGTAGTTTGTGTAGTTGTTGTAGTTTTTGTTAGGGAAGTAGTTTGTGTAGTTGTAGTTGCTGTAGTTTCTGTAGTTTGTGTAGTTGTTGTTGGTGTGATTTCTGTAGTTAGTGCAGTTGTTGCTGTGGAAGTATTTGTTGGTGCCGTTTCTGCAGTTGATGTAGTTGTGGTTGGGGATATATTTGTTGGCGTAGTTTCTGTAGTTGGTGTAGTTGTTGTTGGGAAAGTATTTGTTGGTGTAATTTCTGTAGTTGCTGTTGTAGTTGTTTTAAGTGTAATTTCAGTAGATGGTGTAGTTGTTGTTTGAGAAGTATTCGTTGGAGTAGTATCTGTAGTTGCCGTTGCAGTTGTTTCTGGTGTAACTTTTGTAGTTGTTATAGTTGTTTTTGGTGATGATAGCGGTGTAGTTGCTATAGTTGGTGTAGTTGCGAGTGATGTTGTTGGTGAAGTTTGTGTAGTTAGTGTAGTTGTTTTTATAGTTGATATAGCTGTTGTTGGTGTACATGTAGTTGTTGTCAGAGTAGCTGTTGTTGTTAGAGTAACTGTTGTTGTTATGGTAATTGTTGTTACTGAAGTTGGGGTAGTCAATGTAGTTGTTGTAGCTTTGGTTTGTGTGGTCAATGTAGTTGGTGTAGCTGTAGTTTGTGTGGTCAATGTAGTTGGTGTAGCTGTTGTTGGTGTAGACTTTGTGGATTCTTTTGTCGGTGTGGGTGCTTTAATTGAAGGAGTTATTGTCTTTTGTGGTGGATCAGTGCATTTTTCTAGTAACTTCCACTTTTTTTTCAGGGCAGCCCATTTTCCGAAATCATGAATTGTACGCCGCTTTCCCCATTTCCATTTCCACACGTTCCACCATTGATAGAAAATGCCGGCATTCAGTTCTAGTGCTGTCAGACTAGCAGACAGGGTCACACACCATCTTCTGTCACAATAGGATAGGGTCACAGGGAGACCAACTCTCATTAAAGTGCCCTCCCCGTAAGCACCAGCTCGGATAGCGTGGGCCGAAATGTACCCCTCAATGCTCGCTGTAACTTCAGCAAAAGGCTCAATCTGACAATAAAAAAGGAAACTTTTTAAAATAAAAAATAGCAGACAATTTATTTCAAACTGTTAGTATAGCATTGTTGTTTCAATGTGATCAGTTTTTTGGCAATAACAGATTATGTTTTAACTGATTACATAACTGTTATGTTATGTTAATGTGCATAAAAAAGTCTGAAGGTCGGTCGTTGCCAGTTGTTTACAGATACCATGCCCCTCTTCAGAACCTCTAATTTCCTTGGACCTGTGTATCACGAAGATGTATTGTTTTCAGGGTTAGGGTCCATTGTTTTGTTGGTTGTTCTATTGTTTTCTCAGCCAATCCTGTGAGGCGTTCCGAGACGTACATGCCGCCTCGTTGTTGAAAGACTGGTGATGATAATTCACAGTGTTTATAGAAGATTATTAGTTTGATTATTATAGTTTTATACACACGTAATATAATATGCATTATATGTTTGTTTGTTAAAGCATTGGGGCCGGCGAAATGCGTTCACAAAAAATGCAAAGAACTGTAATTATAATTACAGTGAACTCTCTCTTACGCGACGACACTTGGTGCAAGAAAAGGTGGTGGTCGCTTAAGGGAGATAATCGCAATACAAACAGTGTTTGACTGAGAAACAAAACGGTTATTTACAAAGTGGTCGCTTACGGGATGTGGTCGCTTAAAAGAGTGGTCGTTAAGAGAGACTTGACTGTATATATATACGTACTTAATTATTATTATTCACTGAGTTGCTACTTTATTAAAAAAAATATAGTAACTGTTATTATGTCTCACATAGAACATCTAAATATAACAATCTCTTTACAAGCGTATACTGCAGCTGAGTAAAACATGAGTTTTATACCTGCACAGTTAACTTGACGGGATTGAGAGAGTTCCCATCTGGAGGAAAGCTTAACTTGATATTGACTTTAACTTGTAAGCCGAAGTCTACTCCAAGTCGTAAGGCGTGCACAGGAACAGAAATGCTCTAAAAAAAAAGAATGGAAACAGTGAAATTAATATGTAAGTATCTGTTATTCCAAGAAAGAATTCGCAGTCCAACCAACCCAATTAAAGGCCCTTGTCAATTTTATTGAATTTAGAATTGCGTTCTTGTTTTACCATCATTTACTAACGAAAAAATATTGCCAAAAGGACTTTTTTCTTTCTTTTTCCTGTTTTTCAGTCAAGGCTTTGCTAAAATTGACTAGGTACTCTCATATATACACGAAATGCCCCAAAATACCACGAGAGCCAGAAACAAAAATAAAGTGAATTTTCGGTCGGAATAAACGTTTGTCCTCGATAAATTGTCTGTTTTCAAATTTCTAACTTCGTTTGTCATTTGTGTTTGAAACTCATATAAATCTGTTACTCCTAAAATAATTAAACTTACCATTTTTATTTTCCATTGATGTCCCGAACGAGTACCTTTTCCTTGCAACTGAGATCTTGAGTACTTGATAGAAAGTACATTTGGCAACTTTTTTCCTCCGATTATAAGCTTCGCCGAAATTCCTATTTCTGTGATACCTCCTTTACCGAATTTCACCGAAAAGGTAGCCGTTCCCTTGACATTTATTCCGAGAACTTTCTTTGTAAACAATGTGTATGTCTCTTCGACACCGAGGTACATGGGCTCCGTCTTTTTCCAAATTTCTCGAACCACATTGTTTTCTTCTGCTCTCCGAACTCGCTTCAGAGAGGTGGCTGACGAGTTTGTTGAGTTGTGCTGTTGACTTGACAAGGAATCGTTTGACGGAGTTTCGGTATAATTAGTAGGTACCTTTTCCGTTCCGTTTACAGAAAACGTCGTCGTTGTCGAAACTTCGAGCTTTACAAAAAAGTTAAAATTGACCGCTTCAATCTCCGAGTAATCGAAATTGGGAGTTTCCATAAGGGAAACGTGACGTTTCAAAGTTACTGTCATTATGGTATCATTGAAGCTTCCATTGCTGTTAATTATTTCCCCGAAGTTCAACTTTGTAGAAAAATGGGAGCGGCTCACTATAACCATTCCGTTGCTCTTGTTGATGGACGTAAAATCAGAATATTGCATGTCCAGATCAATTTCTGATGACATGTTTGTAAAATCGGAGCGGTTAAAATGATTCTTGATGACTATCGTATCCTTATCCGATGTGTTTGCTTCCCGATGCATTTTGACGGATCCAGGGAGCAAAGGAGACTTTTCAGGGTGAAGTGTTTCTGAGTCTGCCCCCTTTTTCCCGTCCACATCTTCGTAGAGGTTACGGTTGACAGTAGGGAGTAGCTGTTCGAGGATGCCAAATACGAGTCGAACTTGTTCGGCATTGGTGGAATAATTCCCGTATAGTGCAACTGAGTCGCCAGCTCCGTCATTTGAGTGGTGTGTTGTTCTAAAAATATAGATTTAAAACAAAATCAAAATTTGAGGACTTTATTGTAATGGCAATGCAGTTACCTTTGTTTCTCAAGTCACAGTGGTAAGATACACCGACCAAAAATATATATTTTTGATGTTACAGTTGCAAATTGCATTTCAATATTAACCTTGAATTAAGCTGAAGTCGAACAAGGAAGTAGCTTGTCCTTATATTGAAGTCTCCAATGTCCACATTTCCAGCCACTTGGGACAGGTTAAATTTCATTAGGAACCAATACTCCTCGGACGTCTTGTTAAAAGCCCGGATACTAACTGTCGCATGGATGGCACCTTCAGTGAGTAAATAGAAAGACAGTTTAACACACCTTGCAACGACCACGGCTTATAAAGAGTGTAACTGATGTGACAGTCTAAGGGGCCGATTACATGACGAAGGTTTCTTGAAAAAATCTTCTTAAAACGACGTTTGCGATTACATGAAGAAAGTTTCAGCCCGGGGTGAAATTTCCAGCCGGTTTTTGAAACTGGGATAGAAATTTCAGTTCGGGCAAACGGGCTGAAGAACTTCAGGAAATCAGAATGAAGTTTCAACCCGGGCTGAAAAGCGAGGTCACCTGGGTAGAAAAGTGCACTTGGGCATGCGCAATGATTTGTTTTCAATGAAACAAGATAGTGGCATGGGCTGTCAGCCCGGACTGAAATTCGTCATGTAATCGCAACAAAATTCCAGCCCGCCTACCGGACTGAAATTCGCCATGTAATCGGCCCCTAACACGGTCTAATAAAACAAAAAGTCAAACAGTTTATAGCACCCTTCCCTTCCAGCTTCAATTCTGATGGACTAATCATTGTTACGTTACTAATCATTGTTACGTGGTTCTAACTATAGAGAGGTATACGATTTAATTGCATTTAGTCTAATATATGTTGGTTTATACCAAAACAGTGGATAGTGTTTTTCGCATCGCGCGCCCTGATTGGTTTATTGAAAGTCGGAAAAGTATGTGGTGGATGTTTCCCTCGCTACTTCGCGGCTCGTCAAATATCCACCACTATTTACCTCCACTTCGGTGAATAATTGTTACTGATGTAAAGGTACTAACATAATATTTCCCCCTTCAAGTCTCAGAGCCGGGACAATGACTTTTTTGAGACACCTACTGTGCAGAACTGTTGTACAAACAAAGATACCGTACCCTTCTGTAAGTCTCTCAGATGCACTTCCACGTTTTGCTGCACTCCATATGTCAGGGTTTCGTCTTCATCCAATTTAACTTCTGCCAAATTAGCTGAATCCGGAGTCAGTTCCTTCGGCAGGGTAAAATAAATGGCCACAAAAAGCACCGCTCCAAGTATTAGAACCACTGCTAAGACGCCAATGAGAGCAACTTTAGATTTACGACATAGCTTCATGTTTTGCTTAAATAAACGCTTTTGTGTTAATGAACTCCACTTGCGACCGAGTTTCCTTCCCAAATGCGGATATATAGTCACGACGCACGATTAATAATATTACTGAAAACTCATTTAAATAAATGTCACTCTAGCTTATTTTGAAACATTGTTTACCGTTTTATGTACGTATGTCCTTGGGGCAATTGTAGCGTAACAAGTATCTGGTTTTTTAATTATTTTGAAATTACCACATTCCTGCACATTTATCCAACCCATGCACATTCCGATGGAATTAGTTATTTTCAAACGTTTTTATGCTGATCTTCAAAACCTGCATCGTATTTCATCTGCCGTTTAGTTTAGAAATTATGTTGCGGGGGGGGGGGGGGGGGGGGGGTCTTATACAATTTATTGTACTGGAAATGAGTGTTACGTGTTTGCACCATAAGATTATCTTTTACATTCTTGAGGCTTATTTTTATGCAATTCGGCAGATACCAGAACGTTAACCGCCGCTGAAAAAGGTTCACTATGACGTGACAGGTGCTGAGTTGTATATAGGGAAGATATCAATGACGTCCCCAATTGTTATTAATGTGCCAACCAGAGCCTTATTGGCTGCCGAAACAAAGGGTTCTTTTGTTCCAGTGGCTGGCACATTTGAATAGCAAAAAGAATGTTTGTAAACAGATATCATCCCTATAGAAGGTTCAGTTTTGCGTCATACAGATGGCTCAAACTGAAAACGATTTGGCCACAACACTGCAACAGTAGAAATGCTATTCTCCAAGGCTAGCCGATTATGTTTCTTTTTATGCTCGAGTTTAGCGCAAATTAAAGCTTTTGGACAGTCGAGTAAAGCCAAAATTGTGTCAACCTTACTTATTATTGCTTCAATTAAAACCAATTATTATGGTTGTTATTGAAGACACAGATTTATCAATAACTGTTTTTTTAGCGCTCAAAAAAGAGGTGGGAAGAATATTCTGGTCCACTTGATCGCCAAGACTGAAATTATGCTGTTAATTGACCACAAAACAGTCGATAATTGCCTTTATATTACTATAATCGCTGTTTGACATATTGTCAAAAGTCTTGATGGTTCACGGACGTCGTTTTATTTCTGTCCTGAGTGCTTTAAGCCGCAGAGTTCACAGACCGTTGAATCGAGCCGAATATCACTCAACCCTTGAGGGTAAATTGCAATTTTCACTTCCTAAGCATTCTTGCCATTTTTTAACAGCATTTTCTGATCATCAAACACAAAAGAGTAAGCTGAAGCCTGGATTTCACTAGCGACATAACTGAGGAACATTATTTAGTGTCAGTGTTTTGTGCAAAATCATGTAAAGCGATAACGAATGCCATCTAAAAGCAACGGACTTACCAATCCTTTAAAAACTTTGGAAGAGTAACTATATTCGATTCACTCACAACAATGGCACAGTGTCTACCGAAGTTCTTTAAGTTAGAGCGTGTGTCATCTCTTTATTTTTAGTTAGAACATCCAATTTTACCGTCTCGAACGGTCGTACCTCTGTACAGCTAAATACATTTGACACTGAAATAAGTTTTTATTTATTTTTTATTATTTATTATTTTAGAGCAATCTTCCGAAGTTCCGAGTAAATTCCCTGTTAAAAATATACTGTCCACCTAAAAGGTTGAAAGTGTCAGTTAAATGTTTCAAAATTTAATAAAAATAAACTCGAATTCTCTAATTAGGTTAAATCTTCGAATATAATCCCTAAACACCTGCACAAAACAAAACAATGATATTGTTTTTAAAATAATTTCAACAAAGTTGACAGGATATATTGTTCCCATCGTCTATTTCCCTTATTTTCTTTGACGTGAAGCGCTTCAAGTCAATGAAACAAAGGGTGCCCCTCAGTTGCTATGTCTCAGTCGGCAAACAAACAGCTATGCAATGCGTCAATTTAACGCACTACAAATTAACTTGGTTCACTGGGTTAAGTGGGCTATAAGTCGATAATGTCTCAAGTAAAAACTATATATTGATTAATTTAGCAATTAGGTGACAAGTTCAATTGAAAAAAGCAAGTACTGCACTTATGATGCTAGGTCAACGCTAATATAAGTTTGTCAGTAACAAATAGATTCCATTTCGCCGTGCGTTCGTTCAGATATAGATCACAGATGACGTCAAAATATAATGGTAAGAACAAGCGTGACGTTAACGTTCTCAGTGAATGTCAATTGGCGCATGACGAGTCCGGGTATGGTAGGGTGGATATATGTACATACATATATGTACATACCGAGACATGTATACATATGAACATGCAATGCTTTGGTGTCGAGTCTTGTCCTTCGAAGTCTTAACCTTTAAAGCTGTTTTGTTTCGTAGCAAAGAAGTTCTCGAAAGTCTCGATAACTTTTCAGTCCGGAAAAGCATTTATGTGCGCGATATTTAGATTAAAGATTCAAATTTTGCTTGTTTTAAAGGCTAGCTCATACAATCCTAATTTGGTTGCGGGCTAAAAATTAATACACTGCAAAACGGCTGGAAATCGAGCCTGCCATTCTATAGATTACGAATATACCCCCGCGCTCCACCGCGGTCAAACGTCCGAGGCGTTTTTCGTTTTAAAGAGTGGGATTTTATTTAATATTAAATGGAAATATGGGCAATAATGTATAAAAAACATTAGTTGACGTTGCTATCTTTTAATTTTTCTCAAAATGATGAGCTTTTTCCGTTGAAAACTGACCAAAACTCTTTGCGCCTGATCAACTGAATTATGTTGGCAAAAAAAATGGCGCTGACGATTCTGCAGTTCACAGCTTTTAAACGCTTAGAACTTTTTTGGTAAACTTTCAAAACGTTTGGTAAATTGACAGTGTATTGGCAATATATTAAACTTTAAACAGTGAAAATGACAACCTTAACTTTTAAGTACTTTGCTTAACTTTCGCAAATTTCTTTCGTTTGACCGCGGTTCCCCCGCGCCGAGCCCGCGTCGAGAACATTGTCGTCCCCAGAGCCGCTTGGCCCTCATTTAAAACCGCGGTTAAAACCGCCGGAGCCTGAGTGCGAGGACCAACATGGCGGCCCGGTTAGTTCTTCTGACTGATTGAACTGATTTTTTGGAGCTGAAAGCAAACGCTATGGGCTTTAATGACCTCATGCACCCTAGAAGTATCTACAAAAAGTCTCCACCCGACTTCAAGATACTTGCTGAGAAATTTGACTACTTTAGAAGGCTTGCCAAGGAAACGAAACCCGGACGCTTCACTTTGAATTTCAAAGATCCTGAATCTCTGCGAGCTTTGACTTGTGCTTTGCTGGAACATGATTTTGGGCTCAAGATCAGTATTCCATTAGATCGACTTATCCCTACAGTGCCTCTCCGGCTTAACTATATCTTGTGGATCGAAGATCTTCTCTCTTGCCTTCCTGAAGATTGCAATCACTCAACTGTTCGTGGTTTTGACATCGGTATAAGCTTAATATTAAGATGGACAACTTTAATAGAGTGTTTTCACATGGAAGACAGTTTACCACGGGCGTAGAAGGAGGGTGGGACACCTTAGCAGAAGACAATAGCTAATAATTTTGCTTCTTTGATGAAGTTCCCCAAATACAATATCTTTTAAAAATTGCATGTTGTGCGATTGGGTCTCAAAATACTTGAAATCTTAAAAAAATAATTAGACTTTATGCACCTTGAACCTTAACTTTTTAGCGGTTTTTGAGTATAGGCCAATGAGATCACTAGTTGTAACAATGAAAATAGTTGACATTCCATCGTGCATTGCCGTTCAGCACTATCCTTCTTATGTGGATCATTACTTAAGTATTTATAAACAATTGAGTATACATTGTATTTTTGATTGTTACAAATATCATTGTTAATATCACTTTATTCCAGTAAAAAAGGTCACCCATGAAAACTTTCTCAAACTACCTCTTGAAGATGAGGACATTAAAGAGTTTGATTTCTGCATGTGCAATCCACCATTCTTTGTCAATGAGTTCGAGGCTTCTCACAGTGTTACGCGCAGCGACAAACGTCCCCAGCCTAGTGGGGTGTGTACTGGAACAGAAACTGAAACTGTCACTGGAGGGGGTGAGGTGGAATTTGTCAAAGAAATCATAAAAGACAGTCTTGCTATGAAGGAGCAGATCAGGTATTGTTGGAATTTTGTTTTCAGTTGTCTTGTAAAAAAAAATCAATGTGACTCAGTTTTGATATGTTTTTTATGCTCAAGAGTCTTGAGAAGCCTGGGTATTCATTTGGGTGACAATTCAACACTCACTTCCAATTCAGCACTTGCATTTCACATGTTGTAATTTTTAGTGGGTAGATAAAGATGGCTTTTATAATTTGCAAAGTTTCAATTATTCATTCATTGATAAGGGAGCCTTTATTTGTTTGTACATGTACACACTGTACATCCAAACTCTCCCCTTCTTCGTCCCTCCCTCCCTTTCTTCCTTTCTCTTTCCTCTAATTCCCCTACTTCCTCTCTCCCTCTCTCCCTCCCTTTCTTCCTTACCTTCCTCTCTCACTCCCTCCCTCCTTCCTTCCTTCCTTTGTTCCTTTTTCCTTCCTTCCATAAAAACAAATTGTCATTTTATTCAGTCAAAATTATTGCAATATCGATATCTAAGTAACCAAAAACACCAATGAATAACCAGTAATTCATTTAAACTCCTTGCATGGCAGCTGGTACACAACAATGCTGGGAAAGAAGTCAAGTTTATCTCCCATCCTGGCTTTTCTCAGAGAAAATAATGTAAGTATCAAAACTATATGTATCAAAACAAAACAATGGATCAGATTAAGGGTAACCGTTGTAATTAAACGCTCTCATATCCAGAAACGATGATTTTCATGATGGTAAAAGATTACGTCAGAAACCCATAAGTGGGTTGAAATGTACAACTCTCTCTTGTACGCTTCAAAACAAGCTTCCAATTATTCAATTTGCTAAGCAGTTGTTACAGCCATATTTGGAAAATCAAGATAAAAAAATTAACCAATCAATTCGCTAGAACAACTTGCTTCCAATCTCGAGGGACCGAAAGGTTTCCAAATATGGTAGTAAGCAAAAAATGAATATTCGGAAGCTGTGAATGTGCGTTACACGTTTCAACCCACTTATGGGTTTCTGATTAGGTTCATTTAGCTGTCACTATGGAGTGAGTTTGGTATGAAACAAGGTGCATCTACAGGGTGTAGGTGGTGTCAAATGGATAAGCTTTCTACACAGACATCAGGAAACCTCTCTCCTATTTGTTTGTGATGAGGAGAGTGATGGCATGAAAAGGCCAAGCAATGTAAGCCTATGAACAGACTCTACGACATGTGTATGTCTATTTCTTCCTTCATTAACCATTTTTAGTACTATAATAATGTTCGTATTTTACCCATTTTATCGTTAGAATGTCAACAAACTGTTTCTTTTTTGCAGATTAAGACTGTGACGACCACTGAGTTTTGCCAGGGGCACACCATGCGTTGGGGCGTGGCCTGGTCATTCTTACCTGATGTTGCTGTACAGGTGTGTTATCCTTTTAACTGTTTGAAACTGTTAAAAGCGTCTATTCGTAAAATCATCGCGCTAATTAGAAGCGAATTGCGATATTACCACAAAGAATATTATTATTTTTTTAAAAAGTTTACAGGGTTTATCTATGGGGTCTTACAATTTCAATTCCATCTATGGGTTTACTTTATAGCAATACGTGTAAATATATCATCTCAGTTACACTTCGACTACCAGTCGAGTGCCAAGGTGCAAATTGCATGTTTTCCTTCACTTGTCACTGGTCGCATGTTTTCCTATGTTTGACAGCAGTTGCCTGTTTGCCAGCAGTTGCCTGGGCTGCCTAATATCGCTGTGTGTCTCAGATACCACGCAGCTCTTTACAACCTCAAATTTCATTGGACCTGTGTATCACACAGCTCTATTGTTTTCAGGGCTAGGGTCCATTGTTGTGTTGTTTGTTCTATTGTTTTCTCAGCAAATCAGAGAAGATCTTGTAAGAGCTGCGTACTGCTCCGTATACAAGTTTCGCTGCAACCCGAAAATGGTTGTCATTTTCCTTCGCTTTGCACCAATTGAAATTTTTCCATGATTGACACTGGTTGCATTTCTGATTGGTTAGGTTGTCTCTAACTAATATCTTGCGTTTCGTCACTTAGGAATCTCCTACAAAGCGCCGTAAACGAGCCAAAAAAGCAAAACCTCTGCAGTTGGTTATTCCTGATGAGTTCACGGCTACTTCACAAGCAGACTGTGAAATGCAGATACAAACTGTGCACAGAGTCACAGCTATAGTTAGTTATGTCAGGAAGGCGCTGAAAGAGTTAAAGGTTAGTACCTTTATCAACTGTCTGTCACTTTAAGTTATAAAACATTTACGTTGATCGTTATGCAGTGCATCACGACAAGTTGTTTTCTTGAGCAAAAGTAATACTCTGTGGCGGACGTCGCCCGAGAATCACTCGCGCGTGTGCGTGGTAACGGATTGCGATTACATGTATTTATCAGCTGCAAAGCAAGTCAGCATTTTTTCAAGGTAGGGTGGCAAGATCTTTTGAAGTGACACCGTTTCATCAGATTGATACGTTCCTACCAGATATAATGCACCAGGAGCTAGCTGGGGGACTGTACTCATGTCAGCCACACAAGAGTACGTGTTCTCGTGATAACCTTACTGAACCAATTGCTTTATAGTACCTGACGTTACTAATCGAACTGTTCGGTAATCGAACTCAATCGAACTTAATCGAACGATTGGGTTCGGTTAGTTCGATAATCGAACACAATCGAACCCAAAAATTTTTGTGGGAGAGTTCGATTGCGTTTGATTTCCGAACTAATCGAACCCAATCGAACACAGTCACTCCCCAAATCGAACGAAATCGAACCTGATAGTACTCAATCGAACTAATCGAACCAATCGAACGCACTCGAACGTTCGATTGCTCAAACTTTTTTGTGAGAGTGCGATTGTGTTCGATTACCGAACTTAATCGAACCCAATCGCGTGATTGGGTTCGATTAGGTTCGATTAAGTTCGATTAATCGAACGTTCGATTTGGTTCGATTAGTGACGTCAGGATAGTAACATGCAAAATATTCAGACTATGCCTGAGTGGTCGGATCATTTAACCCTTTAATCACAACTATCAAACTACAAATTCTCCTTTCTTGTCCTCATACGTTTTTTTATATAGAAGTCTTTTTATATATTCAGGTAGACCTGAATTCTCATGACCTCTGATTGATTTTATGCATTGATATTACAAGGAGAAATATGATGCTGATCGCAGATAATCAACTTGGACTAGTGTTTGCACATGACGTCATAAAAATTCAAAAATCTAAAGTATACATCCTACAAAGCTGTTTCTAACATGGTATGTGGCTTTAACGATGTTTTGCTTTCGATTTATAAAGGTTTGAAATGTGTCACGCAATTCGTCACGCTATTTCATATAAGCCGTGAAAATAAACAAAATTGATCCAGTTAAAAGTTATTTTTTAATTATAGATGATTATAAGCCGATTTATTGGCACGTATAGTGAATACAATATTTTGTGATGAGATTTTTGGTGCAGTTATTAGACTTTGAATTTTTGGCCGCCATGTTGGTGTCCCTAAGTGGTACACTAAGATGACCGTTGCATACATTTCTTACTAAAAATGTCAAATACTCATTCGCCTATAACTCTTGAACGAAATGTTCTAGCGCTTTAAAATTTGGCCCAGATGTGTAGTTTTAAACTCTTTACAATTCCATAAACATTTTGTAATCGAAAACTGTTGTTTAATGCTTCTGAATTTTGATATGACGTAAGTGAAAACACTCTATACTTAGCGTGTCCTCTAAATAAACGGGTTTTTTTCCACTACATGGTTTGTTATATTTGACATATCTTGACAAACTGAGTGATGTTGAAAGTATGCGCGATATTTTGTTGTTTCCAAATTTTATGTGATGTTTCATGTTGTTTGCCACTCTCGGTAGGTTACTGTGAGAGAGCAGGAGGAAGCTGACAGATCATTCGGGACGTTCACATTCCACTGTCATGCCTCGGAGAAAACCTGGACACATCAGAGGAGAAAACGGCGGGAAAACCTCAGGAAAAATTCGACACAAGAAAACGCCGAAGGTGGCCAACTTTGTAGTGACGAAGCCGCGAAAGAACACGCAGACGATACGTTGAATGACACGAAAACCCAGGTCGACACACCAGTGGACGTCAACACAGGTACGAAAACCTTAAACGCCGATGAAGTGTTAACAGATTCTGTCGTTTCTAAGAGCACGGAATTTAATTCCCAAGAAAGTCCTTCTCAAAGTTGTGTACCACGACAGGGTGAAACTGTTGTCAGACCTCTGATATCGTTCTTGGTCAGAGTGGGGAGTGGTGCAGAGGTCGGTAGCGAACAGCCTCGTGATGGTGTTGTGTTGGAAATGACGTGGATTGATGGACAGGACAAGAATGACTTGTATCAGTTATACCAGTATTTTCAGAATAAACTTTTGAAAGGTTTTTAGGGCATTTCAACAATACCATTCTATAGTGCACTCTTTTCTTTAAATTTATGCAAGAATGAGGACATTTTCTTTCGGACACTAAACTGTGTTTTTTCAGCAGATTTCGGACGATTTTCCTTATCTGTGTACCCTATCCTTATCTGTGTGACTACTCTAAACAGTTAATCCTGCTTATATTATGAAGTTGTAACAAAAACAAATGAAGGTTGTATCGTAATTTTGCCCAACACCATTACACGAACTTTAGTTGCAGAAATGACTGATTAGCAAGATCTTGACCAAATTACGATGTAGTAGTTTATTCTTGAAGACAACAGTGATGAGAATGGTGTGCATTGTAATGTTAATGCATTGCTGACTGAAAATATACCTCTGTTAAAACGTTGCGTCGTTTTTATGTTCGCATGTCTATTTTTTTCGGACATTTAAATTTTTAGAACGCTTGGTTAATTTTTGTCCGAAATTTAAACGTCCGATAATCTTTGATGTTTAAAGTTAAAGCTATCTATAATGTTACAAGGAGTGCGAAGTGTAAAATAGGATATATAAATATGTTTTGGCTGTATTTTATGAAAAACATAGCCGTTCTACATGTATTTTGAAGAGTCAATAGGTGGCTTCATGAGACGTGACTAAACGATAACATTCTTTACATTTATTTTGCCAGTCAGTTCAAAGTTTAAAATAACTCCGATGAGAACTACGCAAGCCATTTAATCGTTTCCTTTGTTTCAGCACGTAAGCAATTGAAAAACATGACGACACTTCTGAATTCTAAAACCGTGGATAAGCCTAACCCTAACCCTAACCCTAAATTAACTCCGATGAGAACTACGCAAGCCATTTAATCATTTCCTTTGTTTCAGCACGCAACAATTGCAAAACATAACGACACTTCTGAATTCTAAAACCGTGGATAAGGTACTACTGTGTTGGCATACCGGGGAGGTGGAGGGGAGGGACTCCCTATAAAGGGATATACGGGGATGCTCCGCCCGAAAGGGGTACCATTTTTAGGCTGGAGGTATAGGTGGTTTGCACGTTACGTCATGGCGGCCATGTTGGAGCACACCTACAAAAGAATTTTAATGAACTTCTTTTGTTATGTGCTCCAACATGGCCGCCATGGCCTTTGTCATTTGAGTCCCACAGGACTGAAGGTCACGTGAGTGAAAACCATCTATATGAAAGGGTAGGGATTTCACGAGATGAAGTATAGAAAAAGGGTGGGAAAACTGCCATTTAGGTTACCTTTTCTGTCAAAAACGGTGTGTAAAAGGATACGGGTTTGGACCTCGGGGCGGAGCACTCGCGATATTTTTCCTTCGCACGCTGCCTATCGTTCGCTCCCCACTAGGGAGCTTAAGCTACCACGACGGCAACGGCAGCGAGAGCAGCACAAAACAATAGGTTTAATGAGCGAAAACAATGCCACTGCACGTGCGTTTTACATTTGATACATTCTTTACCGTTCCCTACAAAACAACAACGTCAAATCATCAAATTATAGGTTTTGTGGAGAACGTGAACATACGACAGTTAATACCAATTCAGGTCCTGGACAATTCAGTCACATCAGGCAAATTCAACAATTTAAAACAATTTCGTAGTGGCTTAAATGAGCATTCTTTTTTTCAATGACGTTTTCTTTGGCGTTGCCGTCGTGGTAACCGTTGCTAAAGCTCCCTACTATCTGAACGCCAGGCAAACTTTACTAACAGAGTTTAAAAAAGCTGGCCAAAAAACGTATTAGAATCACATTTGAAGACCCTTAATATGATGGTTCAGTTTTGATTAAAATGACTACACGTACTGTACGCCGCTGGAACAACTGAAGTGTCTTAAGCTGGGGATGGGCCTGGCTGGAAATGGCGTGCAGTTTGAAAATGTCAGGCCAACAATTTCAAGTTCTTGTCTTGTTTTGTCTTCCTCCAGGAATTTACTTGATATTTTCCTCTTGGCGAACATTTCGTGTATGAACAACGAAGTTTGTTTTAAATTTAATTTTAGGTTAATTATCATTTGATTTTCTTACTGGATTTTACATTTTTGGCACGTAAATATAAGTACTCCTGGGTTAATTCCAGTGGAAGGGAGATTACTCGTTTGGTCCGAAAGCTGCCTTTTAAATTCAGTTTCTAACGAATGATGTTAAAGTTGTTAGCCAGCAAACCAACCCAACTTGTCCAGTATACGTGGGATATTATTGCTTTGCTTTCAAAAGCAACAAAAATTGTTTATTTGTTGGAAAACATTTTACACATGACAGCTTTTCAGCCCCGAAAAGTTTTCGGGAGCTTTGAGAAACGCACGCCGGGTTCACCGTTGCATTCTCAAAACTGGTACCCTGTTTCAGACTTAAATAGATTTGACTTTTGTACATCCTCAGACCTAATCCCTCAAACGTGCTACCAACGAATACTTCAGATCCACTTTACGCAAAATGTAATCCCATTATAAATACAATGGTTTTTCGCCATGAATTAGTCTACATTTTAATTGGATTTGAAGATGCAAGGAAGTTTATTTTAAGTTTAGCGCGTGCCATGAAAGCAATCGAAGCATGTCTTCCTGGCGAAATTTTGATTTCAAAGCATACACCCCACGGCCAAAAAAAAACGGGAAAAAACTGAGTCGAGCCTCCTTAAAGTGGCTCTTTTAGACTAAATTGTAAATACTTTTAGGATATTTTTCTTTGTTTATGCCGGTTTTAATTGTATTTTAGACTTTTTAAATGACTCTTATTTCTTATACGGAGGGTAATCATAGAATGAGAATTAACCCCCTATTACTCCTCCCGTCACGATTGGTTCATCTGTTTTTATGTTATTCCTCAAATCCTCCCTTCGCCTCTCTTTTCTCGCGCTTGCCATACACTACCGATCGAAGGTATTAGTGCATTTACCGCGGTGGAATCGCGGTTTTGGGCTGCGGTTTGACCTCGGCAAAACCTCGTCTGACATCTTTGAAAACCCCGGCCTCGGTTTAAAAATCCCGGTAAAAAATAGGCCGCGGTCGATAGTCTTTGCAGTTAAAGAATATCCAAAATATGGGTGTAAAACGCAAAAGCGGCCATGTATATGTTTCTCTTAAGTGTTTCAGTTAACATTAGTGTTACATGACTTTGTTCAATTTAAGCAAGCATGGAGTTTTCCCCTGACACATTCGTTATTTCGCTAGTAAAGAATATCTGAAAAGTAAATATAAAACTTAAAGCGTTCGTTTCTCACAAGTGTTTTACAACAGTAGAATATGACTGTTTAATTGAAGCTTGCAAACATGGATTTTTCCCAGACATTTGTTGTCTTCGCTATTATGATTATAAAGAGGTTCCGAAACGTGAATATAAAACTTAAAAGCCGGTCCGCGTATGTTTCTTTCAAGTATCTCACTAGTACTTTAGTGGTAAGTCTGTATTTTCTAAGCAAGCATGGATTTTTCTCTGACACATTCGTTGTCTTCGCATATCAACTGAGCTTCGTTGCAGGGACAATCATCGTCTGTCTTGCAAGCAGCCTTGTACACACGAAAGCACTGAAAACGAAACACATGAGCTAAATTAGGAAAGCAATCACATTAGAGAATGAAGCACGAAGAAAAAATAGTTATTGCTCTGCAGTAGTAGTCGTGCTGTAGTTATCTAATGTGAAGGCGTTGTTCCAGTTCGACCCGAAGATTGATGATTAAAAAACTAGTGTCTGCGCCCGTGTTTTAGACTGTAAAATAGTTGTTGTTGTTGTTGTTTTTCTCTCTCGTAAAGTTGGTGTATTGTAGGTACCGTGCGATGGAATAAAATATCACATTAGGGGAGAAATAAAACTTACGACGTTTGACGCTACATACACCGAGCTAAGAGCCAGAACCACTACGCCTGCATGACTTATAAAGGACAAGGTCCCCTCAGCGACCAGCCTGACAAAACCCTAATTCTACAAGTACATGTAAAGGCACCGTAAACGACCACTTCTCTAAAGGACCGTGACCACCTTTTGGATTAACGAGCTAGGATTTATCTTTTTTTTGTGGAGCTCTTCGAAGCGACCATCCCAGAAAGACTTACAACTGAAAAAGTAAAATTCTTCATGGCCCACAATGGCATTGTCTTCCGCGACATGTACTTACAGTGCCCAGTTTCTTGATGCGCGGCATAATAATTTGCACATACAGAACTAGTCGGCTGTAATTGGTCAACGGATTAAGCTTTGGGAAAACTCTAGTCTCTTCGCAGATTCAACTGCTGTCAATGAAACGGTTTGATGCGTGAAGTTTATAGAGAAGTGAGTTTATAAGAAAATTAAGACATAGACTGTCCATTGTGCGCCAAAGCCATTTCCTCACACAAACAAGATGCCGAAATAGCGAACTTTCATGTCAAATTTGACCGATGTTGTAGAAGTGCAAAACAACAGACAACCGCCCACACGGTTTAATTGATCTTTCTTCTATAAAAAGCGTATGATACAAGTAGTTTATCAAAAGTTGTTTATGAGTAAAACAAGCGCAACGTATACCCACTTGACATTTTCAGGCCATTTTCTCTATTGTCGGAAGCACGCTTAGCTAATTAGCTTTCAAATTTAGCGCCGGCAGCTCATTAAAAGTCCCGGATGTGTCGCTGCATTGTGGGCGATGTTCAGTAACAGCGGGTGGTGTACAGCGTTTCATTTTGTCCATGCATTCACTATAGACTCATGGCATTACGCTGTTATTAGAAATGCTGAATTACGTTATCCCTTTGGCATGAAAACTGTTCTTAATTGGATTCATATTGATGCAGACAGATTTCCCGTCTTAGCAACTGCATCATAGACAAGTTTCTCGTCAATGAACTTTGCTATTTTGTTTTGTTTTTTCCTGTGCGCGAATCTCTTTTGATTTAATACTACAACCTCATTTAAAACTGACGATGTTGTGACCAGCTCTAACAGTCTGCCTTATATCAAAAAGGGGCTGTCCATCATAAGAGGAAGATGAAATGAGGTAGAAGGGTTGTTTAACATGCCTGACTCAGAGGTATCCGTAAAGAGACAGTTTAATGTAAACTACGTCTTGTACTTCTAGTAAATTACTTCAAGCAGAATTTTCCGAAGATTAGCGGATTATAGATTATCCCTCATAACCAAAATATCTTTAAAATTAGAGAGCAAGTGTTACACGTCAAGCGTCGCGATTGCGCGGTTGCGGTAGCCAGCGTGCAGACGTTTTCTATTTCCGCGTGAAGCAAAGTTAAAGGGACATGTCTGCACGCAAGCTACGGTTGCGGCTGCAGGAAACGTAAACAAAGGCGTGCAAAACCATAGCACACATTCTGAACTACGTTAGAACTTTTCACTCAAGGGCTCTTCAGATTTAATATTCTAAAAATGCAAAGAATGGTTTTGTATTATTTCTTGACGGATTAACAACTGTAGTCTTAAAAATATGGTCTACTAACATCAAGCAAACACCACTTTACCGATGCCAACAGCTACCTTCATATCGACATCGACGAAATCAATAGAACAGACAAGACAAAAAATGGACAAACAAGCTAACAAATTATCTCGACAGAGAGTTGTCGAATCTGAGAAATCACTCGTTCGAGTTTGTAGAACCAGTAACAGCACGATTTACTGGGCATTACAGATGAATTTATATGAAACATGGAGAGTCTTAGAGAAAGGAGGAAAATGAGAAGGTCGCCGTTTTCAACACCAACAAACAGTTGATACCCAAACATGAGCTTCCGGGTTGGTAGCAGTCTATTTTGGTGCCGTTTAGTAATCATTAACTTAGAATTTTAATTTTAAATCTTCATTATCTTCACAAATCTGCCCTCTACCTTTTGTTTCTCTCTCGATCTCTTCTGGAACACTCCCAAAAATTCACAAAACATTGTATAACATTGATCTACAGGCGGTATGAAGGCATCTTTGGATTGCTAGAACGTTACGGGGATAATCCCATTAAGCCGCTCTAAAGTAGTGTAAAAGTGGTATTTACTGCAATCCACCTTAACACTGACCCCTTAATACCGACCGGACCACTAACAAGACTTAAATCCTTTAAGTGACGACACCTAAATAGACTACTTCTCTATAGACAACTTCCATCGAACAGTTTTTTTTTTGGTCAACTCTCAATTGGACGATCATACCGTATTTCTTGGAACGAACGTCAGGAGCGTTTATTGCAAATTCAGTTGTTTTTTAGAAGACGTTAATTCGAGAAGCAACGACTAAACAGCAAGTCAGACACACAGAGATTGTTATATTCTTGAAATAACCTAGTGGTATGAGCAAGCAGTCTTTCTACCGACATTAGAGCGGTTTCAATTGGCTCAGTGACAAGTCTCGTGCCACTTCTCAACCCGGCAATCAGAAGTAAAACCAAAATGAGTCGTGACTTGCTTGCACGCGTTTTCCCGCGCTTGGCTCCGGCTACCTTCATTTGCTTCGAGTTCTAATTGGTTTATTGGACTGTTGACTGCGACTGTTATGGGCAGAGTAATTACTTTGGTTTTGGTTCTACAACACTCAATTAAAAATCGCTTTAACCCAAGAGACATTAATTTATTTTTTGACCGTTCAATAAGGAGTGCATTTTTTAAGGGGTCGTTTAAATTAGAGGATGTATTTATCTCAGTAAATGCGGTAATCGACTATTCAGGATGTTACAAAAAATAATAACACGTCAAAGAACAGCTTTGTGGAATGAGATCTCACTATACTAAGAGTTAACCCCCATCCGAATGATAGGCATGTATGCAACGAGCTTTAAGCAAGAATTAATACTGATCCAATTAATCATACTTGACAAATTGGATGAAGCATTGTCATAGCATCTCGTACAAAACGCCTTAAAACCCACTGTAACGTGTTGAATTGCCAGTAAGGCCTGTTGAGAGTCTGAGCGGTTTGATCAAAAGCGTCTCAAGATCGTATCAAGCGGAGACCCTAGAGTATCTACTGTAAGTAAACTGTTTTTGTTTATGTCATTCATGCGATAAATGAGTAACCGTGCATGTCTATTTGTACAATTAGAGGTTTTCACTACTAAAATTGATCTGAGAAAAATCATAGCTGGCGAAGTAGGCGCTGGTTTAAAACAGGGCGTAATTCTGTGGAAGCGCATCGCCCGCAACCATACGATTACATATACTATTAGTTATGTTAGAGTGTGGGAAAGGATGCTTTCATGTTCTACTCTCTACTGAAAGGCTTGCGGAAGCCGTAAGGTTGTTTTCCTGACTATAAACTGTATTTGAAATAAGCACTCGATTTTGTTTTAAACGCGTATCAATAGGCCATTTCCGAGTTGCTTTTTGTCTCGTTATCAAAGCGAGGCTTGGTGCACAACCTTTCATATGAAAATTAGCTTTCATTCACATGTAAATAAAACTAATTTTCACATGAAAGGTTGTGCACCAAGCCTCACTCTGATAACGAAACAAAAAGCAACTCGGAAATGGCCTATTTGAATGTGAAGGTGGCTGCCATCATAAACTGGTCTTAACATAATTTATGTTTTATTTTCTGTTCAACGTAAGCTTTGTTCTTGTTAAATGGGTCTGTCTGTCGATATTGTCTGTTTGGATAAAACCTCCAAGTTAACCATTCAAACGAAAGTTACTTTGCAACGTACTTTCCTGTAGTGTTGTTTGTTATGTTGCACAATGTGGTTCTAACTTTTGAGTCTGGGTGACATCCTTAAGTATCGCCATTCAAATGACAGCTACTGAGCAGTACTTTCCTGTGGTGTTGTTTATTGTGCTGTACAGGGTCGTTCTAACTTTCAAGTCCGTGGATGAAAAGAATGTGTGTGGTACTGAATTCAAATAAGTGTGACCATTCAAATAAAAGCTATTGAGCAGTACTTTCCTGTGGAACTGTTTATTATGCTGTACAAGGTGGTTCTAACTTCTGAGTCTGTGGATGAAATCCTAAAGCGATACCATTCAAATGAAGCTACTGAGCAGTACTTTCCTGTGGAACTGTTTATTGTGCTGTACAAGGTGGTTCAAACTTTTGAGTCCGTGGATGAAGCTCTTGAGCAGTACTTTCATGTTGTGATACTTTGAAAAATAAAACTTGTTATTTTTTCTTGTTCAAATTTGGACGATTGACTTACTGGCAATCTCCTCATGATGGTGTCGTAAAAGCTTTCTACCTCGCACGTCAGACGGTAGTTACAGATTAATGGCATGGAGGTATGACTCCTCGGGCTTGCACAGTCTTTGTCTTGAGTGCAATTCCTGCCACTAACCTTGAAGCGCTGAAAATAGCATGAAAACTATAATTATAAATATATTTTCAGTCGTTATAAAAGGGATACTGTCCTGACTGAAATATCGTGTTTTGATGATTATGGCCAGAAGCTTGCTTTAAGCTTAGTTTATTATCTTAAAAAAGGAAAAAAACCGCAAAGAAATATGAAGTAAAAAGACATAAAACGGCTAAAAAAAAGTCATAATTCCAAAAAATGCCAATTTTGATTTCTTGACGCCTCCGGCTCACGAATTGATGAACTGTAATCCACTTTCATTCTTGTAATCCTGCACTTTTTCTCCAAACTGCTGCTTCCGTTTTGCTCTGTTCCCCACGGTCAAGCCCAAATCATACCGTCCAGAAGGACGTCGGACACCTTATTGAGACTTATATAACGGAGTAACTGGTTAGCTTTCAGTTGAGGTTAGGGGTAGTAGTTTATATAGTTAAATTTAGGACTAAGCAACCCGAGAAGCTAGGTGGTACAGTGGTACGGTAGGCAATGTAAGCCTAAGCCTAGCTGAGGTCACAGGTTCAATCCTGAGTGGGGATTTTAGATTTTCTTTTTTACACTTAAAAATTTATTGAAAATAAAATTCTGCATACGGTGCACATTTGTATACATGTACTCTGAATGCCATTGTGCCCGCATTCTAACAAAGGAGACTTGAATAATTACACCCCGGTGAGGCTGAGCCTGCACATAAAAGATTATTATGGTATTTTTCGGAGTGGCCTATAGAACCTTTTTATTCAGTTGTATATTTAGTCGCATTTGGCGATATAACATGGAAATAAGCGAAGCTAAATTTTGTTATTTCGGCGAAACAATGTCCCTTCAATGGAAAATATCACTGAAAAGTGTTTCCTTTCCGCTATAAGTCACGTGACGGGATCATGTGACGAACGTTTGCAATAAAGGTTGTTGTTCCATAGGCATACACCGTTGTCTGTTTCATATAGAAGCAGTTTGACACTGAATGTTTTGTTGTCTTTAATACATTGTAGTTATCAACAGTACGGGTATAACGCGAAAACGAAAACACTTCAAATCAACCAACCTATTTTAGGTTGAAAACGTCATGGGTGTGAAAATAATAGCTTTAGCTCTTGAAGAGTCCATGCAAATGCAAGGATTCTAAGCCGATTAACGCTTATCCGAAATTGAATGTTGACCAAGAATTTTGTTTCTATTGTTGATGCTGATCTGTCAAGTTCAGTCATAAATTGACAGATGTCAAAGTCATATTTTATATTGTAGGCAGAAAATAATTTACATCACAGTGCATCCAACCTTAAACCGATACGTAGATAGTTTTGAACAACTCGGCCCAGATATTTGGAAAAGAGGGCTTGGTTGAAACACGGAAATCTGTCTTCAGGAAAAAAAAAGTTTGAAAAATTTAAGGAGACTCGACTCAGATTTTTTTGCCGTGGGGTGTATGTTTTAAAATCAAAATTTCATGCTTCAATTGCTTTCTTACTTCACCAGGTTTATGAAATATGATCAAAGTTTTATGTTTCACTGGTTTCTAAGCGACTGCGGTTGCTATAGTAACGCCAACTTATTGCCCTTTGTTTTAAACAATGCCGTATTTCTCCAAATCTAGTAAGGCACTTCACAATGAAACTTTAAATAATGATTGTCCTTTACTTTGTAATAATGAAATTAGTGACACATAAACCTTTGATCACATTTCATAAACTTAGTGAAGTATAAAAGCAATCGAAGAATGTCTTCCCTACAAAATTTTGATTATAAAACATACACCCCACGGCAAAAAAAAAAAAACTGAGTCGCGCCTCCTTAAAAGCGGTCAAATTAAACTGCTAAATAAGATACAAATCAAAATGCGTCCTGTGTTCAATGTAATTATAAGACTGCTAAAAATGGGGGGAAATGTGAGACGGGAAACTCGCCCTTAATCCATAAGCACAAGCACAAGCACAAAGATATAAAATTTTCTTTTTTTATTGCTTGTGCTTATGCTTGCATTTTATTTGTTTTCACTAAACGACGCAAATCTCTAAATGTTTGCGCTTGTGCTTGCCTTGCGCTTGCCTTGTGCTTGCATGCGTGGTAAGTGAAAACCTGGCGCTTTATCGTCTTTGAACTTCGCAAACTTTTCATATCCAGTTTCTTAACTTACTTACGTATGATATACGCCAGATAAAACAGGAAAAAAGAGAAAGGAAAACATCTTACGTGTGACTGATGGTGAGTTGGTTTTGCTTCATTCACCACCAGGACTGTAACCAGCAGGACAAACAGAAATTTCATCGCCTCCATCACTAAACGATATTGAATAAGAAATTAGGAAGATCGCCCATAATAAGCTAAGATTCTAAAGTATGGGATATTTTGCGGAATACCATACAAAGCCATGCATAACTAGTTTATCCGGCGGGTAAACTGTATACAAATGGATACATTTTACCCGCCCGATAGCCCTTTATCAATTGCTGGATCAAGTTGTGCACTCTTAAAACAGCCTTGGCCATACGAGCGAATCATTAACAACGTAATTTCTTTGCAATTAGCAAGATAAAATGTAAGCAGAGCTTCAGGTTAAAGCGGAGAAAAGATATCAGTAAGATACTAATAGAATGGTATTTGGCAAGACTGACCCCAACGGATCGATCAAGTAGATTACATCGGTTTATTGTTAATTAGCAATTGCATTCCTTCGATACTTAAGAGTTTCAGAGCTTTTACATTTTTCAGAGCTGACGTATAATTACGTAATAAGTTTGCACAATGATGTATCTTATACAACTGGCATAGTGTCTTATACAAGTGTCTTTTACAACTTTCATAGTACAATTCAGAAACCCGTCTATTAGATAATGGATGTAAATTGTCTGAAAACCTGCCCTGATTAGAACTTGAACCATCCAAAGCTAAAGGCCAATTACGCACATTACCACTCTAAAAGAGTTATTACAAAAATAGTCATATGTTAAAATTGGCTCTTTAAACCAATTAACTAAAACCAAGAAAACAGAATTAAGAGGATTACATATAAAAAAAAATGGGGAAATCTAATTATTTTCAAATTCTTATATCAGGCAACGTTTTCGTTTTCGATGCAGCTAACTTCGATCAATCTTAATTGAATATCAACATTCAATTAAAAAAGATGACTGGTCAAGGTTGTTTCTTTCTGGGGCCGTTCATTTCTATACGGTAAGCGGGAAAGGTGAAATTTTATGGATTGTCTTCTTTTTTAATGCAATGATACGTACCATCCATTCTTACTCGATCCCCCTTGAAAGTAGTATAGCACTTCCTTTACACCTCAAGCAGCCATAACGTTGTTTTCAAAATGTCATGTGGCAATGATACTTAAGCAACACAGCTGGCATACATTTGAACTTAAGTGTTTTTATATTTTTTAGATCTGAAGATGACCGGGTTTAATCAAGCCCAGACTAACATGCTACTTCAATATGATACCTGATAGATAACGTTATCATTTCAACAATATTTTGTTATTTGTTGTTACACAAAGCAGATGGATTACCTCATAAACATGTTCTTTTCTAGAATTTATGCGTCTTTAATCATCAGGGGCACACCTTTGTCACCTTTGTCTTTGGCAAAGTTCGTGTGTTTCCTGAAATCCTATTTTGCGATTGTTCAGATAAGTTGAAATTTTCACAAATACTCAAACGGCAAAGATGAATAAAGGTGATGACTACCAAACGTTTTCACATATTGCACTCTCAAGCGTATATTTTGTGCTTTCATGAAAAATGTTTCTTACAATTTTTCCAAAACATAAAGGCAGAACTAGAACTTTACAAAGTTAGCCCGGATAAAGTCACATTGATAAAAAATTATTTGTATTTCAAAATATAGTGATACAAAAAAGTCCCTTTGACTCAAGTTGGTTTAGTATGCAAGGCATTTCATTTCATTTTTTATGCATCGCACGTGTGGTGTTTTAACTAATAGCCTCTCAGTGTGGTATATGTCTTTCATTTTTGGTACATTGATATGTAATTATCAACTCACAGGGCTGGCAATTCACCACTTATCTATAGGCCACAAGGCTGATAAACATATTTCACTTGGAATAAGAACGGAAAAAACTGAATGCCAACAAGTCCAACAATTTCCAAAGAAAACACGTTTAAAGCATTCAGAAATCACACAATGGCTCTTGTCCGCGATTTCTGGAGATGGCTATCGAGCATATGGCCACAAATTATCGCGAAAACACATGACTCATAAATGAGATAAGCACCTGGGTTGGGGGGAGGGTATTGGGGTGAGGTAAGGGAGGTGGTCGTCGGAAATGTCTGAAGGAACCCCTAAAACGTTTGTGGGTGTGGCTCATATTAATCCCCCCCCCCCCCCCCCCCCCCCCCCCGCTAAGAAGTACCAATTATTTCTAAAAAGTTGTTCCTGTCAAAACAATGAAAAGGTGCATTAAATTCGTATAAATCAAATTAATTATTGTTATCGCTGGATTCACGTTGTTCTTGTTACGAAGCGTATTCGTAACAAAGCATTTAATACTCACGAAGTTTACAGCTGATGGAATTGAGGAGCGAGTGAGTGAGTGAGAATTTTATTTAGTCACCGTTTCCGATAATCCGTGCATTATGCTTGCGTGTATACACGGGTTTAAAAGTAAGACTACACTACATTCACTACATTCAGTAGCCGACACTTCAAAGCTCGATCGCTAAGCAAATTGCAAGTTATATAAAACACAAAACTTGCCGGAACAAAAATCCCACAGGAATAATATCAAACGGTCCTATCCATCCATGAACGCCTTGCATTGTCTTGAAAACGTGCAAAATTGTACGCTGTAGTTCTTTACTTTGCTTGTCACTGTCAACACACGGAGAAATTCTGCGGTATGTATTTCATGGCTGAAAGCCATATAGTCGTCGACATAAACTAAAATATGCATGCATAAATTTGCATGCGCTAATGTAACACGAAAAAAAACAAGAAAAGTCAAAGCCGGATTTACAACTCGTGTGCTTCGCCACGACTAATCATCAGATTAATAATGAAAGGAATTTAACAGCTTAGTCGACATCCCTATCAAAACTTGGTTGTCATGGCAACATCACATTTCGTACAAAAAAAAACATTTTTTTTTTAAAAAAATTGAAACAGCTACTGAAAGCCCCAGCCTCCTGAACGAAAGTCGAAAACAATACCCCCACCCCCTCTCCCCATCTCCTGAACGTCCAGAGGTTAAAAATTTAATTCACGTTTTACGTTTTGAGGCCAGGTTTATGTGTTTCAGGAGGTTTTATTGGTCTACCCATGCCGAATACTTACGGTAAAAAAAGAGAAGGTACTTATTTCTAGAACTGAATTTAATTTTGCTATTTCAGGCGAAGCGAATATTGTGCCCATTTCAAGAAATAGACACCAGCGAAAAAGCCGCCAGGCAGGTAGTAAACGAGCCTATATACGTTTGCACATATATTGAGTAATACATTTTTGATTTTATCTTTTCTTCAGAACCGTTAACATACTTAAGGTAAATCGTATTCGCCAAGTTTACATTGAAGCTAAGAAACCAATTACGTTTCAAAGCAAATGTTAATAATACGTGAGAGCTCTTATAAACTCAAACATGACTGTACCTGCATTCAAGATAAGAATGTTGGTTATTGTGGGGGAAGGAAAGCCAGAGTACCATGCAAGAGAAAACGCTTCGTTCGGAGCAGAAACAAGAACTAGCTACAAACTCAACCCACATACTGTATTGTGTAAAAGTAATTGAAAAGAACTTCGCAAAAACATTTTGCGGAAATGTCGGCGAAATGTATCTAAGCCAATCACAATAGATGCAGACAATTCAATTATTCAATCAGAACTCGACTGAAGCAAATGCAGGAAAACATATATAGGCAAGTCACGATTTGTTTTGGTTCAGTACTTCTCTGATTGGTATAGAAAGTGGCGCAAAGCGTAGCAATAAAAAACCAAAGCAATTGCGAAATTACTTTCCACGCTCAATATTGAAAACCGCTGTACAATACACTGACGACAATTTATTAGCACATGTAGTTCCAACATGGTGGCACTTAAGACTGAAACGACTGCGCTCTCAGTCGCGCGAATTGTACATTTCTATAATTTTATCTCTTTTTGTAGATTGCAGAAACTCTCCAAAACATAGCGGGAGAGAGGAATAATACCATAATCCAATCCAACACAGTAAAATACGCATATATAACGACAACTGTTTTCGAAGACTCCCTTTTCACATTAGGTCAAGAACAACTGAATGACACCAATTCCCAGTGGCATGATATCATCGACGAAATAGGTCAGTGAAAGCTTTTCAATCAGGATTCCGTAGAGATAAATTCTCGTAATATAATATTCTCAACAAATTTTTTCAGTTTCTGATTGATCAACGACGAATGGGTATAAATAGGTTATACAAAGTACAAATCTAAGTTATATTATGCAATAGGAAAATTGCTATGGAAACATCAGGGAAGCGCAAAATTTGAAAAACAAAATGAACTTGATTTGTAAACTTGTAGAAAATGGAAAAACAAAAACATTTCTAAAGCTACACAAACCTGGTTAAATATCTGGCTAAAATGAAAAGACTTAAAGTTGGCTATGAATTTGACTGAAGAATACGAGCACGGAGAGCTAACAAAAATGCTAATAGCTTCACAGCGCAAGAAACTCAGAGCAGCCGAAACGCGAAGCGTTTAAAGGCAACTTGTCAACTCAAGTCAGGCATTGATGCCATGATGAACAATCAACTTATCACATATTGCTAGCTTAGCGTTCCCAATACATTTCCATGGTCTTCGGATGTTTTCTTTTTATTCAGCACGGAACACTAGAGTGGGTCCTTGACAAAAAACTAAAAATACAAAAACAAAATCCACAAAAATGAACAATATAAAATTTACAACAACTTTTTAAAAATATGAGTAATAAATAGAAAACTAGTGTGAAGTGTAAGCCATTTTCTCGCCCTAACCCCTGTGGGTGCCGGAGAGTGAGCGTCAGGATTTTGAGTGTTATAACGCCTTCCGGTGACGTCAGGGATAAGTGTGACTGAATGGTAGGTACATTTTGATTGGTTCCTAGTTTTGAGAGATAGAAAGTTGTTTTCTATTGGACACAAAAGGCGAAAGCTGTCAAAGTATTGACTAATATTACTGGAGAAGGTGTTAACACGGCTCGAGAAAGGGAAGCACGTCGCATTCTTTGTTTGGTTTCCCGTGTGTGCTTTTTGAAGAATTCTGTTTCTTTGGTTCTCTATAAGCGAGTCCAAACACTAATGCCAAACTACAAGGTTACAAATAACCATATAAACCACAAAACAGTGGATTTTGTAATCTTTATCAATACCCTTTATTCAGAACTCACTATTATCACTTGTAACTTATTACTGTCTATTGTTTGTTGTCTACCGTCATTCTAGATTTAAAGGTTAGGCGAGTCTTCCACCAAACTGAGAAAGCCTTTACTCTTCATGACACCGAGGAAGAGAACTCTATCAAGATTCCTGCTAAAAATTTACACAATGGTAAGTACGTTAGCATAAAAATAGTTCAAATGTGGTTTATCATTAAGTTTTACAGCTTGTCATTTCCAGGTTGTCTCTAACGGGCGATTCATTTGTGAGAAAAAATTAAGATTTTTTTAAAAAAAAAATGTGCGATAGAAATGTGAACGACTTTTGTTATATTCTTCGACCTATACTTTTCTTGCTCCTTTCACGTCCAAGAATACCCAAGTTCCAGCAAACAACGACGTGGTCAATTATCCTTAACCATAGTTAATAGAACAAACTGGTTATGAAGTTCAACAAACTTCAAAGAGTGTACAAAGCTGCTTTGTTTTATGTTGACAAACCGTGAACCTGCACATTGTTTTGTTTGACGTGTGAGCCCAAATGTTTCTACTGCATGGTCAGTTGCTCATATACATTTCAATACTTTTTGTGTTTTGTGCAGGGTCAAGGCAAACGAACAAAAGAAATGGAGAACAAAAACATATAACAAAGGAATGACTAAGTCTTTTAACCAGTTTGTTCTATTAACTATGTCCTTAACAAAAAAAAAAAAGAAATGTAGGCACGCGAAATGTTGATAAGTCACGTTTCTCTCTATTTCATTGACGGTGGCTCCCTCTTAGTTATTAAACTACTGTCTTATCTTTGTTGTTTTGTCCCGTCTTTTCCTAAGGGTTAATATAGATAGCCCTCCCCTTTTCCTGCCTCCCTCGTTTATGTAAACCCCTTTTTTATTTCTATTTATGTCTCCTTATGATTATCGTTTAGCATCTAAACAATAAAATCAACAAGGCTTCAAAATTAGCGAAAGCACAAGTAAAATTTAAAAATTACAGTCAAAACCGGTCAAGCGTTCCCACCAAGAATGAATTAATGAATTCATTATTGCAAATTTGATTTCATTACTCGTTTCAATAATCCGCTCTTCGAATAAATAATGCAAAATTCAAAATAAGCCTCGATTCAAAAATCGAATTTTGAGTCAATCGCAAATTGATATAAACTCGTGGTTATTTGGGAAAATTCGAGGAAGAAGTCTAGCGAAAGCCATGTATTAAAATTGTTGATATTTTTTTTGTATCTCCGAAAGCCTTCTCATACAGCGCTCCATGAATCTGATTTTTCCAATACAAGTGTTTCATTGTAACGGCAAACTATAGCCATAATAGTTACCATGCACTAATGCTTCAAAAGAGGAAAAGTTTCCCAACAAAATGGATTATATACCTACCTTTTCCTCACACGAGGACGACGGAGATCTTGCCGCCATCTTTGTTGACGATTCGCGGTCAACCTGGTACTTAGTATTCCATATATAGCATAAACCTTTTGTTCATTAATCCAATCAAAATTCGATTTTTGAATCGAGGCTTATTTTGAATTTGCATTATTTATTCGAAGAGCGGATTATTGAAACGAGTAATGAAATCAAATTTGCAATAATGAATTCATTAATTCATTCTTGGTGGGAACGCTTGACCGGTTTTGACTGTAATTTTCTTGTGCTGTTGCTTATTTCATTTCGGTTCCTGTACTGTTTTTTTTTTTTGTATACTAGTACTCGCGTGTTTGATTGTTATTTTTTCACATGGTGAAAGCATGATATGACTTGATAGAACTAAAAATACAGGCTAATAATGAATTAATTTTGTTTCATTGCCAGGTTCAGTAGTGTTAGGAGTTATATACAAAAACTTGCATGAGCTGTGGTCAAAGGAAGACAAGGCTGAACCCAATGCAACGAAGAAAAAATGGTTTGTAGGGGTTCTCAGGCTAGAAAAACTCAGGGGGGGGGGGGGATAAAGGTGACGGGGTAAATCGTCAGAAATCCGCTTAGGTAACAATTCTTTCTGATGATTTGAAGGGAAAATTGTCATATGGGTCCATATGGATAAGTATAATTTACTTAATTTGTTTGGGAGGGGCGAACGAGCGCTGAGTTTTAAAAACCACAAACCAAGGCGAGTGAAAAGACGCGACCAAGGGTGTGAAAGTCTCCTAGACGCGACCAAGGGTGTGAAAGTCTCCTAGACGCGACCAACGGTGTGGGAGTCTTCTAGGCGTGACCAACGGTGTGGGAGTCTCCTAGTCCCCGACGTTTTACAAAACCAAAATGACGACAAACACTTAACTCAGCACTCGCCCACAAAAAAAAACGCCTGCACTGCACGCTATAATCATACTGAGATAAGATACATTTATTGAGACTGCTGAGGCATTAAAAGGGATTCAATAAATTAGTAGGCAGCATGCTTGACGTACCTTTAAATCCATGTCTTTAGAATAATGCATTCTCAAATGCATGATTTCATTTGTTTATCTTTAATTAACGGAATCTAAAGGAAATTTTGGTATCTCATTTCAGGAAACTTAACACGCTGATAATGTCAGCCGAAATTTACCCTTTAAAAGAATTGGTAAAAAATATCGCGTTGGTCTTCAAGAACTTAGAGGTATTAACGACAATCACTCCATTTAAACAACAAAAACGTTTGTAATATTTGTAATACATTGATTTCATGGTAGGCGGATCATTATTTTTTTCGGATAGTTATTTTTCATTTCATTACATAGACTTTTCATTAAAAATATTAGAAAAATGCATATATATATATATATATATGTATATATGTATATTATGTATACAATATATATATATATATAATTACAAATTAGTGTGGGAAGGGAGATATGGACAACTAATTGCCTCATAATCTTAGGATTATGAGTTGTTTGTGTTTGTGTAAGTGTGGTTGTCTCAGTGGCCTAGTGGTTAAGGCATCTGTCCGGTCATCAGGAGACCCTGGTTCAACTCCCGGCTGAGGCACTTTTTCACTCATAATCTTTGTTCACTTGTATACATAATTGTATATATATATATATTTGTGCTCTTCTCGCGTTTTCTTTGTTCTGTAATGAAATACCTCTTCATTAGCTTAAGGAGCCTTTATTCTAAAAATGACTTTCGCTTTGGTAACAAACAACAGTCCTTTTTTTTAAGGACCACCCCTATACACTAAATGATCATCTCAACGGAGTATACGTAAAACAAAGAAGGATCAAGAGAAGACATCTAGATCGCATTCTCAAAAACCAACTCCCTCCCCCCTCCCCTACCACCTCACTCCCATCCTTCCTTTTCTTAGGTCAGTTATGTAAGCAAGCTATGCTATTGAATGTTCCTAGGTTGAAACCATTTAACCATTTATTTAACCATTTACTAATCGAGTGTTTGTTGTAGCCTACAGGAAACAAAAGACTGGAATGTGTATTTTGGAACAATTCAGAGTAAGCAGTTTTTCGATGTTTGTCACAAAACGGTTAAAATTAACAGAATACTTATCTGACAAATTCTCAACAGCAACATTAAACAAATATGTCGCAACCACTTAGGATAATTAATATTTCTTTAGTTCCGAAGGTTGGTCAAGAGAAGGCTGTTCGGTGAAGTCAACAACCAGCTCACACACAGTGTGCGTCTGCAATCACTTGACTCATTTTGCCGTTCTTATGGATTTCACCAACAGTGTTAATGGCTCGGGACTGGTGAGTCGGACTCCTTCACTGCTCAGTTACATCATATAATTCACCTAAATGCTGCCATCGTGTTAAGGGAGACTGTCATTTCCTAAAATGATGTTGTTAGGATTAACATTTAAACTTATGTACCGATTTCAGTTTATGGCTTTGTTAGATTAGACGTATTGCATGTTTCTTCTGTTTCACCAAAAATCGCGAATATTTACCGTGTAAAAACCGAGAAAATCCGTTGAGAGGTGTGTTAGCCTTGAACAACAAGCCCAACAACCCAATCATTGGTTGTCACGGTAACGAGACAAAACTACCAAATTAGACTTCTCCGTAAACGAGAAAGCCTAAGCTACGTGTATGTGTATATTATGCCTAGTCGCAAAAACAAAACTCTCGAAAGACAGCAATAAGATCGTGTATATTTTTTTTGGAAGACTGGCCAATAACTATATGGAGACACCTTAAATTAACGTTTAAGGTGGTATGATACTAAAATTTGGTGAAAAATTCGAAAGTTGTCCGAATCTTTGTTTTTCTCTGTATGTGTCTTAAATTGTCTTACGATTAACACCTAAACCTTGGATTTGTAAGGAAATTTATTTTAAACCCATAATAAGCAGATTTGTGAACATATTTGACATGACTTGTTACAGCATAACATTTCTATTTCAAAAACTATACAAGATAATTCAATGGAATTTTCACCAGGCATTCATGACATAAACTTCTGTGATATGAACCTAAAAGTAAAAAAAAAATCTTTAAAGGTCAGGTAAAAAAAATTAAAGTTTAAGCACAAAATGTTCTGTTATTTTGTATCTTAGAAATATTTGCATTATTCAGCATAGTTTTAAAATATGCTTTGTGGTTACTTTAGGTTCATATCATAGTTCTATCTATAGACAATAATTCCTGAAAAAATTAGAGCCATATAGTTTTTTCTTACAGAGTTATTTGTGTTGGCGTGACTGCACTTAATTCGAGGTCTGAAGGGCGTGGCCATGTTTCCATGGCAACCACTAATGTCAATAACATATCAGAGAGTTTCTTTTTACAAGTGTAATCACTAGATAACTTAAGGTTTTGGTTAAACTTTAAAGGAAAAAATTCAATTTTTTTAGTATCATACCACCTTAAACGGAATTTGTAAATTAGTGAAGTTTAGCAATTTAAGTTCATTTTAACAATTTTCTTTTGATCTTGATTAACTTTGACTTCGTTTTGGCGCTTTTCTAACCGGATAAAAATACAAGATGATGGATACAGTTGGAACAATGACGTAATTCAATTCCCGGGCATATCATGTTATCGCATCACCTGACCTAGCTACCTAAATATAGACAGTTTTGGCCGTACTAAAGACCCTCCAAGTTACGTAGCCATAGCCTTAATATTCCTCCCCGGTCCCAAAAGACCAAAATAATAATTGGTCTTACCAATTTTTTACTCTAATAAATTACCCTGGCATTTATAACAAACTTCATTCCTTACGGGAGAGATCATTTAATTTCATCATTTTAAACATTAAATATTTCAAATAAAAGGCTTTATCTCCGGTTTTTTTCTTTTGTGGGACGTTCATTGGCCGAATTGTACATTCCAGAGGGTCGCTTGCATGAGGGGGATCGTATATACATGCAGTGTATATCCTAGCATTTTTTGTTAACAAAGATATATCAAACGTTTGACGCTTGTTTGACCACCCTAAGACATGCTGTAACATTTCTACTGATCATGACGTTTTGTTTTGCCAGTCCCAACGTAACTTCGTATCTAAATCTACACGTCACGTAATGAACATCTGCGAAAAATTTTTTTGATTTCAGCTTAGCACAACGTGCATTTTTTATGATTTTTTAAAGTCTTCGAAATTTGCCGCCATTTTGGTCCACCATTCGCATTAGTCTCCTCTCGGTCCCTCTCGGTTAAAAAAGGATCCGTGACGTAGATTAAGGAACACATAACTTCAAACAAAGGAACTTGTGACTTCAAACAAAGGAACTGCGTCGTACATTAAGGAACATGTGAGCCCGTTGGCCTTCTTAACAGCGGGACGGGTATACCACAAAAAAATAGGATTTTGAAGATTTGAAATATTCATAAAAAATTCACGTTTTGTTGAAATAAATAAAATTTTCACAGATGTTTATTACGTGATGTGTAGATTTAGATACGAAAATAAAACATTTTAGGTTATGGGCACTTTAAGTGTCTAAAACACGCGCAACAATGTTGGTTGAATTTTTTGCGTAAAATGCTTTGTCTTTTAAAACAGGATTTCACTTTTCTTCTTACCCATGTGATTGCTGACGTTTTTAATTCTGAAAGGTCATAACTTTCGGGGCTTATTTATTAAGTACTAATGCATTTATTCTGTCCCCACAGTCACCAGAAGACATCAAGATTCTAAACATTTTCACCTACGTGGGTGTGGCCCTATCGATTCTTGGAGATGTTATCACTATTATTTGCTATCTCCTGCTCACGTACGCATGACAATTCAACATTTTATGTATTCATATTCTGTTGTTGTATTTTTTTTTTTTTTGCTAGTTTCATCCTATATATTATTTTTGGTCACTTAGGGAATAGGTCAGTTGTTATTACCCATTTGTATAGAACTAGTCTTATTTATATTTAAGCATCATTATGCTTGCATATTCATGACATCGGAGAACCCAGTCAGTTCGAGCTTTAGTTGAGTCGACTTCGAGTTAACTCTTATTTATGCTTATATTAGTGTTTACAATGAGTAGCTATGCAACTCAAGCAAACTAGAACTAATAAGGCGAAGAAGAATTCATAACTTCATCTGGTCCCATTATTCCCCAGAGACAAGCACACACCTTTATCTCAGATTCGTGTGAGTCTAGTTGCTTCCCTTGCGGCAGGACAAATCACGTTTCTTGCAGGAATTGATGCCACAGATAACGAGGTAAAAACAGATGTTGATCTTGTCCGTGTCACTGATATCATGCAGTTCCAGTTTCCAATCTTCATGGTGTGTTTAGGGTGCACCAGAGTAGTTTAGTGGGCACGAGGGCGTACTGTTATCTTTTATCTTCGCGCCACAGTGTCCCCACTTAGTGAATTGGCTTTGCTTCTGGTTTTAGTGATAATAGGGTTTTACAGGAGATGTTTATCAACCCTAAGCCAATCTCCAACTTGGAGGACCAGGGTTTTCCTTCTCTTAGACGACGGTGGTATCAGCGCTGACGAGCTCCATCTGCCCGGGTTTGAAATCAGAGTTTTCCTCTCGTAGGTGATTCAGTAACCCACATACTAAATTCGCAAAGGCTTTTAAAAAGGCAGCCCTGAGTGGCCCATCTGAAGATGGCCGCGTATATGGAGTTTTTTCTTGGAGGAGCCGGTGCCACCTGACATCTCACTCCACCCTGATGCGGCCGGTACCAGTTGGTCCGCGACTGCTTATTTGGCGCACGCCTTATTCGCAGCTAACCTCCATATCTGGAGGCCGTTCCCCTATCCGCCACCTGGGGACGCGCCCGATGGGGGATGGTTGCCCCTGTACACGGGTAGTGAGTAAATTGTTAACTATAATGTTACCTCTTTAATTACTTTTATCTAAATTCCCCCATGCCACTTCCCGGGTCTGGACGACACCAATGGCTTCCCTCTTATGTTTTACAGGGAGCCTGTGTAGCAGCAGCCGCTCTTATGCAGTACTTTTTCATGGCTGCCTTCTGTTGGATGCTCGTGGAGGGAATTTACCTTTACTTGTTCGTTGTTAAAGTTTACAACGTCAGCCATAACATGACCGTGTATCATGTTCTGTCGTGGGGTGAGGATAATCAGTTACACATTGTTACATATTGCAATTACGGAGGAATAGACCATTTTATCTGGGCGTGTTTGTTTACCCATTTTAGACCATGTAGAGGATTGGTTCTTACAAATGGTATGAATGTATAAGTTTTAAAAAGAAAAACGAACAATTCTCAAGACAACCAGGTAAAAAGGTCTATAGGGGCAATTAAAAATCATAATTATAATTGATTAGTAAGGTAGATTTCACCTTGTAAACAAAGGGTAATCGTAAGGGTCTAAGGAAATGATTTCAGGAGAGTTTTTTCCCAACGATTTATTTTCACAAGGGACGCAAATTAGCGGTCAGGAGTGGGAGGATGGGGGAGGGGTTATGGTAGCAATCAGGAATCGAACTGTCGGACAAGCCCGACTTGAGCACTTAATTTTACTTCAAGCAAGTAAAAATATGACGTTTGCCGTTTCGATGCTCCTTTATCTTTCTATCATCATCATCATCATCATCATCATCATCATCATCGTCATCATCATCGTCGTCATCATCATCATCGTCGTTCCGTTTCCCCGTATGGGAAATAGGTCGGTAAATTGCCTCTCTCACATATCGTATACAATCGTCTCTCTCTCTCTTTCTATGCATTTCTTTAAATTAGGGATTCCTGCCATTTTGGTTGCAATATCTCTGAGTATTGCTGCAGGAAAGGATGGAGTTGAGAGATTTATCCGCGATGAATAGTAAGCTAAAACTTGGCTTTTTGTATATTTTAGTTGACTAAATCCATTTATAGAAGAGTAATTATATGTTTGCCCGGTCATTCGACCCGCGTTACACTAAACTGTTCACAGTCCCCTATTTTTCCATGTGATCAGTCGAGATTGATCGCAAGTTCGATTCAGCCGCCATTTTTGTTTTTCATGGCGAGTGAAAGCTATGGATAGTGCAAAATCCCGCGGGGACGGGCGTTGAGGGTTACAGCATGAGGGGTTACAGCGTGAGGGTTACAGCGGGAGCGGAAATTCTAATCCCTGTTTTTCCTGCTTCCTCCCTTCCCCGCCCCCCGCCCCATGAGCAGTTTTTGTGCTCTCCCCAGTTTTTATCGCGCCGTGACATTCAAGATGGCGGCTAAATAAAGCATCGAACTCGACGAACAAACGGGAAAATAGAAGACTGTGAACAGTCTAGCGTTACACTTTTTTTCAAGGGAAACCGAGCTCCCAGACGACTTTCGCCTGCCCGCGCTAACTTTCAACATTCATAACTTCTTTAATATGTATTCAAACGCCATCAAACTTTGTGACTTTTCCTAACATTTATCTGGCAACAATTTCATATGACAATTTTTTGATCACGTGACTTGACGTTTCCATGGCAACTAGATTTTGACTGCCATGTTTGTGGAAATTTGCATATTTATACCTTTGAATGAAGATAAACAATGTTTATTGGTATAACTTTTGTATTTTTACGTCATTTAGCGTTTATTTATTGGTTTTGATTAATTTTGCGTCAATTTTGACGGTTTTTAAGAGGTTTTAAAAAATTCAGAAATCCAAGATGGCGGATCCAAGATGGCGGCCGTATAACTAATTACCTAATAACTACGTCATATGACGGCATCGTTCCATTGTGCGGACCGCAAAGGAGACAGTTTTGGACGTACTATGTACCCTCTAGGTTTCATTGCCATAGAACGCTTTCTTAGTACTTGTGGCCAAAAGCGATTAACTGGGATTAAAAAAAAAAACACCAATAGAGCGAAAGAAAATGGGAATGGTTGCATCAAACATCTACTTATCTTACGGTTGTCTTGTGCAATCGGGCTTTGAGCTCCACCTAACCAGCGAATTTTTTTTTAATTATTTCTATTTTTTTCCCTAGGTAAACGTGGTGATTCTCGTTCTAATTATCAAGGAAATGACATCAATGCAACACGTAAAGGACAATCAGACTGAACAGATTAGGTGATCACTATCTTTGGCGATGCTTCAAGCACTTTTGCAGATAATATTACATCCTAAGAAAGGGTAACCAAAAAAAATTGCAACAATGCAGCTGTATGAAATATACTGTGGATAAAGTATACACTGCCATTTTTGTTTCAATATATGATGTCAACGCTACATGACTAACTAATTTAATGGTCGATTGGCAGATTGATTGATTGATTGATTGATTGATTGATAGGTTGACTGGTTTGATTAATCTAACCTTTTTTCTTCAAGGGTTAGCATCCGAGCATGCGTGGTGCTGATTCCCCTGTTGGGAATTACCTGGTTATTTGGGTTACTGTTGTCACTTCACAAAGCGTTTGCCTACATTTCTGTCATTTTAAATTCCACACAGGTATAAATAAAGATATCACTTAATTAACAAAATAAACACAAAAAAGAGATTGGAGCTATGACTGAAGCTTTTTAGCAGCAGGAAAAAACTGGGAACCATCGACCTGAATGGGGTTAATTTCTAAAGAAACTGTGGCGCTGCGTCTGTGGGGAAGTGAAATGCGAAAATTTAGTTTTATAAGTCATTTGATAAGGTAAATTGTCCACCGTAAAAAGATTAAAAAAACTGAGGTTGTGATGAGCGCTAATCCTTCGTCAGAGCGAACAAGGGCTAGCGCTCGAAACGTCAGCTTTTGAATCCTTTTTACGGTGGCCAATTAACCTTTTCAACTCAACTGATACAACCACATTTTAATGAATAAAGAAACTTGGTTGCGAAATGTATCGGTATTTGATCAAGAGATCGTTAACAGCTGTATATATATTGTTGTTTTTAAACTGAAATCACTTTTTTCACCGCCAGTTCATATATTAAAGTTTAATTGTTTGCTATTTTAACAGGGTTTCTTGATTTTCGTCCTACATTGTGTGAGAAATAGTGAGGTAAGATTTGATTGGCTGAATTTAATAATATTCCAGACATGTCTTGTGACTAGAACACAAGCAAATTTATAATAATTTGTTCAGTAAGTTATCTAACACAGTAAACTAAGGAACGTTACAATACCAGTACATTTTCAAAGCACACACAAAGAATCACTTACCATCTATATACTGGTGCATATCGCAACAAATCCTCAGGAAAAGAAGAATATTTAAGTCAGTTAACAAAGTTTCCGACAGAAATAACATTCTCGAGCATGCATGTGTTACAAAAGGCGACCGAAAGCTACTTTTGTTGGAATGCTGTTTGTTATCTCAATAGACCATTGACTTTTATACAGGAAAAATTTGACAAAATAGTCTCTTTTTTTACTTTCGGTCGAAAGAGGACTACAATGCGCACAGGTAGCACGCTTTTAAAATCCACGAGATACCTACTAAGGCTCTTGTTTCTTTTGTGCATGTTTCCCATACAGATCAGGGCACGCTTCATGACACGTATCCAAAGACTTAGTCCAGTAGAAGATATCTCTGCACCACGTGTCAAGAAAACCTCGCAGGCTAATCAAACCGCTGTCAAGGAAGTTGATCCAAGCAATATCTTCGAACTGCAGGAGTTATAAGTGCTAATTCTCAAAATTTTCATAGAACTCTTTGCAGTTTAGTGTCGATATTGGGCTTCAAATATATCTACAGAACTGTTAACTATAATGCTATAATTTGAAAACAAGTAAAAAATAAACAGCCTTTAATGAATTTCAAAATTCAAAATTCTTACAGACTTCGTCGTTAGGATTTACTCAAGAAAACAGTAAACATCAATAGGAATGTCAATAGCAAACTTCGGGTCCAAGCACATGCAGAAAATCATTAGATTGATTTAACACAAAGGTGCCTCTTTGGTTTAACTATATTTAATGGACTGACAGACCTTCTCTTATCTTTATATTAGGATCCAATTTGAATTCGTAAGATCGATTCCATAGTTGAAGTTTTTAAAATAGAGTTATTCGTTTCCAGCTTTAAGAAATCAACTCTTTCTGACATTAAATTAAATTGTGTTCATACATCAAACGACAGTGCTATACACCGAATACAAATATAGCCGTCCAACAATTTTTTTTTGTTTGGACAGGTTCTCAAGAAAAGAAAAGCAATTGAAGAATGATAAAGATCAGGTCAAAATAAGTCATTGTATGCATTTTCAAGGCCATATTCTTATTTTAGGAGAAGTTAAAGGCAATCAAATTTTGGGGAAAGCATGAAAGCGAGGCTAGTGAGGATAGTGTAAATATTTTTGGGTGAGTACTGTAGTAAAAAATGCAACTATTCACAACTATAAATAACTATTAAAATATCTGACAAGCAAAAATGAATGATAAGCAGCATTCAGAGTCCTAAACACTGGAGCTATTGGATACATGTGTGATGTTGTTTCAAGCTGATTCAAACAGTTAGGATATGTCGACACTACAATAAAATTATCATCTTACTGTCAGTTCTGTATTTAATGCCTTGTGTCTTTCATTTCTACACCATTTTATTTTGTGTATATATCCCTGTTTTCTTCTGGTTCTTGAGTGTTTTAAAATACCTCCCTAACCGCCACCATTTTGAATATTCCTCCGACTCATCCTAGTTCTACGCAACGCACTAAAAGCCACCAAGAAACGCTGGTTGGGCGATCACTGCCATTTTATGGTGAGATTTGTGTCTAATAGTTACATTTTTGCACAGATAATCGGCATTTCTAAGTTAATTTGTTTGCAAAATTTTGGCGGGAACTGTTTAGGCGTGTCACGTTTGATCACTGTGAAAAGCACGTCATCTTGTTCTACGCCTCAATGGTAACAACCGCTGCTTAGTATTTTGCATACTCACAAGTTTTCACCTGGTAACCACCCCAGATCCTTTTTCGATCGATGTCTAAACTGGTTTCCTGTAAAAACGCCAAACGTTGCCAAATATTATAATGTAAACGTTACGGGACTTTTTGAGGATGACAGCCAGCAGCTTATACGGAATGAAACAAAAGAAAAAATACAAAGTTAATTGAGATAAAAACATATTTTAACCCTATTCATAACTTCTTTAATATGTATATAAACGCCATCAAACGTTGTGACTTTTCCTAAAATTTATCTGGCAACAATTTCATATGACAATTTTCTGATCACGTGACTTGATGTTTCCATGGCAACAAGATTTTGACAGCCATGTTTTTTGAAATTTGCATATTTATACCTTTGAATGAAGAAAACAATGTTTATTGGTATAACCTTTTGTATTTTACGTCATTTAAGCGTTTATTTATTGGTTTTGATTAATTTTGCGTCAATTTGGACGGTTTTTAAGAGATTGTAAAACATTTCAGAAATCCAAGATGGCGGATCCAAGATGTCGGCCGTATAACTAATTACCTAATAACTACGTTATATGACGTCATCGTCCCATTGTGCGGACCGCAAAGGAGACAGTTTTGGACTTACTATGTACCCTCTAGGTTTCATTGTCATAGTCTTAACGTTCTTGAAGTCACGAAGGGGGGCACAATGTGCCCCCCCCCCCCCCCCCCCTCTCCCAGGCTCAGGAACTCAAAAAAAGACCAGGCTGAATCAGAGGAAGAGTGACTGCTATCCCACAATGCAAAACGTCGTTCATTCTCAGCACGGGATCGCAAGATGGCGGGTTTTCTTCGTGAATTTGTAGATGTTCTTTACGGATAATTGTCGCTTTTTGTTGATGTAGAAGGTAAGGAATCTATATTTCCTGGCAGTTTATTGTTTATTTGAAGATATTGATGTGGTTAACGACCCACTCCGTCAGTTTAACACACATATTTTGGTTGTTGTAAATGACCTTCGAGTCACAATGTTATCGATGACCCATTGCTTGTTCATAAATTTACTTATATTGGAAGATAAAACATTGCGTTTTTCCGAATATTGACTATTTTAGAATAGATAAAGGGCCGAAGGGTTGTTTTCTCCAAAAAGGACCCAAAAGGACCCAGGTTTTTTCGATTTTTCTTAGCTTGAAGTTGACCAAAAACTTGACTTTTTGTATGATTTCTCACACTTGGTTGTGATTTTTGGTTTATGTTTGGTCTGTTAGAACGCAGGGAAAGGCGGTTTTCATTAAGGATATTTTTTATATGTTCAATCTACATGGTTTTTAAGAGCCGTTGTCAGTAACTATCGAGAATCGGGCGACAGTTGAAAAAATTCGAATTCTTTTTTATTTGCCCGAAAATACCCTTTTAGTAAACTATTTTAAAAAATGATATTCGAAAGTTCCAGCGAATTTTTATTTTGGCCAAAAATAGAAAAGTTCGAAATCGGCCTAAACGTGCCCGAAGGCCCGATAAAAATTATGCAAATTAGTACATTTTCAAAACGCTCGTTAACAAAAACGAAAACTTGTCTTCAATTCATTTTTTCACAACTTGTTAAACATCCTTCGCACTTGCTATCCAACTATATTTCATATCGGTCAAAACGTTTTTTTCCTATATTCACTCGCGTAAAAAATACAATATTTGCTAGGTGGTAAAAGGGCTCGTTTGAAAGGGCTCTTCCTCTTGTTTCTCATATAAAAAAATTTAGTTTGGCCCGTGAAAATCAAGCGCGCTAGACGAAAATATATGACGTGCACTTTTGGCAGATTTCGCCAGTTTCTTTGTTGTATTCTTATTGCAAGATCTTGCAAGTCACACAATCTTTTTGCGCAAACTCAACGTTCTTGGTCTCTTCTACTGCTTTTATTCATTTAAATAGATAACATTTGACTAAAGACCAAACGATTCTTCTACGTTAAGTTTTTTGGAGTCTGTTTTATGTCAGTTCTAAATAAACAAATCACTTGCATGAACAAGAAGCGATCTTCTAGCTGTCGACGATTTAAAAAAATAGTGTTTTGATAACTTGAAATTGTCCTGTCGCCCATATTCTACTTTTAAAAGATATCATACTCTCATTACGTTAGAGCAAATAAAGTATGAATTTTGCTAATATGTGAGTTTAAATTAAAAACGATAGGTTACATAAACATTAGAAAGTCGCCGCAGGAAAGTGGAATTGCGTATTAAATAATTATGTCAATTATGTTATCAAGTTATCCCTTGCAAATGAACCGTGTACGTGGCTGTATTGTTGCTTTTATCGCCCGGTTTTATAGGTCGTTACTAACTTTCACTGGAATTAAATAGCAAGGTTTTGCAGTCCACCTGTTAACATACACTTGCCCAGCTGTGCTTTGAGATTGTTGAATAAATAATGCGGTGGACATTCATACTGACTGCCGGCCGGGACTCAACAAAATATAAACTTAACTACAGTCCGACTATAAAAAATCATTCCCTTTACTAGATTACATAAATGTTCTTACTTGTTTCCAGTCCAGATGTTTGAAGCAAATTGTATGTGAAGACATCAGATCATTTGCAAAGCAAACCTGATCTCAAAATGTCGTGAGATCGGAACTGACCAACACAATGTAAATGTTATGTTGCGTGACAAATGAAATGCGATACATTAGTCAGCGGAAAAAAATACCGCGGGAAACCACTACGTCAATTATTTGCGCATCTAATGTAGGTTTTCTATAAAAAAAATAAACCAATGTAAAAATATGGTCAAAAGAATGAAATTAAACTCCTGGCCACCATAATGAAGTTTGGTGTCTATGAAATGATAGAATTTCAACATGAGATTAATATGTAACCCATGAACGATGAGACCGTGTGAAGATAGTATTAAAAAATAAACATACTTAGATTTCTGATTGGTTCCACCGCTACCGATCTGAGTCGTTATTGCGCGGGGAATTCTCATGAGAGAATTGCGAATGTGGGTGTGGCCTTTTATCTCTTCTCATCGTTTCCAGCGTGCTCCCTTCTTATTCATTCTTTATTTGTTTTCGGTATTTCGTTAATACTAATAAGAGTCTCTGCAAAGGAGAGAGAGACTGGTGATTTAATTAATCGAACGAGCAAAACACGTGGGCACGCGTGACAATTTGCCTACCTATCACGTACGCTTGCGTGTTTCACTCTCTCGTTTGTTCCTGAGAGAAAATTGACCTGCACTTTGTACTACCGTGTTTTTAGCAAACATAAATGCTTTTGCGAAAGGGATTTTTTTTTTCGAAATACTTATCCAGCGAGTTATAAACCTTTGACATGATTTTAGACTGCCATGTTCCACGCAAAAATGAAGTACACTGATTTCTCTGATATTATTTATATGATTGTTTGAAATTAAGGATAAAGTTGGCCTGCGAAACAATAATATAGCAAATTCCGTTCAATATGTATGTTTATTTTTTAGCGGAGCTCTCGCGGGCCGAAGGCCAGCTGCGGAGCCCCATACTCATAGAACCTATGCCCGTCATTTTTCATGGTCATGGCTAGCGGAATGTTTCTCGGGTGCGTCGTGTGCCCGCCCGCCCGCCCGCGTACGCAAACCAAACCGAGGTTTTGTTTTTCGCGCGGCCACACAGCCGTAAGCTCGGTAAACACTTTAGTTGGATTGCTTTTTTTCTAGAGGAGAATTAAAGTCGTTATTTCCATGCAGTTTTTCGCGGTTAGCTACTCAAGACAGGGATACTCAGAAGCCTCGTTAGTGGAAAAAGAAGAGCTTTCAGGGATAAAATCTTGCTTCGAGGAACTTCATACGTTTTTATCAATGCAGGAGCAATGCGGGAAGATGCTTGTTTTACGGATTTCAGAACCAAAGATTGGATTTCTAAGTAGTCGAAGGACTTAAAGGTAAAAAAAAATAAATACATTTTTCTATGGGAATTTATGTTGATACCAATCTGTGATTGACTTTTTCTTTGTGCTCTCTCTAGTTTTGGAGAATTGTTTATAAAACGTGCTTAAATTCAGTTGCATTGATATATATTAATATATATAGATAGATAGGCTCAGCCTATCTATATATATTAATACCATGCATCTTCACACGGTCTCATCGTTCATGAGTTACGTATAAATCTCATGTTGATATTCTATCATTTCATAGACATCAAACTTCATTATGGTGGCAAGGAGTTTTATTTCATTCTTTTGACCATATTTTTACATTGGTTTAACTTTTTTTATAGAAAACCCAGAGGAGGTTGGACACGGGCCGAAAGGTATCCTAGTAGGAGTGGTCGACCAATCAGATCATCGTATTCATTCACAGTCTTTTCTGCGAGAATTTCTCCACGAAACATTCGATGGTTTTTTATTGTAGTTTTCTTCGAAAATGTAGTCCGTTTTTACCCGTAAAGGAGTTTTCATGAAAGGTATGTTGCTACTTTTTCTATTTACTTGTTTATATCGCATTTTTTTTCAATAGAATTAGTTATTATTCGGCTTCCTCGCAAGCCGGTCCAATATGGCGGCTTTCGTCCACGTTGTGTAGTCAACCAACGCGTTCGTTTCTTGATGCTATATCGCGTGGGTTCTAGCCATGAAAATCGCACCATCTTTTGTAGAAAACGTTATTCTTTTAATTTAGGACGTCGAACCCGGTCGTACCTCTTACCGATTTTCTGTTATTTGCGATTAAAGTTCGGTCATTTGTGTAGGTTATCACAAGTGTGCGTAAGCTGTAATTTCTAAGGTTGCTTCGACCTTTTGAGATCAATTTGTTTCTGTCTTCTGAGGAAAAACATATTTGATTCATATCTACACTCTAATCATGAGAGTTGAACATTGCAATTTATGTATGAGCTTTTATAAACTTAATAACTAAAGGCTTATATGTTTGTTATTGTTTTCTTTTCATATTATTGGAGTGGCTTCCTAATGAAGTCTATTCTTTTTCTAGCTTCAACAGCAAAATGTGGAGCCCTTCAGTCTGCTCTTTTTCCTGAAAATAGCAGCCAAACAAGAATTACATTTTTATTGCTTGGCCCAAAATATTGGGGCTTGAGGCATGGCAGTGAGGGTTTTGGTCTGTCATTATCATGTCTTGTAAAGCCTTGCTCTTAGCAAAAATCCATGCGCTCTTGAGACCCACAATTGGGTTGAGAACTGTGAATTATTGTCATTGAGTAAGCCCCCATATTGTCAGTTGTTTCATATTTTAGCAGATAATTACCAATAAGTTCTTATATAAATAAAATTATAAACTTGTATAGACAAAATGCATCAATGATTTAATCAGTCTGTTAAATATATTTCTCTGTTGATTCCTAAGATAAATAATAATTTTCTATACAGATATTTGATGGATTGTGCTCTAACAGTAGCCTGCTAGAAATGCACAGCAGCCCCGGGTTGCTTACTTCTGTCTTCAGTTGACAATGAAAACTTATTATACTTAAGTTCTGCATGGTGGCATAGAACATACCTGCCAAAATTAAGTTTCCAATCTCATACCAGCTCACGCCTATGGAGCAATTTCTCACTCCTGACTTACAGATTTGAGCTATCAGCCTTAACTGATCACATGATCCAATTAAAAATATAGTTATGTTATGAAAATTTAGCACATTTTGTAGGTTTTTATCATTCTGAACATTACGATTACAGCTGGATATTATAAAACGGAGGACTGAGGCCATGGAAACTTCTGAATTCTTCGGACATCTTCGGAATAGATCGGGTTGTCTTCGAATTTGGTCTGGTCGCCTTCAGAAATCCTGGCACACCCACAAAGAAAATCTCAAATAACCTTCATAGTTGGGGGAAATTTTGGCACACTGGATATTTGTTGGAGCTTTTGTATCACTTATGAATTGCTATAATTATTTTGATTACTATTAATTGTTTTCTATTATAATATCAATGGGCTCCTGATCAACTCCATTTAACTATGGTGTGCAGGGGCGTAGCTAGGATTTTTCAAAGGGGGTGTCACACTGTGTCACACCCAGGGTACTTACCAGATTGCCATGTCGACATCCACGCTGTGTTTTACTAAAATTATCTCACAAAGGGGGGTCACGGGCACCCAAGGACCCCCCTAGATATGCCCCTGGGTATTCCTTGATTGTCAAGGATGGCAAGGGTGTAGAGGGGGGGGGGGGGGGGGGGGGGGGGGGGGGGGGGGGGGGGGGGGGGGGGGGGGGGGGGGGGGGGGGGGGGGGGGGGGGGTGGGGGGGGGGGGGGTGGGGCTGTGTAAGCCAGCAGGTGAAATTTCTGTTGTTTCCCATTTCTGTACCGACTACTCAAAAGGCTTCATTTACTTTTTTAATTACTCAATAAAACCATGAAGTAGGATGGGGGAGCTTGTAGTGAAAATAGTTCTGCTTCAAAAGAGAAACATTTCAACACTTCTTTCCTTGCTCCACCACTAATTGGCATTTAAATTTTGAGGGAATTGATTAATGGTTTACATAAATACTGCATTAAGAATTATCTGTCTGATAGGAAAGTTGTTAGTTTAAATTATTGGAACAACTACAGTTTGCTCCCTTTCAGCAACCATTCTCTATTGCTGTACTTTGACTCTCATAAGCAACCATCCTTCCCAAGCAACCACCTTTCCAATTCCTGGTTGCTTATGACATAGACAATTGCACATTTGTTATAAATTTCCTAAGACTTGTGCTCAAGTGAAAGAACATATAGTTGTTCTCATGTGCACAGTCCTGATCTTTGTGCTCTAATTACATTCCAAGTAAGAGGGCCCAAAGAAAAAATGGTTCCTTAGTACCTTGAATTGTTTTGCCACAAACTCAGAGTAGAGTGCCAAAACACTCTGCATTTTCATTTTCAAGCCCAGAAGTTTGAATTCCTTTTTGCCTGAGGTCCTCCTAATCACAATTTTCTACCAGGTCTTTATGGCCAGAATTGGATTTCTTTTTAGAAGGATGGTTCTTGAATTCAGATGCAAAAATGTATGTTAGTCACTGTTTTACTTCCATTAGGTTTTTATAAATCATGTTTTCCTCCTGAAGTTTTAACAAGGAATAATCTGTGTAAACTTATTATTGATTTCATTGATTATGTTTGTTGTTTCACATGATTTTACAGTTTTATTATTTATGTATTTATACTTCGTAACAACACAAATCCAGCACTACCAGCATTCAGTACAACAAAATTGCCTTCGTGTATTTCAAAATTATAACATTGAAACTCAAGAGGACTATAAAATGCAACGATCCATTGTTGTGGTTACCAACCTTGGTAATTACGTGATTAAAGCTTATAGCTTTCGTTACAACTATTCCTCGGTTGGAATTCCTCATGCAGCCTTGCTTTAATAAGTCTTTCGATCGATCAACCGGCTTAAAACCCTGCTAAGTAACAAGAGGAATCTTATCAACTTCAATGAAGGCCGATTTGTGCTTGTTGTGGCTCAAATTTGTAGTCGGTGCACGAGTAAGTCTTTCGATCGGCGTAGAATGATGCCTCAAGTTATTCAGTTGTAAAAATAAATGGTATCTATACAAGCGTAATCGCATAACCTCAATTTAGGCCGATTTGTGCTTCCTTGGCGGCTAAAAGTCAGAAAATTTGTAGTTCCTCGAGGTCCTCACAGCTCGAAGGTTCATTTGAAACTCAACGAGTGTCGCTCAAAACGAAAATTCATCCCATGATGCCTTTCGGCCCGTGTCCAACCTCCTCTGTAGAAAACCTACGTTAAATGCGCAAATATTGACGTAGTGGTTTCCCGCGGTATTCTTTTCCGCTGGCTAATGTATCGCATTTCATTTGTCACGCAACATAACATTTACATTGTGTTGGTCAGTTCCGATCTCACGACATTTTGAGGTCAGGTTTGCTTTGCAAATGATCTGATGTCTTCACATACAATTTGCTTCAAACATCTGCAAACTGCAAACGGCTGCAAACAAGTAAGAACATTTATGTAATCTAGAAAAGGGAATGATTTTTTATAGTCGGACTGTTAAGTTTATATTTTATTGAGTCCCGACCGGCTGTCAGTATGAATGTCCACTGCTTTATTTATTCAACAATCTCAAAGCAAATTAAAGCTTGGCAAGTGTATGTTAACAGGTAGACTGCAAAACCTTGCTATTTAATTCCAGTGAATGTTAGTAACGACCTATAAAACCGGGCGATAAAAGCAACAATATAGCCACGTACACGGTTCATTTGCAAGGGATAACTTGATAACATAATTGACAAAATTATTTAGTACGCAATTCCACTTTCCTGCGGCGACTTTCTAATATTTATGTAACCTATCATTTTTAATTTAAACTCACATATTTTTAGCAAAATTCATACTTTATTTGCTCTAACGTAATGAGAGTATGATAGCTTTTAAAAGTAGAATATAGGCGACATGACAATTTCAAGTTATCAAAACACTAAATCGTAGACAGCTAGAAGATCGCTTCTTGTTCATGCAAGTGATTTGTTTATTTAGAACTGACATAAAACAGACTCCAAAAAACTTAACGTAGAAGAATCGTTCGGTCTTTAGTCAAATGTTATCTATCTAAATGAATAAAAGCAGTAGAAGAGACCAAGAACGTTGAGTTTGCGCAAAAAGATTGTGTGACTTGCAAGATCTTGCAATAAGAATACAACAAAGAAACTGGCGAAACTGCCAAAAGTGCACGTCATATATTTTCGTCTAGCGCGCTTGATTTTCAAACTAAAATATTTTTATAATCCTACGATATCGTTCTTCGGTCTATGGAGTAAATAAAAAACAAGAGACTATATATAGAATACATATTGACTTTATTGTTTGCAAAGCAAAGCAAAAAGCCGCAGCAGGGGTGGTGACAAAACCAAGGGCCGTCTCCCCTGATGCGGCTCGCGGGTGGGTGGGTGGGAATAAAGGCTAAATGTTACAGGGCTAAGATCTGCTGAGTTATGATACATATGATACGATATCTTAGACCTAAGGAAAATACGTGTCACGCACAGATAATGACTATTCATCACTTGCTACGTATTATACTCCCATTGGATAGAATCCAATACTGTACATAATCCTACGAATCGTTCTTCGGTCTATGGAGTAAATAAAAAACAAGAGACTATATACAGAATACATATTGACTTTATTGTTTGCCGGTAAATAAAGCAAAGCCGCAGCAGGGGTGGTGACAAAACCAAGGGCCGTCCCCCCTGATGCGGCTCGCCCAAACCGTCAGACAAATAAAATCATAAGAGATCCGAATTGAAAAAAAAATATATATATTATATATATAGATATATAGAAAAAGTTAATGTTGGGTAATGTTTTGAGCAATCAGTTTGGCGACTGAAAGCCGTCGTTCTAAGGGCTGTGCAATGTAGAGAAGAACGGCGTCAGAAGACCAGTCTCCCTGGAGGCTGATAAGTTCCACGGGAGCACCACAGCGGAAGGCATAGGTTGCTCCACCACGACGAAAACTGTGGCCGGAGAATTTGGAGGCAGGAAAGCCAGCATGACCGAGTGACTTGCGCAACATTGCGGTAAATTCATTGTGGGTTATTGGAGACGCGTGACCAGAGCTGGAACGCAAGAATGCAGGCGAGTTGGGAGCGGCCGGGAATAGTGAGATATGGCGTTCGTATGCTTGCACGGGGCAGAGTGGGTGACCCTGTGTTAACCGCATAACAGGAATGAGCAACTGACGCTCCCGAAATTGAATGGTTTTTGACCAACGAACACAGATGACCAGGCAAACAATAAAGGCTAAATGTTACAGGGCTAAATCTGCTGAGTTATGATACATATGATACGATATCTTAGACCTAAGGAAAACACGTGTCACGCACAGATAATGACTATTCATCACTTGCTACGCATTATACTCCCACTGGATAGAATCCAATACTGTACATATGATAAACAAGAAGAAATGCCCTTTCAAACGAGCATTTTTACCACCTTCGTATAACCCCGATGTTATGGTCTTCTGAAATATGGTAAAATTCAGTGTTTTAACGGAATAGCAAATATTGTATCTTTTACGCGGGTGAATATAAGAAAAAAAAAGTTTAGACCGACATAAAATATAGTTAGATAGCAAGTCCGAAGGATGTTTAACAAGTTGTGAAAAAATGAATGGAAAACAAGTTTTCGTTTTTGTTTACGAGCGTTTTGAAAATGTACTAATTTGCATAATTTTTATCGGGCCTTCGGGCACGTTTAGGCCGATTTCGAACTTTCCTATTTTTGGCCAAAATAAAAATTCGCTGGAACTTTTGAATATCATTTTTCAAAATAGTTTACTATAAGGGTCTTTTCGGGCAAATAAAAAAAAAATTTGAATTTTTTCAACTGTCGCCGGATTCTCGATAGTTTATACTGACAACGGCTCTTAAAAACTTGTGGATTGCTTTATACACACCAGCTACTTGTTTAGGATGGGTATTTTTAATATCTCATTGAGGTTTTCAAAATTTGTTTCTCAGACTAATAATGGAGGAGGCGTCTTCTTCCAAGCGATGTCACGTTGTTTATGCGGCTCGACCCCGCATAAACTAGCAGAAAAGCGATCAAGAGAGGACAGGAGCCGTGTGAGAAAACCATTAACTTTCTCTGTGATCAATTTAAATGCTTCTGTGGGCAGTTCAACTAGCCCAAGTTACAAGGTTATTTTTCTGATGTTTATACATCAATTGTGTGTTCCTTCTTGTTTTCAGACATGATTTGCTATCTTTGATTTGCCCAATGGGGAACCATGACAGTAAATGTTATTTCACTTGGTGTTGTGATTACCATAAAAGCTGAGGTTCAACTTAGAATTTTCCTAGTTGGGAGAATTTGTTATAGAGCAAAACTATTAATTTGGTCTTTGATGTGCATTTTCTACATTCTTGTGACCTTCATTTTTGCCTGAGGAGAAATTTGATGCTGGTCACTCTCAGGACGTTTGTTACAAAGGGGAATTAATTGTGAGAGAGGGATTATTACAAACCATAAACTTCAAGCAGAATTCAATCTTTTGATCATTTCTCATCACCATGATATACAGTTTGTGTCTTGAGTATATAGAACAAAAATTGCCAAAACAGAAAATTGGACTTAAAGGGAGGGTTTCACAACAACAACAATCTTTATTGTGCTCTTAATACAAAAGTGTATAATCATTAAAAGGAAATAATTGTGAAAGGAAGAGAGCACAGCCACTCAGAAATAGCAAAAGCTAATCGTGCTGAGTGGTTGGGCAGCACATGTGCAAGCTATGACATAACCCATTTAATTTCATTGTTTAGACCAATCGGAAGCGAGTAGATAACGCTGGCGGGAAATTTCCCCTTGAAAATGTCGCGGTCAGTCAGCTTATGGTTATACATACCCATGTGCACCATGAAAGCTACCAGAGCGTAGAATAAATCCTTCAGGTCGAGGGTTTTATTCAGTGTTGACCTTGTCGGGGTAATCCGTTGAAATTTTCTGTGAATTTTGGTCATCCTTCGCTTTGTTTGATCTAATTATAGTATGTGATTATTGAAGTAAATGAGTGGTTTTTTAACCAATAAAATTGGTAAGAAAGTGAATAAAGCATTTCAATCTGTCCACATGCGCCGAACCGTAAAACCATCCCTTTAACTTAATTACAATTTTATTCTTGCACGACTGTCATATAGAAACTGATAAATTATTTCAAGCATCACCAGAGCTGAGTTGTTCAAAGCCTGATTAGCACTAATCTTGGATTAACTATCAACAGAACATATGAGTTGTCATGGTAATTAATCCTAGATTAGCGCTAAATGTCCTTCTAACTCGGCCCAGAGCATCACTGTGTTTTGATTTTTTACAGGGTAACTATTTCAATTAAGGCAAACCCAAGAAAATATTTTTTCCTTCATTGGCCTTGGAGTAGTTGCGCTGTAACACCGGTGTAAAAGTACAGATGAAATTGTGATTAAACTACCTCTGCAATCAAATGTAATAGTCAAATAAACTCCATTTTACAAAGTTCAAACTTGAGGCTTTTATTCACAAATACAGGACAATAGTAAGACCATATGTCCAGTGACAACACTGGACAGAATTTGTTTACCAATATTACCTTATGTTTCAATAGTATCCCCTGGGTATTAGTTTTGGGATAATACATATCAGCTATACATGTACATCTGAAGCTTTCAAAAGTGAACATTTCAATATCTTTTAAAAATATATATATTTTTTTAAACAAAACACCACAGTAAAAGCAGCCCTCTGTGATATTTTTTATTGAATAATTATTATCACACATGTTTTCAGAAGCTGAAGTTTGTGAATTGTGACCTGCATGTAACAAACCTATTTTTGTTTTGCAGCCCAAAAAAGTAATCACATTTAATTAATTTGCATTCTTTCATGTAAGCCGACCATCCAATCAGAAGCCGGGGATATGCTATCCTCAGCTTCTGATTGGATAGAGTGAATGCACGAAACAATGCAAATTAATTAAAAGTGGTCACACTTTTGGGCTCCTTGCTGTAAAATCAAATTCTCTATGACTAATTTAAAATCTCTTCTGATAATTCAAATTATTCATGCAGTCAAAATATTATACCCTGTTCTAGGAAACGTCTCAAATATGGACACCCCATCATCAAAATCCCGAACCATTTGGGCGGCACATACCCGTATAGATATTTTAGAGAAGAACCCCCTCTCACTCTAAGCAATGAGTGAATGTGAAAAAGGATTTTTGGTGCTCCAATGGGAACTTAGAAGGCCACTGGCAATAGATTATTCTTGCATGGTCATGTAATAACTTCATACTCGTTGTTATTATCTCTTGTTACATGGCAATGTAAGAATTGTATCTATTGTTATGGTCATCTTTTTCCCATCCACCCATTTTTACTATATTGATTCCTTCAGTAAATCTGAAGTCGGATATTACAGGATACCAAACCCTGCGTAAATTACACAGTTTCAAGGACACAATTTGACGGTAATAAATTGCTCTTTTTAACTTCGAGGTCTTCAGGCGGCAGAGTCTCGAAACGTTCTTCATCACTCGTGATTTCTCTTGGACGGATTACTGCTGCTGCTGGAGCTGGGACAATATCGAAATCCCAAATAAGAGCGCATTCATATTGCGGGCTATCTTGCTCTCTCGGATCTGTGAACTAGATAAAATGAAAAACGGATAAATAAGCTTCAGGATAACAAAGCTTTCACTATAAATACCTTCGCTATATCACACATTGCACATCGATGAGAAGACAAACAAAAACCTAAAATTCGAAAACATTTCCACCGAAATAATAGCTTTATTTCTTATCTATACTTTTTACTTACCTTCAAGTCACAACAAGTTGGCAGAGAAATCAACACAGGACTGCTCACGTGGGAAAATACATCTTCCATTCGAATGCGACCATTCGATTCTTTACATGCCCAGTAACCAGTGAAATCCTTCTTTACGCTATTTTATTAACGAAACTTACATGTACTTCACGGCAAACAAGGTCAACGCAAGGCAAACCAAGTGAAAACAGGGAAATCCTCGTTGGAAACACAGTAGACATATAACAGCGGTGAATTTTGGAAAGCAGCAGCGCATTCGCCATGTACCGCCACAAAGGACGCCATGTTTACAGTGCTTGATCGAGCCCCTGAACATAATGATGACGTCACGAAAATTTCGATAATATACTTTCAATTGCAATGCATTGTAGGATAGCTGTCACTCTTCCTCTGAGCTGAATAGAGTTAAGTGGCATATTCTACAAATGTTGTGAAATTATTCAGATCATTCTAGAAACATGAAAATTATCCAATGAGCTGTTACGCTAAATAGATATGCTCCAGCTTACTGCTGCAATGTAATTTTTACAACTTAAATATTCATCGTTTTAATGATTCACATGGCATCCATCTTTTACTGAACTATAAATTTAAGGAGCGTGCGCATTAACGACTTACTTTCTTTTTAACTGAGGGCTCTTAAGACACAGTTTTGGCATGTAATGATCCTTACATTAACTCATATTCAAAGAAAGGGTGTACATCACCTAAAATTTGGAAGCTTTATAAATTATAAGCATGTAGTATAAAAGCTGTTAAACTGTCGTACTGGTTTTCGGCATATCTTGGGTCAACAACATGTGCTGAATAAGTCATCTTTAATTACAATGAAACAGTCTGTGGTCTCATATGGAATTATTTTCGTTGGCGTCATTTTGTGTGAGTATGGTATTCTAATATATTTTTCTGTCACTTTTTTATCGATGAAATGCGGCAATGCAGTAGTTTTCTCTACTTTACTATTACCAAAATGAAAAAGATGCCCGAAGCTGAACAAGATGAACAAGGCAATAAAATAACAATAATAATAATAATAATAATTAATAATAATACACAGTTAGTGCAGTGAAACCACGATAAAATGTCAACATACCTGGTGCAATTAATGTTATGGCTTAGCTGTTAAATCGAATTTCTCTTATAACTACACACATCATTCTATATATGGTAAAGATCGGTAGCGAAGCGGCATTAAATTAAGCATAGCAGAAGGTACTAATTTCTAGTGAAAACAACAGCAACGCAAGCATAAGGATCGTTGACCAAACTGAACGAACAGACGCATTCTTTTCATATGGTTTCTACTAGCTACGAATCGCCGCGACATACATATGCTTTTCCTTGCCGAATTCGTTCCCGTTTTCATTACAAAAAAGACCGGCTGTTATGAGAACGAGTTGCTGTATACATACACCTTATTCCAAAATGGCGGCCAATTTATTATTCTTTTATATGTATGTTAATTAGCCCTTGTTGCCTCGTCAGCATGTGCAAAATACAACAGAATTTTCACGCGAAAATGAGGCAAAGAGGGCTAATTGAAATGCATACAAAAGAATAATAAATTGCCCGCCATTTTGGAATAAGGTGTATGTAGTTTGTTAAATTTATAGTCAGTGAGAGATAAATTTTCGATAACATTTATAGTTTATTTAACCCCTTTTCATGCTATATGCGAATTGCAAATATACGTTAAGGCTTAGCATGAGTAATTGTTTTGCTAAATATTATTACATTCTCATCAATATACAGCTTATCGCTAAAACTTTTATGCCCAAATCAATTAATTTTGTAATTAATTCAAATGGTTTCGTTTAAGACTACTATACTAATTTAGTATCAAGCTAGTTGAAAGTCTATATCTTGCCGACTTTATGGAAAAGATGTGTATTTATTTTAAGCTAGTTTCGCTTAAATTGGACGCTAAGGAAAAACAACATCGCATGTGGCAACACCTTGTATGAAACATGACGTATGTTTGAATGGAAGTTTTTAATTCCTTATGCAAAAACTAGCAGGAATTGACTCTTTTCTTACGGATGGGATTGTTAAAAGTTTCATAAAAATCGAAGATTGGAACAAAAATACTCGCATAAAGACCCATAAGTAATACCAAGAGATTAAAATTAAGGCAGGCTTAAAACATCCGCGCGCAAATTTAGCGAATAAAACTCGACTAAAAAAGCGAGCCCTAAATTGGAAAGAAAAAAAACATAACATGCATGTGATAAACACCTTGTACGCTTGGAAGTTCTTGAAGCAAACAACATGACCAATCGACTATTTACATACATAAGACGGGCTTTCCAAAAAATTCAAGAAAGATTCCAAATTTTATTTTGTGAAATATTGGAAACCAAATGGCACCATTCAAAAGAACTGCCGAAAACGTTTCATTTGCATGATATGACATGATATGTCTCCATAATTGACTCTGGGAGTGAAAGAGTTAAGTGTAGCTCAGAAGTGAAATGACTATATTGTTCTCGACTTTATTACTTGGAAAAGATGATTCTACATTTTTGTTTTAGCCCTAAATTGGAAAGAAAAAAAAAACATAACATGCATGTGATAAACACCTTGTACGCTTGGAAGTTCTTGAAGCAAACAACATGACCAATCGACTATTTACATACATAAGAGGGGCTTTCCAAAGGCTGTTTTATAGCAGGCAATCAAGTATTCTGTCTAAAATTGTCTCAGTAAAATTCTGTCAAAAATTCTGCCTATAACTCAGCCTTACAAAACGCCTGTTATCAGTCTTGTTCTAATTAGGAGTGGCTAATGGTCTTTTTTAAAATTATGGGTCCCGCAAAATTTAAGTCGAATTACACGGGTCTCGCAGTCTCGTTTTTAGAGCGGCTCTCCATTAGTCTCGCAGTTTCGCGATTCGATTTTTTGCGCTAAGCCGTTTCATACGCGGCTTCAGTCTCAGTTAAAACCTCTCCGGCGACTAGCAAAAAAACCTATCTTCATTATTATTATCAGGATCTGTTTAACAGCCTGAAAGCAAGAACAACGTAGAAAACTAATTTTCAAAGGAGCGCGAATACGCGTTTCATATATGGTAATTAATCAGCCGCCTAAACTGACGAAAAAGAAGCCACTCTCTGCTTTTTTATTCAAATCGTTTTCGTTCTCGAGACTCAGTAAAGATTTATAGTAACAATAACGATTTCAGTAATAACGACAGCAAAATCTTGTTCTTATATTTTTAAGGCAACCATTCGGTTTCTCAACGTTGAACATACACCAACGTGACGGACAATTTCAATTATAATTCATCACATTGATACACTGCCCAAATATGGTCAAAAAGTTATCGATATACGCTATGTCTACATGACGTATATCCAACGATGGAGGTAAATTTCGCATTTTGACAAGAGAATGCAAAAATGACAGACCGGCCTCGATATTTTTTCTTCAAACTGTGCTTTGTTATCAATGTGTTGAATTATAAAACTATTATTGCGCTCAAGCTTGCGTGATATCGCCTAATTTTAGCCGACTCGGCCTGCGGCCTCGTCGGCTAAGAATTAGGCGATATCACGCGCGCTTTCGCGCTATAATAGTTAAATAACTGATTTCCACTTTGCAATCTTGACCAATATAGGGATAAACTGAAAGCCAAACATGATTACAAGAAAACTTTTTTAAAAAATTAATCTACAATCTCGATATTTAATTTATTGACGTTGTTCATGAAACAGGAGTTCCCGACAAAATTTTCGGAAAGGTGAAATCAGCTAGTAAAGTTGCGGAATAAGATTCCTTTCCGTAAATTTTTTTGGGGCTGAAATATTCAGCCAAAAGTTTCTCGTCATGGGTCTATCATTGCTTGTTTACACCTTTTACTGAAAGACTGATGAGATTCTGTCGGTCGTAATGTCGTAATATATTTTAAAAGACTGGTAATTTATATTTTTATGTATTTTTTCAGCAGCTTGTGTTCAAAGTTCTTGGGCAAGGAAACGTAACATTGTAAATGGTTTGAATCTCACACCCGACAGAGTAAGGCCGAAACGTAAGTTAAACAGAACATTCTCCAAAGTGAACTTTCTAATTTAAAACTGAATAACATCAAAGCTATAACTTACCTTACAATCCCTACTTTACTTACAATATTCAGTTTGCTCAGGAAAACAACTTGGTGCTGATGTGACACCCTTAAACCTCACGAATGCAAGAATTGAGCCCTGTAAGACGCTCCTTAAAGGACCCAGCAGTAATAAAACGTTCCTGATAACGTGTGAACCCTTCTATAATGGCCATCGATATCCTCAATGTTCCGAATGGTGCGAATTATTTGTCGGCTGTTTTACTGAAGAACTCGAAAAAGCAAGTTGGGTTAAATGGTGCTCCAGAAAGTTTCGACCAATGTCTCAGCGATTCCTTGTTGCTGCTAAAGATAGCAATATGTCGCGGTCTTTTACTAAACTTCGTGTAAAGCCGGCATGCAGACCCTTCTGGAATGGTCTTTTTCTTATCTCAATAGACACGTGCAGCTGCAGCAAAGGGGATGGTAAGAATTATGGTTTGTAAGCAGCAGTTTTTGCAGTTTTTGCAGTATGTATTCACTTTTTTATCAATATCTATATACATAAAGTCTAGTGTTGGCCTGGAAAGTCATACTGGAAAGTGCGGTTGAAACGAAATATCACTCATACTATAGGTTTAATTAGAAAAGCTACCAAATATCACGACTGTTTCTGGAGACCAGTTTTATCAAAACAGCAATTTCAATTATTACGTAGTTAACTCTCGGACGCACAGTATAAATTCAAACCCTAGCCGTGGTACAAAGGAGGGGAGGGGGGGTGGGGTGGTTGAAATCCTTATAAGATAAGGTGGTAATGTGTCGATAATTACGTAAAAGTGTGTAAAATTGCGTCAAATACGACCGTTATGGAATTCTTTTTTTTTGTAGAGCCGCTAAGTTAAATCCATCATCTTGGATTATTTCCGGAAAATTGCTCCTATATGTTGGTCCAAAATTCATTATAATGAATAAAAGGAGGCTATTAGGTAGCACAGAAAAAAAAAACCCAAAAGCAATTTTCAAAAATTATTCATAATTTATTATAGTAGTTCAACTCGATATGCTAATGAAAACCACTGGTTGTCATATAAATATCAATTTCCAAGGAAAATAACTTTTCACATCAAAATTTGTCTAAGGAAAACCTCAGCACAGCAGCGGAACGAAACCCTCTCAAGATGAAAGCCACAAAGATCCCACGACGTTACTGAACGGATATGAGGTCAGGCTGAGTGAAACGTTTAAAACATGTACACAGAATCTCGGCCTAGAAAAATCAATTGCGCCTGGTGAGCTTAATAAGAGGCCCACAAGGAAGAAAAGATATCGGTATTACAGGAAGCACCTGGGGAATGAAGGGCTCGAGAAGGCGTGGATTGATACCACTCCAGAAAACTGCGCCTTTGCTGGTGATCCGTTTTCAATCCTGAGGTCGACTTTCCTCAGGTCATGTGGTGACTCGGGCAGGATTGAGAGATGTTCATGCAACAATATCAGTAAGTTATAACCCATGTTTCAGCAATAATTTGTTGTTTCATTTGTGACGGCAGTTCAGTTTCAAAAATTAACTTGGGTTATATGTTCAAAGGACATTTTCGGGGTCTTATTTTAAGGTAATCTTATCAATGGAGTGGATTTTGTGTTTCAAAATGCCGATTAGGCTTGCATCAATCTGCAGCATAAAAGATGACGCAACTCGTTACATGGTAGTTCAAACTATTTGATTATTCGTGTAGCGAAATTGAAAAACTCTTTTGTAATTTCAAAGAAACAAGGTGAATATAAAATGAACAACAGTGATATACGATTTCAAATAGACCACTTCAAAACATACCATAATACTCTATAACGTGCAGGTTTGGGTGGTGCTTGATGTAAGCCTGATTTTTCCAATTTCTTTTGTTTTCAGCACGAACTGCACGTGCTATGCTTCAACTACATCCTATCGTTCCTACATGTACTCTGAATTCCTTTGTGCCATTCTAACAAAGGATACTTGTGTTGAATAATTACACCCCGGTGAGGCTGAGTCTTGAATGACATGCCTATGGGCCTATGGGTATATCAGTGGCCGATATACATTCCATCGTAAGGGAGGGGGTGGGGGGAGTGAAGCTTGGAGGACCTGTTTTCGAAAGACGTTTTGCGTCTGGGTGTGCTTTATGTAAGGCCTTTTTTTCGGAATTTTACATAAGCCTAATATATAACCCGTATTAAATCGAATAAACACCTCATCTCGTTTTAATGGCTTCTTCAAATCCTTATTGTGTAAGCAACTGAGTTTGCATTAAACGCCTATGGCGTTTATTCAAGTAATTACGGTACAGTTAATCAATCTATCATTTTGCAATCCTCTTATTGCAAGTAACTTACTAGAACACTGTTTGCTTGCTTTTTTTTTTCATGCATTCTATTTTTCTGGTGTTCAGTCGAGCCAGGTAAAGAAAATCTTACTCAATCAGAGGAATCGGTAAGAACTTTTTTGGCATCTTCCTTGGAACAACACAGTAGTAAAAATAAAAAAGGTGTTAGTTTCTAAAAAAAAATGTGATGCTGCGTCAGTGGGGGAATGAAACATGAAAATTTTGTTTAATCAACTGTAGTTAGCCTGAGCTGTCAGTTTTTTTGAGTTCCTGAGCCTGCCTGGCGGAGAGTGGGGGGGGGGGGGGGGGGGAGGGGGGGGGCACTTCGTAACTTCAAAAGCATTAAGGCTATGACAATGATACTAAGAGGGCATATGTATGTTACGTAGAAAACTGTGTTCCGCAAAATGGGACAATGACATCTAGCTTACATTGTAAATTGCTTACATTCTAAATAGCTTACATTCTAAATAGCTGACGTCCAAACGCATCATGATACAGTGTTACAAATAGAATGCCAGTAAACGCTTTTTTACATGACGCGAGAAAGAAGTATGATGACAGCGCAAACCGGGAATCTATGGATTTCCACTCGTTTATAGATTTCTGTACAGTTAAATGTACTAATAACAAGCTATGCGAGAGGTTTTCCGCTACTGCTGCCGGTTATAGCTACGTTGTAGGTCTGTTTCTCAAAGTACAACTCGAGCTACAACCTTGGCCGTGCTTTGCAGCTGACTACAAGATTAAATGCACCCATCTGTTTTGGTCTCATTAAGTCGTACAATCAAGATTGCTAAATTTATAGCGTGAACTAAACATGCCCGAATTTAACACAATCGTTCAAGTGTGTCTAGAATTACGAAACACTAACATAACAAGAATTTCACTTCATAACAGAAGTGAGCATTATTCAAGAAACAGTTATAACTACACCAAAAACCTGCTCACATGGCTAATAGGAAAACGAATAACGATCAGTCCCACATACAATGGCAAGCTCTGCGGCTCAAAACATTTATTATATTATTAATAGTTCCAGGAAGTAGATCGTCCATCAGTTAATATCCCGTATCAGTTCTTTTTACAAGAAGGATTATATTATAATTATGTTTTGTACTTTAAAACTTAGTCTCGAAAGATGTATTTAAACATTTAGGAATTATATTTAATTTTTAGATGGTACAATTCTGTACCTACCTCGCCGAAGAAATATACGTTGAGGACGAAAACGCCTTACAGGTAATAATTCGATGACAGGTTGGTATGTTAACTATGCCGTGATCTAATTTCTGAATGCTGTTTGATATAAATTGGCTTTCCCTTTCTCGACATTATATTTTTGAAAGTAGCCTTAGATCCACCGTTTTGCTCATTTTCTGTTCACTGAAAATGCATGTTGCAATTTTGCCTTTTCTTTATCAGTCTTGTACAAAGACTGACGAGAGTACTGAAACCGTTTTAGGTAAATTATTGGTGCGTGATGAAGAGTACGTTTTATGCGTTTACGTGTTTCAAACAACGTTCGTAGTCATTATAAACTAAGCTCATACGTTTTTAATACATTATAATTTCGAAACACTATAAAATTGAATTATTGAATTCTCGCTCCCGCCTTGCCGCCTTGCCGCCTTGTCGAATCCAAATACATGAAAGTAATCACAAGGTCTAGAACTCAGGCTCTAAATCTAGGAAAACACTAAGGTTTATTTATCAAAATTGCATTCCTCTTTAAGGTGGCTGAACACAGTTTACAAGTATCCATGCCTCACCTACTGTTTTATTGAGACTGTTGATGCCTGGATGCCCAAAGTTGGCAAAAAACAAGTACTACCATGAAAGTTTTCAGTTTTGAATTTTCGGTGAGCTGCGTGCCGTTGCCATGGCAACGCGACTGGATTAAAATACAGCTTTAAATATGATTTATGTTTATTTATGGAAAATTCACTCGTTAGTTTTTTTATACCATTTGTCAGCTAAAATAATAGAACAAAGAGATTATGTTAAAATTATTTTCATAACAATTTAACAGAGGGATTTTCCGTTATTCGTTATTTTACGTTTTTTGGATTTCTGAAAATTTGCTCTGTTAAATTCACTTTTTTTTTGAAAGACCACTTACTTGTGTTCTGAAGTATTTTTCTGGCAATTTTCTTAAAATTCTAACGAGTGATTCGTGAGAAATCGGCAAATTTCCGAGTACTGCTGTGGGTCACACTTTTTTGAGCAACTGCGCATGCGTGGCCTTTTTCCGTTGTTGTCGTTCGTGTTGAAATCGAGTACACACTGAGCGCGCAAGCTAGCGCGCCGGTTTTCTTCGTTCCATCCGTTCAGTTATTGAGAAAGCCCTCCGAAATGACTTAAAATTTGATTGAGAACTACTGGATCAGCAGAACCACGGGCATAACGACGCATAGATGAGCCACGACGCGAAGTTGGACGATTCGTTGGAGTATTAGCTAGAATTGCAAGAAGGCCTTGTTCGCCATGTTTTTCGAAGACTTGACTAAGATGTTGGTATCCGATACCAGAGTCAGCTAGTTTCTTTGCTAATCCTTTGCTAATTATACCAGTGTTGGAAGAATTACACAACTTTACTGCTAAGGATTGCTGAAGGGCATAACTGTGGTCAAGGTAAATCAGGTCTTCGATGGCAGATTCTATCGTCATTGTTTTGCTCTTGTTTACGATTTCGCACGTGTTGATGCCAAGAGGAGAATGAAAAAGAATTTTGTTGAGTGCTCTTACGTCTTCAATAGCATCGTGGCCTGGAAAATCTGTATTAAAAAGATGTTTATATACAGCTGCTTGGTTTGCCTTGACGTATGATCCGTCCTCCGTTTTTAACGCTTGGCATTTTTCTTGAATGAGCTTGCGAATGAAGACAAGGCTGTCTGCGAAGTGAATGTTGAGTTCATTCATCTTGGCAATAAGCTGTGGTGAATAGCGCCGCATTGTTCTGAGAAGGACAGGAGTGTCAAATGAGGAGGAATTATGACCGACGAGTATGACTTTATCATAATCAAGATAACTATTTGAGATTTTGCACGCTGCTATAAAATTTACAAAAGACTCCAGACATTCTGTTTGAGAAACAGTTTCCAAAGGGTTTCCGCCACGATGTAGAATTCTCTTGCCGCCAATAGATGTTGTTTGAAATTTGTTGACTCTTGACGCGTTGTACGATATTTCTTTCTCAGGAAGGATAAATCTTGAAAAAGTTTTTCCCTTTTCAGTCTGAGCCGCTAATTGGATGATTTCTGCTTCTTTTCCTCCGCAGTTTGTTTCCATATCGAAGGAAATTATTAGGATTTTGCTACTGATATCACGGTCATCGCATGTAATGAATTTCTTTTGGGGTCGATTCGTAAACGCTGGGACCTCTTTCTCGAATTCTTTTAATTGCTCCTTTGTGACATTGGCTTTGTCAAGAATTTTTGGATCTAGTGTCAATGCAACACCACTTCGGTAAGTAACTCCCTCCTTGTTTGTTTCAGATCTATTTCTCGTTTTCTTTTTCATGTAGTTTTGTTTACGTTCCTTCTTGAATTTGACAGTAGACTTTCGCCGTTTTTCCGCTTCTCGTTCTTTGTCGAATGACGAAATTTTTTTCTCTGCGATTTCACCGGGTTCTATATTAAGACAGCAAAGGGTATTTAGTAAATACTGTTTTCCTAAATTTGTTTGGGCAACTGCAGAAGCAACTCTCTGATCGGAACTTTCACTGCCACCGTGTAATCTTATTTTGGGAGCCTTGGATCCAACAGTACTGTGCCAGCTTTCGTTAACTTGAGAAGAGGCATTGGCAACCAATTTGTTTACAACAAGGTCACTTGCATATATACTAAACAAGTTGTTTAAAACTGTTTTTAAATTTTCACCGTGTAGGTCCTTTCCATTTGGCAAATCTTTGTGTTGATATTTGTCAGGATTCTTTGAATATTCACACCACTTTAATTTGTGCTCTTGACATTCCTTATGGTCCCCGAAGGCATGAGGAACTATAGCTTTCATTGTAATTTTTAACCGTTCAGGGTCTCCCTTATTTTGGCTTAGGCAGTAACTAAAGCATTTGCGAAAGTAGTCGATAACCTTCTGTGAAAGTGCTGACTCCTCTGGCTGATTTTTTCTCTCGGAGCTTATTTTGTTCAAATGACCAACCACTGTTCTTGTTGCATGACTTGAATCTGACCACTTTTCTACACTGTATTTAACTTCTTCTCGAATTTTTGCAATTGTTGCACTGTCATCATCCCCGATAAAGATAGAGTACTTTACCCCATATTTTGGTGCTTGTTGGAAAAGCTTTACACCTACAGATGCTTCCATAGATTTTGAGGACCCTGAATGGTTTATGCGACAGTCGTGACAGCCAGGTTCTTTGCCTTTTGATTTGGCTGATTCACACACTCTGCAAAATTTGTTTGCACAGGCATAGTCTAGTATTTTCTTAGTCTGTGACCCCATTACAGCACCATGCCCAGTGAGAGAGTTATTTGCCTTCCCTCTTTTCAACCACTGCATGTCATATGACACAGTTAATGGCATAAGGCCATCATTATCACGAGTTTCACCATTGCTTTCTGCAGCTGAAATTTCATCTTCTAAAACCATTTGGCACGAGTTTGCAGCTACTTCTTCTACTGCCTTCCCAACTTCTCTCTCCCTCCTTTTGTAAGCATTTTTATTTAGTGTCGGAACATTCAGGATTGAAAGAAAATTGTTCATGTGAGTAAAGCCGATACCATTGTCAATAGCACCAAGTGCAATTCTTGAATTTATGTCATAGGCTTTTGGCCCTCGCTTGCCACAGCGGTGTTGCCCAGAGGTAACTATTTTGTTATGTTTGCCACATTTCTGACAAACTACTGTAAAGATGCTTGCACTTCCTTCTTTTATTTCTTGCACTGTTCTTGAGAGAGAAAGAGGTCCTAAAAATTGAAAAGTATTTATAATGATAAATATCAGTTACATTAATCTCACAAAGAGAGGAGGCTCTTCTTGATTTAAAAATACCTAATTTGCAACTCATAAGAATTCCGGTTTGTCTCTATCCCCAAAACAGAACTGAACTGAACAGAGTACATCATATAGGGAAGCATTAACAAATTATTTGTAATTTGCATCTGATTAGCAATATATATGAAGAATAAATTTATATAAAAACTTATTTTCATTATTCTGTGTATTTTTTGTATTATTTATTGTGCTTTTTATATCTTAAAGTAATGGGTCTCCACTTACATGTATTTCAGGACTATGGTAAACAGATTTGAATAAAAGTTGATACTGGAATGGTAGCAGGTGGATTATTTTTTGTCAACTGATCAATGTTTAATAATAAATAGTAGGGGCTCAAACCCATAAGTGAGAAAAATCACTAGTGTGAGCCCTTATTTGCAGCCCAAAAATAACTTAATACATAATGTTGGGTAAATAAATCCTAAAACTAATTTTTTTATTTATTGCACTGAAATATTTTAGGGGTATAATAATTAAAACTGCTACATTTTTACCAGAGTTACAATGTTGACAGGAGTTCAAACTTTGCTGCATGAGCCCAAGGTCAACAATTCTGAATCCATTCAATGAAATTGGCTCAGGTTTTCTTGGAAGTTTTTTCGTTTGTCTGCCATCTCTTCTAATGGGGGTCTAGTGAAAATAATACCAAATACTTTGCCATCTGTAAATTGTTACATTTGTAAAATTATTTGTGAAATAAAATTGAAGGAGGATTTTCCAACCGGAATTTTCTTTCACCTACCAATTCTTCAACAAGTCTTTGAGGAGGATTTGCTGTTTCAGTTAGTTGTGGCTCAGCTTCGACAGGTAAGGTGATGTTTTCGTCAAATAGCCGGCGTTTGCATTTTTCAGCTCGTGCTCTTTCTGTTTGAGTTTTTCGTTTCAAAGCTTTCCGCGCTCGGGAAAAAATAAAATTTTTATTTGGTGCTATCACAGGGGTAGCATCTTCCTTTCCGCAGGATGCAACAGATGATTGGAGCATTAGGTACACCAAAACAGCAAATGGTAAGCCAATAAAAACTTTGTCATTTCGCGAGTCGCGTGTCTGTCGAGCATAACTTTTTGTCTTGCGATCTTGATAACCATTCAACACTGAGTCATTACAAAAAACACTGCATACCCTCTGAAGGGTTTTTACTTGTTTGCTATGAGGCAGTGAGTTCAGAGCCAATTTGCCAAGCAACCGCCAAGAAGAGAAAAAAACTTTTTTCGCCGTCGCCGCCATGTTTGTTTTGTTTTTTAAAACCCGCGCCGGCTTTTAGCCATTACCGCTGACCGCGCGAAAACTGTGTTCGGCCACCTTAATCGATCTCTCCAGTATAGAAGGCCGATGCATGATGATGATTGTTTGGGACTGTAACGAAATACGATTACGTACAGGAAAAAGTCGGCGATCTTGTTCAAATGAGCCAATAATTTTTAAAAGAATGCTGTTCGTTTACTCTATTCTACTTCCAAAAGTAGAATGACTTTTAGTCAAGAATCATCTCCACAGTTTAAGAGTGTTCGGTTTTCAGACTATATATCATTCTTTTAAAGTTGGTATTTTAACACTGTGTTCCGTAACAATATGTCCCTAAGCCCCGGAAATAATAATAATGTCAGTAGCACATAATCTACCGTTAGCTTAATTCACAAGTTTACAATTTATTTTCAGAATGTAACGTCTCACCTAGAAACTACCATCCAAGACTTTTTAAAGTCAAAGAACGCAAGCGTTAAAAAAACGAACACGACGTTCACAGACGAAGATGAAATTGAACTAATAAGAGAAACTGCACATTTCACGACAACTGCTTTTGAAGATTTTGCTATGAGATTCGCTCAAGAACGACTGAGTGAGGCCAATCTCCAATCCAATGTCACAGATAGACTAGCAGGTCAGTGCACTCTTATTCCAGATTTCAGTCAGGTATACTTGGATAGGTAAGTAACTTTGTTTCACAATCCATGGCATATTAAATATTGAGGAATCTCCTATGACTCATATTTGAACATATCGATGACGTCAATTTTATATCTAACATGTTTGAACCTATGTAATGTAAGTAAGTATTGTTTTCAGCAATTAGTATGTGTCAGCCATGTCAGTGAAAATGTCTTTGTTACGTTATCTAGGAGGTAACTTGAAAAAACGTGAAACGTACGGCTGAACTTACCGGCAAACATGTTCTACATGTATAAAATTTTGTCATTTCAAAACCACAAAATAATTTTACATATATACCGCACAAAACCCTAACATTGGTAATACAATACCATATTAAGGTTACAGCTAGTGTACCTTCAGATCGAAAATTTATTGAAATTTTTTTTTGGCGTCAAACTAAAGTTTACAGAATGAACTTTCATCCAAAAAAAAATTGTCGAAAAATAGTGAAAATTGACGGAGAAATGACGGTATAACTTTTGTGGGCGGAGCTTGTTTATGAAGCGATATGTTTTTCTAAGCGCTGTTTTCTCAAAGTTAATTTTTCGCTTGTAGGGGACACTTTAAGGAGCTACAACTCAAAGGGAATTTGTTCGATTTTCCTCAAATTTGGACACAAGCTAGGCTAACATATAATCAACAAAAAGATGTCGGCGAATTTCTTATTTCCGAAAACTTTTTCGTCAAGAGCCATTTCCGTGCGATCACTTCAATTTGTTTTCTCCCTTTATCGAAAATATTCTGTAACTTTTCACTGCAATTGAATATGGGAAATCGCCGACACGTTTATTTAGCGCTTCGTGTCCGGAAACCCAAGAACAAATCAAATTAGCAAAATACAATAATCGCTTTGAGTTATAGCGTTTTAAAGCTGATTCGGACTTTCAAATTTAGACGTCGTAAAAAATTCGACAATTCATTTTATTACTAAATGGTTTCCATATTTAGACGTCGTAAAAATTCGACAATTCATTTTATTACCAAATGGTTTCCATATTTAAATAGCCAGCTCCATAAGCTTTAATTTGATATCTGGGTTTAGGTATATTAAGTGTAATCTTAAGACGCTAGAGCTGTTATACTGGAGACACCCCCGAAGGTACACTATAACCTTAAATCACACTAATTACCATTCATAATACCATATATTAAACGATACCATACCATTCTTGGCACCATACCATCTGGTAGGTAATGTCAGTTAATTGTGAGTTTAAGTTAATGTCAATACAAAACGAATTTATAAGAAAAATTTTGATGACGCCACGTAAAAGCTAGCTATACTTGTTTTCTGTTTTTTTAGATGTAAAAGTCCGGCGAGTTTTTTACCACAATAAGGAAGAATTTTATCTCAATGACACCGAAGGGAAAAACTCGATCATGATTTCTGTTGAAAATTTCGTAAAGAACGGTTAGTGCATTTTCTATGTTTTTTAAAGGAGAGTTCTGCCAGTCTAACTTAACCCCCTCATATAATTGTTTAAGAGGTTGAGTTCCCAGCAGAGCGCCATGATCCGTAATTTAAACTGATCATGTAAATCACATTACAAGCTATCTATTCAACGTAACATCTTTATTGTAGCGCAGAAAAAGCCCCCACCCTCTTGTACCATGGTGGGGATATACGTTTGCTTGTGCGTCTGAGGGTTAAATGCCTAAGTTACCTTGTTCTTGCCGACAAAAAACAAATGATCAAACGTTTATTTTCTAACAGATTCTGTGGTGCTAGGAGTGATGTACAAAGACCTTCATGAGCTGTTTATGGCAAACCGGACCAATAAGCCCATCACAACAAAGAGGTTTGTAGTATTTCTGCTCCAAACGCACACTAAGTTGCAGGAAAAAAGAGAACAACAACAACTAGGCGAATCTCTTTATAACAAATACTTATGGCCTGGAAGTTAGAATTTGCCTTAAATATAGTTATAGTTCATATAAATATTCCGTAATAAGTTTAGCATTTTTGCATATTTTTACTGTCCTTATATTTTATGGTCAGCTAAGTTTAAATGTTGAAAAGCTACTTAAGGGAAACACAATCATGCATCATGTCTTACTACTCCTTATTAACATCAACAGGAATTATTGACAATTTATCCAGGCCCTTTTAATAAGTATAGGGATGATATCTGTTTACAAACATTTTTGTTATTCAAATGTGCCAGCCACTGGAACAAAAGAACCCTTTGTTTCGGCAGCCAATAAGGCTCTGGTTGGTACATTAATAACAATTGGTGACGTCATTGATATCTTCCCTATACTATACATTCAGAGAGAGTACATTTCGTAACTATGGCAACGGATAAAAGGAATAAGTTAAATGTTCAAAGTCTATAAATCTGGAGCAAAAGAGCGTTTTCATATGAAGTCACGAGGGCCATATTGGTGTTCCAAAACAAAGAAACGGCGGCCATATTGGTGTACCAAACCAATCTTCCGGGAATTGAACTCTATTTTTATGCAAACATTTACTTTTGTTTCAGTAAACCAATATGGCCTCTAGTCACGTGATTTTAAACGCTCTATACACACCTTAATTTCATTGAGTTCAAATCTGAGTCATAAGGTTAGTTCAAAGTATATGTATAAATAATTTCAGGTTTAACCTGATGACATGAAATATCACATTTCAGGGAATTAAACACAATAATAATGTCAGCCGCAATATACCCTCCGACAGAAGCACTGAACAAAAGTATCACCTTGGTCTTCAAGAACATTAAGGTATCAGAAACAATTATTCCTATAAACAGGAATGGAATGGAGAAGTTAATTTTCCGTAAAATGACGGTTATAATTTATAAGCCCTTAAAGGGTTATACAACTTCGTAAGGTTTTTTTTTTTGGCTGGCAAAAAATATTTGATAAATAAGCCGGTTGTTTTAGTTAATTTGGTGCAAGAATTGCTGTTAAGGTGGCTCCAAGTAGTTTTTTTTGGGTCACACTTCTCTTTTTGAATGCGCTTATACATAATCTTACTTAAGTTCAATGAATTTGAATTTTATACCAGATGTTAGGCTTGGATGAAATTTTTGAATGATGCTCTTTTTATGCTAATCAGCGTTTCCATAGCAACGGTAAACAAATATGGCGAAAAACAGTTTTTCCTAAATATCTTTCTATTTTGGGGCTACCCGCGACAAGCGAATAAATGCGCTATAATCTACACAGTATAGCACACTAAATGGAAAAATTTCAAACAAATTAAACTGTTCGATTTTGAAAAAATCGCTAAAACATTTTTAACACGTGTTTTCTCATGTTTGAAATATAAGCGGTCAAAACATTCCATAGGTCTCACAAATTGTCATTAAATTATCACAGAAAGTTTCCTGACTTAAATTATTACCCCCTGCAAAAAGCTCTGACTAATCCCTCGGCAATAAAGAGATCGAGCTTATCATTCAAATGCAGCATTTGAATGAAAAGCTCATCATGTTTGTTTACCGTTGCTATGGAAACGCTAATTAGCATAAAAAGAGCATCGTACAAAACTTTCATTCAAACCTAATATCTGGTATCAAATTCATTTGTGTCCGCATTTCCAAACTGATGAGCCGGGGGCTTATACCCGGCATTTTACGGTAATCATTAAATATTGATTTGATGACTGGTTGATTCTAAAAAAATACCAACTGATTATCTCACTTTTTTAGGTAATATAATTTTGTAAACGCAAATGAATGAACTGTCTTCAGTCCTCTCTGTGTTTCTATAATGGAGCTTACTTGATTTTCTGTTTTAAATGCCTTTGGCTCAGAATACGTTGGCGCAGTTACTACTTGACTTTGAAGATGACTTAAGCTTTGGGTGTTCAAATGTTGGCCACCTCACCCGAACGAACACCACAGATTTAGTGATACTGGGTTTGCACTATTTACTACTGATAAGGAGCTGAGCCAAAATTCTATCTTTCAGCCTGCAGGAAACAGGAGAGAATGTGTACATTGGAACTACTCAGAAGACAAGTAAGCAAGTTATTTCACCCTAAGCTTCTTCCTAAAACAAAATGTTAAGAAGGAATACTTGAACTCCAGTGATTGTCTCCCGCAGTCGGTAACGGTTTCTTTGGTTGCTCTGGTGCAAAATATTTCAATACTGGCTCACTTTTCGTGCTGGATTCGGAACAACTGTAAGAGAATCTTGAGCAATCTGAAGACGATAGCCAGCTATTACAGACCACACTAATAGAGAATTCCGATCTGCTCCCTGTTTGTTTTGTGGTCTAGTAAGCGAATTTATTTCTAAATAAATTGAAAGTTTCAATTTGCGCTAACGCATACCGTTATCTTCTAATAATTAACCTCAGACAACTCAGGCATTTGTGTAAACTATATGCTTGATCATTCGGACACGGGAGATACTCTACTCTAGCCTGTTCAACACAAGGTGTGGGCGTCTTGACACTAAAGTATATTTCCAGTATCGGCGTTATCGACTTCCTTTGATAACTGTATAAGCATTTAGAATACGCCCACCAAACTTCGTGATTTTTTTCTGAAATTTATGTTCATGACATGCGATGTCTCTATGATAACCATATTTTCACGCGCTGGTTTGGTGATTTTCCTAACATACAAGATGGCGGATCCAAGTTGGCGGCCATTCAGAATAATGACGCAATTCCTGCTTCAAGTGTGTTAGGTTGCTTTTTTCAACTGCTTAAGTTGATAGCACACTGCGAGGATCACAAATTTCACTCATGTTTATCCGCAGTTCACATATATGATTTTAATATATTTATATTCATATATATTCACTATCATCCGGTACATTTCACTATCATCATATCGGGTATATTACGAACTCACAATTGACTACCTATCCATCTGGCTCGATAGCTCAGTGGATAGAGCATTGCACCGGTATCGCAATACGGGTTCGAATTCCGTTCAAGCCTGAATTTTTTCAGGTTGCTTTTTCAACAGCTTAAGTTGATAGCACAACTCCTGTAAGGATCACAAATTTCACTCAAATACTGTATTGATATACATACAAATTCTCAATCATAACAATGAAGAAATGTGTACTAGCAATCACTTAGGAGTATGATTATTTCTCTTAGTTCCGAAGGATGGTCGACGAACGGTTGTAATACCACGTCAATAAACAGCTCACAAACTTTGTGCGTCTGCAATCACTTGACGCATTTTGCTGTTCTTATGGATTATTATGATGATGACGATGACAATGATGATGATGATGATGATAATGATGATGATGATGGTGGTGGTGGTGGTGATTACAATGACAGCTCGGTGCTTGTAAGTCTAAATATTCTACATACTGTTAATCAAAATCGCAGTAGGTCATCTAAAACTCTGCCTATCACCAGGTAAACTTGGAGAGAGTCAATGAGGATTTGAATGGATATGTATCTCACAAAAACTTTTTGTGTTTACATGGTGTGCCAATTTTAATGTATTCATGATCTGCGATCTCTCTTTTGCTTTGGCATTACGGTATATTTGTAAAACAAAATAAAGTTGATTGTTGATTGTTTGTTGTTGAATAAATTGTTGTTGTTGTTGTTACAACTTGAAACAAGCTGCGCGTGTATTATCAACTTTGTTTACAACATTTTGAAACATGTAGCGTTTGCTTGACCAGCACCAACGCAACAGATTGCAACAACACACAACAGTGATGCACGATAATACGCAAAATGAGTGAGACCATTACATTCCTGATGTATAAGTAGTTTTAATTTACTCTTTTTGATATGGAGGTTATACCTTCAGAGAGTCCTTACTTTCTCAAACATTTACGCTAATGCGTTTTGTCTTTCTTACCAATGTGTTTGTTTTGTTTCAATGTTCTTTTTATAGTCGATTCTTACCTACGTGGGTGTGGCCTTATCTCTTCTAGGAGCTGTCATTACAATAATCTGCTATCTCTTTCTTACGTACGTTAAAAATAATCGACATTTTATGTATTATTTTGTTATCGTTAATTTATATCTTGTGTATACATTTAGCAAGTTAGCTACTTGCGTTTATTCATTTTATTGTCCCTGAATTCATAATCTCAGTTATTGATTTCACTTGCTCATGGGAACGCATCACTCTGGTGTCTGTATTGCCTTATGTGAAAAGTAACTGTATTAATGGTGCCTGTTTTGTTTCTGTCATTCTTATTAATTACATTTATTAACTCCTCCTCTCCAGCGACAAGCAAGCTCCTTTATCTCAGATTCGTGTGAGTCTTGTCGCTTCCCTCGCGTCAGGACAAATCACGTTTCTTGCTGGGATTGATGCCACAGATAACATGGTGAGAAACTTTGGCAATTTTATCGTTTTTATCTCGTTAATGCGCATGCGCATAAACGAGATTTAGGAATGAATACGAAAAGGGACAAAAGTTGTTAACAAAAGGCCATTGTTAACTTTTGTCCGGGGGGGTTACTTCTTTCTTCTTTATAGAAGCTATTAGGGTATTGAGGATATGGTTGGTTTAACCGGTTAGGATTTCAAGAAGGGCGTCACATACCGCCACTAAAATTTTTGAGGAGCACACCCGGACCTATTGTTAATTTCCCTAGGGTATTGGGATGTCAGAACTATGTCATGAACTTGTCATATCTCACATTACGTCACCGCAAAGGTATTAAAGTTCTTATTAAGTTTCGATATCTCACGTTACCTATCGAGAAATATCAATGTTTCAAATTTTAAATCATTTGTCGTAAAGCCATTAAAGCTGCTTTAGAAGGGTAAAAATAGGGTCAAATGCGTTTCCTTGGGAAACGCAGTTTGAGAATTTCACGGTGTATTTTTACGAATGGAGACGTTTTAAGGAAGTTGAAAGTTTGTGTTTTACTGATGAGCGATATGGCAGAGCAAAATAGCATGATCTTTGGGTTTGTTCTATTTTGGAATACTGAATCATTGCTATTACGGTTTGATTATGCAATACTATGGGAAAGACGTCATAGTTTTGGTGATTTAGCTACCGTGCACGAGCAAATTTTTGCAGAAGGAAAATTTTCCGGATTGCCCGACTGAATTTGTTTTGCGGGAGGAAATTTTTGCGGGTCGAGACAGCTAAAATTTCTGCTGGGAGGAAATGTTTGCGGATTTCTGGTCAAGTATAAATGAAATCCAAGCTAGGCATCGGTATTAAACTGCAATTTTACTTCCTGACCGGAGGTTTTTATATAGGTTCACTGTTAAAAAGTTCCTGTTAAGCCGATATACATCATTAAAACAAGTAATTTTTTCTGCGGGAGTATATTTCTGCGGTGGAAAATTTAATACAAAATAAAATAATACTGAATAATAATGCAACAACGGACAACCTTGTCGAACTCCCCGTTCGAGCGAAAAGGCCGACGAGAGCCATCCATTGTTTATAACGTGTAAACAATGTTTACCCAGCGCTGGAAATTTTGGCCGAAATTAAAGCGCTCTAAAACGGGTTGCAAAAAGCCGTGAATAACCCGGTCGAAAGCCTTTTCCTGATCCAGGCTAATAACAGCGGCCGAAAGCTGTTTATGGTTTACATAGTCGATTGTATCCCAGATCAGAAAAAGGTTTTCAAAAATACTGCGGTCAGGAATCCCGCATGTTTGATCTTCGCTTAAATAAGCGGTATAACCTTACGTAGTCGGTTGGCTAGTACTTTTAGTACAAATTTTATAATCTGTGTTTAACAGAGAAATTGGTTGCCAGTTTTTCAAGTCTAACTTGTCGTCCTTCTTGTAAAGCAGGCGGATAATTCCTTGACGTTGTGTGTCAGAGAGTGATCCGTAAGAGTAATTTAGCATGTCTGATGTACTCCAGAAGCGACGATGAAATTCAACCGTACATCCGCCTCCCAGCGATTTGCCTGATTGCATTTGTGAAAGGGCCTCTTGACACTCGAAGAGTGTGAGGTCACCTTCGCATTTCTCGTGGTCTTCGGATGCCAGAGTTTTATCCAGTTGGACTAAAACCCAGTCTTGGCTACATAAATAAACTTGTTCAGCCGAATAGAGGTTACGATAAAAATCGCGACATTCGCGAAGAATATTTTTATTGGAAGTCACGGTTGAATTGTTGGCACGTAACTCTGTAATTGAGTCGCGTGTCTGTCGCTGATTTTCAAGCTGGTGGAAATACTTGGTCTGTTTTTCCCCCAGCTCTACCCACTGTTCTTTACTGCGAATGATGGCTCCTTGGATTACAAAATTTAAATAGGAAAGGAAAAACTAAATGAATTCTGGTAGTTGTAGACAAATGACGCCATCGTGCAAATGGCCTATTTTGGTTACAGGGGGGGGGGGGGGGGGGGGGGGGATGTCGTTGCTGGTTACGGTAGTGGGGGCCGGGGGGCTCTGGTGTTCCCCCGGGCGCTGGAGCCTCGTGGTTCGCCTCACGGCGTTCGCTTTCGGACAGTCTTAGAGACTCTGGGGCAGTCTTTAACAACGTGCTCGGAAGACAGGCACCGGTAGCATAGTATTGGCTGGCCCGTGTACTTAAAAAAAAACTCGAGCCCTTGAGTGACTAAGTTGCGTGCCTTTTGCCCGGGGGGGGGGGGGGGGGGGGTACTCAACAAAGTTTTGTACGGGGATGCTCCGCCCCGAGGTCCAAACACTTTCATATACCGTTTTTGACAGAAAAGGTAACCCTTTCATATACCTTTCATTGAAAATGGTACCCCTTTCATATACCTTTCGTTGAAAATGGTACCCCTTTCATATAGCCTTTGCGTGCGTCTGTTTGATATATTTTGAAAGCCCTATTTATATTACTTAAATTGCAGTTTTCCCTACCTTTTTTATGCTTCAACTCGTGTTTTCGCTACCATTTCCTATTCTTCGTGAAATCCCTACCCTTTCACATACTTCAACTCGTGAAATCTCGACCCTTTCATATACCTCCAGCATCAAAAAGGTACCCCTTTCGGGCGGAGCATCCCCGTATAGCCCATTATAGGGAGTACCCCCCCCCCCCCCCCCCCCCCCCCCCCCGGGCCTTTTGTAAACGTGTGAATTCTACGACACGGATACCGTTCTCGATGTGCTCGTAGCCCGGGGCTTTGAAGCAAAGCCGGCGGACTGCTCGCGCTTTGAGGTCGCCGTATTGTTCCAGGAATTGTAGCAGGTTTTCATCGGGGAATTCAACGCATGACACGTGTAGTCGTGTAGTGCTTTTTGCCTTAAAGGCGTAAAGAGATAACGCGGCTTTCGTAGTCAAAGCCCGATGCCGCCAACAGCGTGGCCGATTCTGTAGATCGGAGGGTGATGTCGAAGCACTTTCCTCCGTAGAGGGGTACAGCCCCAACGATTTCTTCCTTAAAGTCCGGTAACGACTGCGCTATAATGAGCGAATCAAGAGCCAGGTTTTCCTGCGCTATCAAGCGGACAGTTCTAGTGTGGGCGAACGGCTGGTGCGCGGGACGCGCGGCCATCTCCACGTAACGCGATGGCGAGAAAACTCGCGAGACCAAAACCAAAACCACAAAATTGAAAAGCACGCACTCACCAAAGCGAAGACAGATGGTTACCACACGCTTTCTTGCTTGTGGTGAAAAAACAGCATCAAATCTTGTGAAAAAAAAAGCTCTCCTTTATAGTCGTCGAAGTTGAGGATTATTCTGGCTTTTGGCCTTGAAAAAGTGGAGCACTGATAAGAACAGATCCCCTAATGCTGTACAGGAAAGTTGTTAGGCCCAGCCTATAACATTTTCTAAACACGACACGTCTATTGTATAACCAAATTATAGACCCCATTTTAGTCACTAGCGTGAAAATGCAAACTTTGTAATCGAAAATTAGTGATTTCCTGTTTTTAATACCCCAAATGGCTACTAAAATAAAACTACGCCCATTTCGCGAACATAAATTTCCATTGGCTGATTTGCATCATGTGATGCTTTCATGTACGTATTTTGAGTAGACTTATTGTAAAGGTGCGCTACAACGGCATCTTTACCATATTCACTATCAATTCTTCTATTTTTTTTTATTAACCTCACGTTCTAACGCATTAACGAGATGGCTTTAAGAGCCCTTTGATTAATAATTATTATTTCGTGTCCTGACTGGGGTACTCGGACATGAAAGTGACGATAAATTCAAAATTTCGCAGGGAAGACATATCCATGCTTCGATTGCTTTCATACTTCACCAATGAAGTGTGATCAAAGCTCAGTAATGTTTCGTAAAGCAAAATATTTCCTCCAAAATACATATTATTTTAAAACAGCCAGCCGTTAAAATAATCATTGTCCTTTACTTTGCAATCATTATTTTAACGGCTGGCAGTTTTAAAATAATATGTAAATGCATTTTGAAAATATGCAAATTATTTGCGAAATTTTGATTTCAAAACATACACCCCACGGCAAAAAAGAAACTGAGTCGAGCATGCATCCTTAAGGATTTTTTTTCTCGGGTAACGGATGATAGCAAATTTCGCCGTTTGGTGCGTAATGACATTCTGGCTGGTTTTTCTTTGGTTTAATTATGCTCAAACGCCACGGAATGGATATTGTGGTAAATAAACATAAATATTTTACACATCTAAATAATTAAACCTTTTAAAGTATAATTGGCATATGTTTCAGACAAGAGTATCTAGGATCAAGGTACCTAGGATCTAGAGTATCTACTTGGGTATTTCCTTTTGTTTCAAAGTTGCCTGCTGCCCGAAAAAAAACATCCCAGGGTCTGTACTACAGTGAAACCAACTGCATTTCGTTTCCGTCCACAACAGGCAGCCTGTGTAACAGCAGCCGCTCTTATGCAGTACTTTTTCATGACGGCCTTCTGTTGGATGCTCGTGGAGGGGATTTACCTTTACTTGTTCGTGGTTAAAGTTTACAACGTCAGCCACAAAATGACTCTCTATCATGGCATGTCGTGGGGTAAGAATAGTCAGCAGTAAATTGTTTTTAATAACAGAAAAATTAGTGAAAGATTAGCAAACGTCGTACATTTAATGGGTTAGATCTCAAGAAGGACTCCAAGCTCTTCGACAAGAGTTCTTCAAACATTTCTAACATCAGCTTAGTGTATAATTATCCATAAACCACGGGGGGGGGGGGGGGGGGGGGAACACGAGGCAACTTTATGTTTCCATGTGTTATTTTTATTAGGAATTCCTGCTGTTGTGGTTGCCATATCGCTGAGTTTTGCTGCAGGAAAAGATGGAGTCGAGAGTTATGTCAGCGAGAAATAGTAAGCTAAAACTGCTTTTTATCTCTTCAATAAGCCAGCCAGTGCAAACAGAAAAACTGAATTTACTTTGAATGTTCTCTTATATTTCAACCCTAAGCTGCTGGCTGTCTTCTTCTAACGGTTTCATCTGGATATTTGTGTCATTTGTCCTGTTGATCGAGCTTGTAAGTAACAGAGTCGATATAGAGCAAATTTCAATTGAGTGTCGTACAAACCAAAACCAAAGTAATCGCTCTGGCCAATCACAAGAGACACAGACGAGCCAATGAACCAATCAGAACTCGAATCAAATACAGGTAGCCGGAGCCAAGCGCGGGAAAACGGGTACATTAGCAAGTCATGAATGGTTTTGTTTTTAATTCTGATTGGTTGAGAAAGGGGCGCGAGATTTTTTAGCCAATCACAAAGCATATCAATGCAAAACCAAAACAATTGCGAAACTACTTACGATACTCAATTGAAAACCGAAACAGTGATATTGTTTGTCCGAGACCCCGGTTAACCGTTCCCGTGCGTGGAGCCAGTCAACTGCTGTTTTGTTTTACTTTCCAACTCAAAAATATAATTATGGCAAAGAGAACGTACGTGCGCAATTACAAATTATCAAAACGTGTAACCTTATCTACACGTGCATTGAGCCCGGGTTGAGTAGTTTTATTAGCAACACAACAGTTTTGCACTAGTGTTTGTACATTTGTTTACCAAATCTGAGTTTGAAACTCAAATGGTTATAATCACGATTTAATAGTAGACTTCAATAATAATCATCTCTGCCTTTCGAATTTTATTGAACACATTGTCGACTAATCAAAACAGACGTTTCAGTTAGGAGGTATAAGTTTACAGCAATATTTAACACAACAGTAAACCTTATATGAAATTATCAGCATAATTGGAAATTAGCTACAAATTTAACTGAAAACAAATCATTAATTTAAAAGGCTTCATTTTGATTTTCTGTCTAAAGGTAAACGTGGTGATTCTCGTGCGAGTTATCAAAGAAATGGCATCGATGCAACATGTGAAGGATCAACAGAGTGAACAGATCAAGTGAGAAATTATTATATAATCCGCAATTCTCTTAATTAAGCATCATTTTTTGCATATTACACTACAAACATTGTAGCAAAGAGTTAAAACGTTTCTATAAAGGGTAACAGAAAATACTGTTCATGAATTGCTAAAATACTCCAGCTATACGCAATTTTATTTATTGATTGTTTGATTCAGTAAATGATTGATTGAATGATTGACAGATGTATGTTTACTTGTTCCAGACTTAGCATCAGAGCATGCGTGGTGTTGATTCCTTTGTTGGGAGTCACGTGGCTAGTTGCTATTCTGGCGCCACTGCACAAAGCGTTTGTCTACTACATTTTTGTCATCCTGAATTCCACACAGGTAACAAGATATCGCTTACTTTTATGATATTACTTACTATGCATGAATCCGTTAGAAGCAAGTCAAACCCAGAAACTTAGTTTACTTTTAATCTAACTTATCTTTTTTTCTCGATTCCATTTGGCTGCGAATTGTACAGGACATTTGAAAGATCGTGCATGTATTTCCCTTAAAGCAGTCTTTTTTAAACAGCAGCTTTCATATTAAGGTTATTTTTTCAAAATCATATGAAGTTTATGTAAGGATTTTGTATGTTACTTATTTAACAGGGTTTCTGGATTTTCGTGTTACATTGTGCGAGAAATACTGAGGTAAGATAGTCCAAATACAACATGTATTGGCGGTGACAAACAGACAACTTCAACATTGATAATTGTTGCATTTCATTGCATTTTTCTCCTTTTCAGATATTAGGATTTTAAGTCTAAAGGTTTATTAATATGGAATTTCACCATACAATAAAAATAAACAGTCAACATAGACACATGAGGAGACTGATAAAAATATCCTAATCTACTGGCAGATATTGTAGTAAGTTCTCATAAAAAAGAAGCATTTTTTATCAATAAGGATTCCGAATAAACAATTAAAGTTTTCCGTCTTAACAGGTCCTAACAATATGGATTTTTTCCCTACAATAAAAAAGCGAGTAGTCAACATAAAAAAACAGAGACTAAAACTATACCAGTCTACGAGCGGATATTGTAATAAATTTCATGAAAAAAAAGCATTTTTTGGAATCAATAAGGATTCCGAATAAATAATTAAAGTTTTCCGTCCTAACAGGTCCTAACAATATTGAATGTCTCCCTTCAATAAAAATGAATTGTCAACACAGAAACATACGGAGACTAAAAATATCCCAGTCTAATGGCGGGTATTGTAATAAGTTCTCGTGAAAAGAAGAATGTTTTAATAGTGAGGTTTCTGAATAAATATAGTGTTCTTTACTCTTTGAAACGAAAGGCGACCGAAACCTTCGTTTGTTTGCTTAGCAGACCACACAGGTGCGTCACAGACAATATGGCGGCCACACGTGACATAGGAAAAACATTCCACTTCGGTTACCTTCTATTGTGGCTTGTAATTAGAGCACAATTTGAAAATAAATAGTGACTAGAAGCGAGAAGAAGAAGAAGGTGCGCAAGTTGCATGGATAGTTCACTGATAAAATCCAGGAGATGCCTACTGAGGTCCTTGTTGTTCTTTTCTTTTTTCATACAGATAAGGGCGCGTTTCATGAGAAGAATCCAAAGATGTCTTGGTCCAGTAGACGAGATCTCTATACCCCGCGTCAAGAAAACCTCGCAGGCTAATCAAAGCGCTAATAACGAAGTAGATCCAAGCAATATTTTCGAACTGCAGGAGCACGTGTAGCTCGTTTCCAACACTGCACAGGCCACTTAGTAGTCTCCTAATTTCGATATAGTGCTTGGAAAAAGCAGACATTAGCTGAAATTAAACGCCTTAAAATTGTCAAAACTTGCAAATTTGAGTGTAATAGCTTTTATAAACTTGACGACATAAATTAACAAACTAATTTCAACATTGTTATAGACAATGCAACCAATTCAGTTGTGTGTCTGTGCACAAATCGGGAAAAGTTGCTGTCGTACTGCCACTGTTTTTAATTTAGAAAAACTATAAAGTTACCGGTTATTATCCGATTATCTATGTAAACACAATCGGACGAAGTCTAAGGACTTGTAGCTATTAAAGTGTAGCCAACACAAAGTAGACTGAAATAAATTGTATTGGTTTGACTGAGAAAAATAAAAACATTTTTCGTTATTCAGGGACTGTGCCGACGACACAGCCGGGCAATTAAAAAAACATTTTGCACGTAGTTCGGCTATGGCATTTGCATCAACCCTATCCTGATCGCCTTTTTTAGTCTTCTAGGACCCGGGAAGGGAATTTTATCAAAACGCTGTGTTGAATTAAAACATTGATTAAGAAACTTAAACCAGTTTTTTTTATTTCGAATAGTCAGAAGCAGAACCCAAATAAATGTCTCGCTCGACTACACAAGGTAGGCCCTTTGCATGATGACGTCGCCAGCTTAAAATTCACCACCAAACCTCGTTTGTACGGAATTCCTTGCAAACCTTTGACAAGTTCACTTTGGTTTTAAGTTGGTATTCTTTACAACTTTGCTCCTTTGAGAATACATTGATGAGATTGTCACAAGTTTACACTTAGGGGTGAAATTATCTAGTCTGAGGTAATAAGAAAAGGACTATTGTACCGTTCCTTAATATGCTTGACATATGTGTGTGCATGTATTTTTCTGTCCATATTGAAGGATTTTTAAGTCTTAATAGCCATAAAAGTTTCTTAACAATATTTCAATGCATGGCTTACTTTTGTTGAGGGTGATAGTGTGATGATAGTGTGAATGCGCAACTGAAGCGTTGGAGGAGTTACTGAGCAAACGGGAATAAATATGCACATTTTCACTCTGTCGATCGGCTGTAAGCATTGAGCCCGCGATGTGTAATAGTCACCTGCCTTACCCATAGTGACGTAGTTGGAGGGAGGGGAGAGTGGGGAGATGAACGCAGTGGGTAGGGGGTCGGTAGAGCAAAACGCCCAGGAGAGGGGAGGGTCCGAAGGTTGCTTAGTATTCGCGAGTTGGCTCATAGGAGCTTTTGTGTAGTCACATGGTATAACTTTCACAACTATTTTAAGTTGACAATATTTGTAGCATAAAGAAATTTACAGACCCCGTCGGCGTTTTAGCCATTTTTGACGCGCCTTGCTAACTGAAATGAAGTACCAATTCCGACCGCATGAAGTTAGCACGTACTCAAGCGAAAAAATTGAAAACAAAAATCCTCTTGGTTCCAGTGAAGGCATTGCACTCATCGGTTAGGTTAAATGTGCATGCATAAGTGAAAATTATTTATTATATATGGTGATGTTATTTCCTTTTATAACGGTATACAAAGTACACATACATTGTTCCCGTTCCAAACGCAATACAAATTGTGTGATTTCATCTACACATTTGGTATACATCATTTGGTGTCTCTAAGCTTAAGTGTTTAATTTTTTAGCATACCAAAGGATACGTGTATCGGTACTTTGTCACTTTTAGCCACATTGCACAAGCCTCGCATTTTCAGTTCTTGTTGATCGGGCCTAACAAAGCTGAAACAGCCTGTTTATGCTTAGGCTTGCATTTTTATGCTTTATTTTGGTAGATCTAGGTGGAGGTGCCAGTTACCAAATTGGTCTCAGTTCCTTATTTTGTACACGAGGCTATAGCATGCGAAAGCACATTTGTGAGAGTATTCTGCTATAACGATCCTAACCTATAACCAGTTACCCTAGGCTGTCAATCAACCACTATACGGAGCAAAGCAAAATACATCTTATTTCTGGAATAAAATTGCGATAAAAAGCAAGGTTATTTTGGAATTATGTGGACTATGTGACACGTAGAGGTAAAAAAGAACGAGTGAGCGGTACAGAGGTGTTAGTTGTGTTCCTTTGCATTATAAGGCACACACAGGACCTGAATATAGCTAATATACCTTTCATATTAAAAGTTCTATTCAACAACGTGGCTTGACAGAAACACTGTAACGGTTAAATTCGCATTTTACACCCAAATGGTTTAAAAGAGGTACCAAACCATTACAATGAAAGGTTTAGTCCAATATGAATGCATAAGGGTAGACTCGTGGTCGTCATAACACAGCACATGCATATTTTTCTAGATCTTGGGTAAAAATAGCTAGTCTTATTGAGATGTTGAAGTGAATAGTCGCGGTTATACGATACAACTTTTACCTAGGTAAATTGGAAATAAGAATAGCCGCGGCATGCTTAAATTTGCATTTACCTGGGTAAAGTTGTTTTCTTCGTGTAACCGATTTTACCTAAGTAAAATTTACCCCCTTTGCACGTGCTGGAAAACAATAGCGCCATTGTTAAACGGCACCCTTAAATTTGAATTTACCTAGGTAAATGGTTTTCTACGTGTAACCGATGTTAATGGTCACGCCATGAAAAACAATAGAATTTTTCCTAGGTAAAAGCCTACCTAGATAGTAGGGTCGATTGGTTTTTCCAGGTAAACCAACCCGATGAAATGTCGAGTTTTGACAGCAAGTTTTTTACTGCACGCTCTACACGCTCTCACTGTCGTTTTCATGCCAATGAAAATGCAAATTCTCAAATTGTTTTGTGCAATTAAGGTTTAAATAATTCAAAAAAGAAACTTTTTAAAGCAACCACGACGGCAACAACAGGGAAAACGTTAGTTAAAAACTTTTATCACCTCGCAATTATTCCAAATTGTTTCAGGACTTTCAGTAATTTGTCTAATGTTCGGGAGTTGAATTCGCAAGAAAGGAGTTGATATTCAGACAGAGAAAGGAAACCTCGAATTTGGTCATTTGACGTTGTTGTTTTGCAGAGAACGGCAAAGAAATTTACCAAAGTGTGTAACGCACGTGCAGAGCCGTTGTTTTGCAAATTAAAACTATTGTTTTTTCCACGTTCCCGTTGCCGTCGCCGAAAATCCTAAGTAAATTGATTTTACCTAGGTAAATCAAATTTACCTAGGTAAAAGTGCTTCGTGTAACCGCGGATAATATGTTAATAGGTACAGTACAGAACACTTTACAATGAACGATTGCGTTGTGGTGTGGTCTGACTAAACACGTATGGGTTACTAGTTCAGTTATAGTCACACCCACTGTATCAAAATTGAACAGATAAATATACCTGAGAATTGAATCGGAGGTGTTTTAAGTTGTTTATAAATAAGTAGTTAATGGTTATTACTACGACAAAAACTTCCATGTTACTACTTGAAAACTGTTCGTAACTGTTAAGAAAAAACATTTAGAGGAATTGATAGTAAATACGTACACAAATATAGTCACTTTAAATTCTAAATAAGGGACGTTTTTCGTTGCCCTTCATTTATGTAGATTGAGTAACTGCTGTAGCCAGACAAGTCCTTGCTTGATCTAAATCATGGCGAACGTTGGTGTAAAAGTAGGTAAATTAGTTGGTGCATCTGTTGCGCTTTCTGTATTAGTTTTCGGTGTAGTTGTTCCTGGTGTGTTTCCTGTAGTCCCTGGAATTGTTGTTGGTATAGTTGCTGTAGATTCTGTTGTTGGTAAGGTTGCTGTAGATAGTGTAGTTGGGGTAGTCGCTGTGGTAGTTGTTGGTGTAATACTTGCTGTAGTTGTTGTATTTGCTGTTAATGTCATTTCTATAGTTGTGATAGCTTCTGGTAATGGTGATGATGGCTCTGTAGTCGGTGTAGTTGATGTAGCTGGGGTTGTTGTTTGTGTATTTGCCGTTGGAGTATTTTCTGTACTTGCTGTTGTTGGAGTACTTGGTGTAGACGTTTTTGATGTAGTTGGTGTGGTTGTTGTAGATGTAGTTTCTGTGGCTGATGTACTGTTTGCTGTTGGCACTGTTGTTGTTGTTGTTAATGGCACAATTGTTGTTATTATGGTTGGGGTAGCTGTTGCTGGTGAAGCATTTGTTGGTGTAGTTTCTGTAGTTGGTGTAGCTGTGGTAAAGGAAGTATTTAATGGTGTAGTTTCTGTAGTTGGTGTAGCTGTGGTAGCGGAAGTATTTGCTGGTGTAGATTTTGTAGTTGGTGTAGCTGTGGTCGGGGAAGTAGTTGCTGGTGTAGTTTCTGCAGTTGGTGTAGCTGTAGTAGGGGAAGTATTTGTTGGTGTAGTTTTTGTAGTTGGTGTAGCTGCGGTCGGGGAAGTATTTGTTGGTGTAGTTTCTGTAGTTGGTATAGTCGTGGTAGGGGAAGTATTTGTTGGTGTCGTTTTTGTAGTTGGTGTAGCTGTGGTAGGGGAAGTAGTTGCTGGTGTAGTTTCTGTAGTTGGTGTAGCTGTGGTAGGAGAAGTATTTGTTGGTGTAGTTTCTGTAGTTGTTGTTGGGGAGGAAGTTGCTGGTGCAGTATTTGTAGTTGCTGTTGATGTAGTTTGTGTAGTTGTTGTAGTTTTTGTTAGGGAAGTAGTTTGTGTAGTTGTAGTTGCTGTAGTTTCTGTAGTTTGTGTAGCTGTTGTTGGTGTGATTTCTGTAGTTAGTGCAGTTGTTGCTGTGGAAGTATTTGTTGGTGCCGTTTCTGCAGTTGATGTAGTTGTGGTTGGGGATATATTTGTTGGCGTAGTTTCTGTAGTTGGTGTAGTTGTTGTTGGGAAAGAATTTGTTGGTGTAATTTCTGTAGTTGCTGTTGTAGTTGTTTTAAGTGTAATTTCAGTAGATGGTGTAGTTGTTGTTTGAGAAGTATTCGTTGGAGTAGTATCTGTAGTTGCCGTTGCAGTTGTTTCTGGTGTAACTCTTGTAGTTGTTGTAGTTGTTTTTGGTGATGATAGCGGTGTAGTTGCTATAGTTGGTGTAGTTGCGAGTGATGTTGTTGGTGAAGTTTGTGTAGTTAGTGTAGTTGTTTTTATAGTTGATATAGCTGTTGTTGGTGTACATGTAGTTGTTGTCAGAGTAGCTGTTGTTGTTAGAGTAACTGTTGTTGTTATGGTAATTGTTGTTACTGAAGTTGGGGTAGTCAATGTAGTTGTTGTAGCTGTAGTTTGTGTGGTCAATGTAGTTGGTGTAGCTGTTGTTGGTGTAGACTTTGTGGATTCTTTTGTCGGTGTGGGTGCTTTAATTGAAGGAGTTATTGTCTTTTGTGGTGGATCAGTGCATTTTTCTAGTAACTTCCACTTTTTTTTCAGGGCAGCCCATTTTCCAAAATCATGAATTGTACGCCGCTTTCCCCATTTCCATTTCCACACGTTCCACCATTGATAGAAAATGCCGGCATTCAGTTCTAGTGCTGTCAGACTAGCAGACAGGGTCACACACCATCTTCTGTCACAATAGGATAGGGTCACAGGGAGACCAACTCTCATTAAAGTGCCCTCCCCGTAAGCACCAGCTCGGATAGCGTGGGCCGAAATGTACCCCTCAATGCTCGCTGTAACTTCAGCAAAAGGCTCAATCTGACAATAAAAAAGGAAACTTTTTAAAATAAAAAAATAGCAGACAATTTATTTCAAACTGTTAGTATAGCATTGTTGTTTCAATGTGATCAGTTTTTTGGCAATAACAGATTATGTTTTAACTGATTACATAACTGTTATGTTATGTTAATGTGCATAAAGCAGTCTGAAGGTCGGTCGTTGCCAGTTGTTTACAGAAACCATGCACCTCTTCAGAACCTCTAATTTCATTGGACCTGTGTATCACGAAGATGTATTGTTTTCAGGACTAGGGTCCATTGTTCTGTTGGTTGTTCTATTGTTTTCTCAGCCAATCCTGTGAGGCCTTCCGAGACGTACATGCCGCCTCGTTGTTGAAAGACTGGTGATGATAATTCACAGTGTTTTTAGAAGATTATTAGTTTGATTATTATAGTTTTATACATACGTAATATAATATGCATTATATGTATGTTTGTTAAAGCATTTGGGCCGGCGAAATGCGTTCACAAAAAATGCAAAGAACTGTAATTATAATTACAGTGAACTCTCTCTTACGCGACGACCCTTGGTGCAAGAAAAGGTGGTGGTCGCTTAAGGGAGATAGTCGCAATACAAACAGTGTTTGACTGAAGAAACAAAACGGTTATTTACAAAGTGGTCGCTTACGGGAAGTGGTCGCTTAAAAGAGTGGTCGTTAAGAGAGACTTGACTGTATATATATACGTACTTAATTATTATTATTCACTGAGTTGCTACTTTATTAAAAAAAATATAGTAACTGTTATTATGTCTCACATAGAACATCTAAATATAACAATCTCTTTACAAGCGTATACTGCAGCTGAGTAAAAGATGAGTTTTATACCTGCACATAGTAACTGTTATTATGTCTCACATAGAACATCTAAATATAACAATCTCTTTACAAGCGTATACTGCAGCTGAGTAAAACATGAGTTTTATACCTGCACAGTTAACTTGACGGGATTGAGAGAGTTCCCATCTGGAGGAAAGCTTAACTTGATATTGACTTTAACTTGTAAGCCGAAGTCTACTCCAAGTCGTAAGGCGTGCACAGGAACAGAAATGCTCTAAAAAAAAAGAATGGAAACAGTGAAATTAATATGTAAGTATCTGTTATTCCAAGAAAGAATTCGCAGTCCAACCAACCCAATTAAAGGCCCTTGTCAATTTTATTGAATTTAGAATTGCGTTCTTGTTTTACCATCATTTACTAACGAAAAAATATTGCCAAAAGGACTTTTTTCTTTCTTTTTCCTGTTTTTCAGTCAAGGCTTTGCTAAAATTGATTAGGTACCCTCATATATACACGAAATGCCCCAAAATACCGCGAGAGCCAGAAACAAACATAAAGTGAATTTTCGGTCGGAATAAACGTTTGTCCTCGATAAATTGTCTGTTTTCAAATTTCTAACTTCGTTTGTCATTTGTGTTTGAAACTCATATAAATCTGTTACTCCTAAAATAATTAAACTTACCATTTTTATTTTCCATTGATGTCCCGAACGAGTACCTTTTCCTTGCAACTGAGATCTTGAGTACTTGATAGAAAGTACATTTGGCAACTTTTTTCCTCCGATTATAAGCTTCGCCGAAATTCCTATTTCTGTGATACCTCCTTTACCGAATTTCACCGAAAAGGTAGCCGTTCCCTTGACATTAATTCCGAGAACTTTCTTTGTAAACAATGTGTATGTCTCTTCGACACCGAGGTACATGGGCTCCGTCTTTTTCCAAATTTCTCGAACCACATTGTTTTCTTCTGCTCTCCGAACTCGCTTCAGAGAGGTGGCTGACGAGTTTATTGAGTTGTGCTGTTGACTTGACAAGGAATCGTTTGACGGAGTTTCGGTATAATTAGTAGGTACCTTTTCCGTTTCGTTTACAGAAAACGTCGTCGTTGTCGAAACTTCGAGCTTTACAAAAAAGTTAAAATTGACCGCTTCAATCTCCGAGTAATCGAAATTGGGAGTTTCCATAAGGGAAACGTGACGTTTCAAAGTTACTGTCATTATGGTATCATTGAAGCTTCCATTGCTGTTAATTATTTCCCCGAAGTTCAACTTTGTAGAAAAATGGGAGCGGCTCACTATAACCATTCCGTTGCTCTTGTTGATGGACGTAAAATCAGAATATTGCATGTCCAGATCAATTTCTGATGACATGTTTGTAAAATCGGAGCGGTTAAAATGATTCTTGATGACTATCGTATCCTTATCCGATGTGTTTGCTTCCCGATGCATTTTGACGGATCCAGGGAGCAAAGGAGACTTTTCAGGGTGAAGTGTTTCTGAGTCTGCCCCCTTTTTCCCGTCCACATCTTCGTAGAGGTTACGGTTGACAGTAGGGAGTAGCTGTTCGAGGATGCCAAATACGAGTCGAACTTGTTCGACATTGGTGGAATAATTCCCGTATAGTGCAACTGAGTCGCCAGCTCCGTCATTTGAGTGGTGTGTTGTTCTAAAAATATAGATTTAAAACAAAATCAAAATTTGAGGACTTTATTGTAATGGCAATGCAGTTACCTTTGTTTCTCAAGTCACAGTGGTAAGATACACCGACCAAAAATATATATTTTTGATGTTACAGTTGCAAATTGCATTTCAATCTGATATTAACCTTGAATTAAGCTGAAGTCGAACAAGGAAGTAGCTTGTCCTTATATTGAAGTCTCCAATGTCCACATTTCCAGCCACTTGGGACAGGTTAAATTTCATTAGGAACCAATACTCCTCGGACGTCTTGTTAAAAACCCGGATACTAACTGTCGCATGGATGGCACCTTCAGTGAGTAAATAGAAAGACAGTTTAACACTCCTTGCAACGACCACGGCTTATAAAGAGTGTAACTGATGTGACAGTCTAAGGGGCCGATTACATGACGAAGGTTTCTTGAAAAAATCTTCTTAAAACGACGTTTGCGATTACATGAAGAAAGTTTCAGCCCGGGGTGAAATTTCCAGCCGGTTTTTGAAACTGGGCTAGAAATTTCAGTTCGGGCAAACGGGCTGAAGAACTTCAGGAAATCAGAATGAAGTTTCAACCCGGGCTGAAAAGCGAGGTCACCTGGGTAGAAAAGTGCACTTGGGCATGCGCAATGATTTGTTTTCAATGAAACAAGATAGTGGCATGGGCTGTCAGCCCGGACTGAAATTCGTCATGTAATCGCAACAAAATTCCAGCCCGCCTACCGGGCTGAAATTCGCCATGTAATCGGCCCCTAACACGGTCTAATAAAACAAAAAGTCAAACAGTTTATAGCACCCTTCACTTCCAGCTTCAATTCTGATGGACTAATCATTGTTACGTGGTTCTAACTTTTCAGTCTGTGGACGAAATCTTATAGTGTAACCATTCAAATAAAACCTCTTTGGTATGATACAATTGATTGAATATGACATCATTCGTGTGTTCAATCACAACAAAACCTGACGGAGAAGGGGACGAACCCGGGGCTAAATTACGCATCGCTTTCAAACATATTTAATCGAAAGAATCCTTCCACAAGTTGTCGAAACTCCACTGTAAAACAAGTGACGCGCTCAGTTGTAAACACACTAATAAAGTCATTAGAACCCAGGTCCTTACGGTCTAATATGCCCAACTTGCGTCGCTTGTTAAAATATGTTTCCACCACTTCAAGTGACTTATTTACTCATGAAAATAAGTCTTAAAACACCTATTTTCAGATTATCGAAAAAAATCGGTAGTGAAATTTCACTTCATGTGCACTTTAAGTGTAGCGGAGGAATCGTTTTGCCAAAATATTTGCATGACCGGAAATGCCTCCGCGTCTTTAGGTATTCAAGTTTGAATCTTTACCGAAATTGTCCCGTTTAAGAGTTTTCGTAACACATGGGAAATAAATGCACTGGTTATTAAGACGGATCGTTTTTAGGGAATTAAAAAATACCTAGCTAATTTTTTTTTTTGAGGTCAATAGGCGGTTTCCTTGAGGATAACATTCCTTTGTTTTAAATTCATTTCACCCGGCACAATATTTTTCTGAAGAGTTCTGAAGTTCGAAGTTGCCTTTAATTTTCTCAGCGCGGCCACTCTGAAGTGTTAGAGGTATACGATTTAATTGCATTTAGTCTAATATATGTTGGTTTATACCAAAACAGTGGATAGTGTTTTTCGCATCGCGCGCCCTGATTGGTTTATTGAAAGTCGGAAAAGTATGTGGTGGATGTTTCCCTCGCTACTTCGCGGCTCGTCAAATATCCACCACTATTTACCTCCACTTCGGTGAATAATTGTTACTGATGTAAAGGTACTAACATAATATTTCCCCCTTCAAGTCTCAGAGCCGGGACAATGACTTTTTTGAGACACCTACTGTGCAGAACTGTTGTACAAACAAAGATACCGTACCCTTCTGTAAGTCTCTCAGATGCACTTCCACGTTTTGCTGCACTCCATATGTCAGGGTTTCGTCTTCATCCAATTTAACTTCTGCCAAATTAGCTGAATCCGGAGTCAGTTCCTTCGGCAGGGTAAAATAAATGGCCACAAAAAGCACCGCTCCAAGTATTAGAACCACTGCTAAGACGCCAATGAGAGCAACTTTAGATTTACGACATAGCTTCATGTTTTGCTTAAATAAACGCTTTTGTGTTAATGAACTCCACTTGCGACCGAGTTTCCTTCCCAAATGCGGATATATAGTCACGACGCACGATTAATAATATTACTGAAAACTCATTTAAATAAATGTCACTCTAGCTTATTTTGAAACATTGTTTACCGTTTTATGTACGTATGTCCTTGGGGCAATTGTAGCGTAACAAGTATCTGGTTTTTAATTATTTTGAAATTACCACATTCCTGCACATTTATCCAACCCATGCACATTCCGATGGAATTAGTTATTTTCAAACGTTTTTATGCTGATCTTCAAAACCTGCATCGTATTTCATCTGCCGTTTAGTTTAGAAATTATGTTGCGGGGGGGGGGGGGGGGGGGGGGGGGGGGTCTTATACAATTTATTGTACTGAAAATGAGTGTTACGTGTTTGCACCATAAGATTATCTTTTACATTCTTGAGGCTTATTTTTATGCAATTCGGCAGATACCAGAACGTTAACTGCCGCTGAAAAAGGTTCACTATGACGTGACAGGTGCTGAGTTGTATATAGGGAAGATATCAATGACGTCCCCAATTGTTATTAATGTGCCAACCAGAGCCTTATTGGTTGCCGAAACAAAGGGTTCTTTTGTTCCAGTGGCTGGCACATTTGAATAGCAAAAAGAATGTTTGTAAACAGATATCATCCCTATAGAAGGTTCAGTTTTGCGTCATACAGATGGCTCAAACTGAAAACGATTTGGCCACAACACTGCAACAGTAGAAATGCTATTCTCCAAGGCTAGCCGATTATGTTTCTTTTTATGCTCGAGTTTAGCGCAAATTAAAGCTTTTGGACAGTCGAGTAAAGCCAAAATTGTGTCAACCTTACTTATTATTGCTTCAATTAAAACCAATTATTATGGTTGTTATTGAAGACACAGATTTATCAATAACTGTTTTTTTAGCGCTCAAAAAAGAGGTGGGAAGAATATTCTGGTCCACTTGATCGCCAAGACTGAAATTATGCTGTTAATTGACCACAAAACAGTCGATAATTGCCTTTATATTACTATAATCGCTGTTTGACATATTGTCAAAAGTCTTGATGGTTCAAGGACGTCGTTTTATTTCTGTCCTGAGTGCTTTAAGCCGCAGAGTTCACAGACCGTTGAATCGAGCCGAATATCACGCTAACCCTTGAGGGTAAATTGCAATTTTCACTTCCTAAGCATTCTTGCCATTTTTTAACAGCATTTTCTGATCATCAAACACAAAAGAGTAAGCTGAAGCCTGGATTTCACTAGCGACATAACTGAGGAACATTATTTAGTGTCAGTGTTTTGTGCAAAATCATGTAAAGCGATAACGAATGCCATCTAAAAGCAACGGACTTACCAATCCTTTAAAAACTTTGGAAGAGAAACTATATTCGATTCACTCACAACAATGGCACAGTGTCTACCGAAGTTCTTTAAGTTAGAGCGTGTGTCATCTCTTTATTTTTAGTTAGAACATCCAATTTTACCGTCTCGAACGGTCGTACCTCTGTACAGCTAAATACATTTGACCCTGAAATAAGTTTTTATTTATTTTTTATTATTTATTATTTTAGAGCAATCTTCCGAAGTTCCGAGTAAATTCCCTGTTAAAAATATACTGTCCACCTAAAAGGTTGAAAGTGTCAGTTAAATGTTTCAAAATTTAATAAAAATAAACTCGAATTCTCTAATTAGGTTAAATCTTCGAATATAATCCCTAAACACCTGCACAAAACAAAACAATGATATTGTTTTTAAAATAATTTCAACAAAGTTGACAGGATATATTGTTCCCATCGTCTATTTCCCTTATTTTCTTTGACGTGAAGCGCCTCAAGTCAATGAAACAAAGGGTGCCCCTCAGTTGCTATGCCTCAGTCGGCAAACAAACAGCTATGCAATGCGTCAATTTAACGCACTACAAATTAACTTGGTTCACTGGGTTAAGTGGGCTATAAGTCGATAATGTCTCAAGTAAAAACTATATATTGATTAATTTAGCAATTAGGTGACAAGTTCAATTGAAAAAAGCAAGTAGCACTTATGATGCTAGGTCAACGCTAATATAAGTTTGTCAGTAACAAATAGATTCCATTTCGCCGTGCATTCGTTCAGATATAGATCACAGATGACGTCAAAATATAATGGTAAGAACAAGCGTGACGTTTATAACGTTCTCAGTGAATGTCAATTGGCGCATGACGAGTCCGGGTATGGTAGGGTGGATAAATGTACATACCGAGGCATGTATACATATGAACATGCAATGCTTTGGTGTCGAGTCTTGTCCTTCGAAGTCTTAACCTTCAAAGCTGTTTTGTTTCGTAGCAAAGAAGTTCTCGAAAGTCTCGATAACTTTTCAGTCCGGAAAAGCATTTATGTGCGCGATATTTAGATTAAAGATTCAAATTTTGCTTGTTTTAAAGGCTAGCTCATACAATCCTAATTTGGTTGCGGGCTAAAAATTAATACACTGCAAAACGGCTGGAAATCGAGCCTGCCATTCTATAGATTACGAATATACCCCCGCGCTCCACCGCGGCCAAACGTCCGAGGCGTTTTTCGTTTTATTTAGTGGGATTTTATTTAATATTAAATGGAAATATGGGCAATAATGTATAAAAAACATTAGTTGACGTTGCTATCTTTTAATTTTTCTCAAAATGATGAGCTTTTTTCCGTTGAAAACTGACCAAAACTCTTTGCGCCTGATCAACTGAATTATGTTGGCAAAAAAAATGGCGCTGACGATTCTGCAGTTCACAGCTTTTAAACGCTTAGAACTTTTTTGGTAAACTTTCAAAACGTTTGGTAAATTGACAGTGTATTGGCAATATATTAAACTTTAAACAGTGAAAATGACAACCTTAACTTTTTAATAAGTACTTTGCTTAACTTTCGCAAATTTCTTTCGTTTGACCGCGGTTCCCCCGCGCCGAGCCCGCGTCGAGAACATTGTCGTCCCCAGAGCTGCTTGGCCCTCTTTTAAAACCGCGGTTTTAAACCGCCGGAGCCTGAGTGCGAGGACCAACATGGCGGCCCGGTTAGTTCTTCTGACTGATTGAACTGATTTTTTGGAGCTGAAAGCAAACGCTATGGGCTTTAATGACCTCATGCACCCTAGAAGTATCTACAAAAAGTCTCCACCCGACTTCAAGATACTTGCTGAGAAATTTGACTACTTTAGAAGGCTTGCCAAGGAAACGAAACCCGGACGCTTCACTTTGAATTTCAAAGATCCTGAATCTCTGCGAGCTTTGACTTGTGCTTTGCTGGAACATGATTTTGGGCTCAAGATCAGTATTCCATTAGATCGACTCATCCCTACCGTGCCTCTTCGGCTTAACTATATCTTGTGGATCGAAGATCTTCTCTCTTGCCTTCCTGAAGATTGCAATCACTCAACTGTTCGTGGTTTTGACATCGGTATAAGCTTAATATTAAGATGGACAACTTTAATAGAGTGTTTTCACATGGAAGACAGTTTACCACGGGCGTAGAAGGAGGGTGGGACACCTTATTGAGGCTTATATAACGGAGTAACTGGTTAGCTTTTAGTTGAGGTTAGGGGTAGCAATTTATATAGTTAAATTTCGGACAAAACAACCCGAGAAGCTAGGTGGACAGTGGTACGGTAGGCTTTGTAACCTTAAGCCTAGCTGAGGTCACAGGTTCAAATCCTGAGTGGTAATTTTAGATTTTCTTTTTTACACTTAAAAATTTATTGAAAATAAAATTCTAAGTGTCGACATTACGTTATATAAGTCTCAATAAGGTGTGCGACTCTCCTTCTACGCCCGTGGTAAATTGTCTCCCTTTTCACATGACGTCATAAAAATTAAAAAATCTAAAGTATACATCCTGCAAAGCTGTTTCTAACATGGTATGTGGATACCAGTGTTATAATCTTTCACAAAAAGTTTCGGGTTTTAACGATGTTTCGTTTTTGATTTATAAAGGTTGTAAATGTGTCACGCAATTAGTCATGCTAATTTAGATAAGCCGTGAAAATAAACAAAATTGAACTAGTTGAAAGTTATTAATGAATTATAGAATGATGCTTATAAGCCGTTTTCATGCCTCTTATAGTGAATACAATATTTTTTGATGAGATTGTTGGTGTTATAAAGACTTTAAAGTCTTTAAATTTTTGGCCGCCATGTTGGTGTCCCTAAGTGGGACACCAAGATGGCCGCTCCATCCATTTCTTGCTAAAAATGTCTATACTCATTCGCCTATAACTCTTGAATGAAATGCTCTTGTGCCTCAAAATTTGGCCCAGATGTGTAGTTTTAAACTCTCTACAATTCCATAAACATTTTAGAATCGAAAACTGCTTCTGAATTTTGATGACGTCAGTGAAAACACTCTATAGGCCACTTCGAAAAATACTATAATACTCTTTAAAGTGCAGATTTGGGTGGTGCTCGATGAAAGCCTGATTTTTCCAAGTTCTTTTGTTTTCAGCACGAACTGCACGTGCTTTGCTTTAACTTCTTGCCAATTTGCATACGGTACACATTTGTATACGAACACACAGTGCTGTCCTAGCGTTCCTACATGAAATCTGAATTCTATTGTGCCATTCTAACAAGGAGACTTATTAGACTAATTACACCCCGGTGAGGCTGAGCCTGCACATAAAAGATTATTATGGTATTTTTTGAAGTGGCCTATTTGGACATGCAATTGTTGCCATTATCTAATATAAATGAGACAACGGTCATGCTTTTAATGGCCTGTTTCTCCTGAAGACGGTTTGAGGTTGCTTGCACTCAACTCTCGCCTCTTCCTGTATCATGTCCTTTGTTTGAGGGCTTGTTCTTGCAGATGTCATCTTTAACAATGATAAAGATTTTGTGATCAAATGCTTTCATGACTATTCCAGCCATGCTCCATCACGCATGACCAGTAATCTACAAGACTGAAATGAACATTTGAATTATATATTTCTTCGTAACGTCCAAGATTTGAATGAAACCTTATGGATCTCTCTGGAAAACACTTTGAAAGTCACGAGTTAACGGAAAAATAACTTCACTACAACATAAAAAACCTAATATCGTTCAGATAATTATGTAACATTTCAAATAAAATGATCTTTTTTTTTTTTTTTTTTTGAAAATGCAGTAAAATTCTTACGGGAATTACGAATCTTGGATTGAATTTACAAAACGGACGCCTAAACTTGAAAACTCCATTCAAATTTTCAAAAATACTGGTCATGCGTGACAGAGCATGGCTGTAACACATTTTAAAACCATTGTCATAAATGTTTATTTATTCTTCATGTGCCACCCTAAACGATACCTTGATGGCTAAAAATATCAGCGTTCCTTCAATTCCTCAACACAGGTCCTAAGTGATACCAAAATCCGTACTTTATACCCCTAAATGAGACGACAGACATCCCTGTACTGTTCATGTGGGAGGTCTCTCCCCACCAACCCCCCAACCCCGCGTCCCCTGCGCTTTCAAGTCAGTAAGTTTTCATTATTTTGTTTTTTCTTGCCCCTAGGGTCAGGGGCCTCATGTATCTATCCTCTGCTGGGTGCTAAACTCAACAACTGGCATTTTTTGGCAACTGAAGTAGATGAGTCATCGGTTTCTTATGCCAGGGAAAACATCAAATGTAATGGTCTGGAAAATAAAATAAAAGGTATGGAAATGTCCAGATACATGTGGAGTTCTCGGAGTTCTTGCTGAATAGTTTAGGCTGTTATATATTGTATATAAAGGCCTGCATGGTTATTTCTTTAAACATACATGTATGCATCAAATTCAATAACGGATGCTGCATAGTCTGTCAAACTCGTGTGCCACACTTGGTAAATTTGTTGGGGAAGATATTTGTAGGGCAAATACATGTAATTTTTTTTTTGTAGTATTAAGTAATGCTTCACATAAGAACTATAGTAATCTTCGTTGTTCTGCGGCATTGGCTCTTTTCCACATAGAGTATCTTTGATTTTAAGAATAGTGGAGGGGCTGATGGTTCATAATTATATTTCATTATAAAAATACAGAAAATCCATTTGTATCAAATTAAAAATACATTTTAGGAAATGTCCGTGCTTAACCAATCAGAATAGCAGAAGACAATAGCTAATAATTTTGCTTCTTTGATGAAGTTCCCCAAATACAATATCTTTTAAAAATTGCATGTTGTGCGATTGGGTCTCAAAATACTTGAAATCTTAAAAAAATAATTAGACTTTATGCACCTTGAACCTTAACTTTTTAGCGGTTTTTGAGTATAGGCCAATGAGATCACTAGTTGTAACAATGAAAATAGTTGACATTCCATCGTGCATTGCCATTCAGCACTATCCTTCTTATGCGGATCATTACTTAAGTATTTATAAACAATTGAGTATACATTGTATTTCATTGTATTTGTAATATCATTGTTAATATCACTTTATTCCAGTAAAAAAGGTCACCCATGAAAACTTTCTCAAACTACCTCTTGAAGATGAGGACATTAAAGAGTTTGATTTCTGCATGTGCAATCCACCATTCTTTGTCAATGAGTTCGAGGCTTCTCACAGTGTTACGCGCAGCGACAAACGTCCCCAGCCTAGTGGGGTGTGTACTGGAACAGAAACTGAAACTGTCACTGGAGGGGGTGAGGTGGAATTTGTCAAAGAAATTATAAAAGACAGTCTTGCTATGAAGGAGCAGATCAGGTATTGTTGGAATTTTGTTTTCAGTTGTCTTGTAAAAAAAAAATCAATGTGACTCAGTTTTGATATGTTTTTTATGCTCAAGAGTCTTGAGCAGCCTGGGCATTCATTTGGGTGACAATTCAACACTAATTTCCAATTCAGCACTTGCATTTCACATGTTGTAATTTTTAGTGGGTAGATAAAGATGGCTTTTATAATTTGCAAAGTTTCAATTATTCATTCATTGATAAGGGAGCCTTTATTTGTTTGTACATGTACACACTGTACATCCAAACTCTCCCCTTCTTCGTCCCTCCCTCCCTTTCTTCCTTTCTCTTTCCTCTAATTCCCCTACTTCCTCTCTCACTCCCTCCCTCCTTCCTTCTATCCTTTCTTCCTTTTTCCTTCCTTCCATAAAAACAAATTGTCATTTTATTCAGTCAAAATTATTGCAATATCGATATCTAAGTAACCAAAAACACCAATGAATAACCAGTAATTCATTTAAACTCCTTGCATGACAGCTGGTACACAACAATGCTGGGAAAGAAGTCAAGTTTATCTCCCATCCTGGCTTTTCTCAGAGAAAATAATGTAAGTATCAAAACTATATGTATCAAAACAAAACAATGGATCAGATTAAGGGTAACCGTTGTAATTAAACGCTCTCATATCCAGAAACGATGATTTACATGATGGTAAAAGATTACGTCAGAAACCCATAAGTGGGTTGAAATGTACAACTCTCTCTTGTACGCTTCAAAACAAGCTTCCAATTATTCAATTTGCTAAGCAGTTGTTACAGCCATATTTGGAAAATCAAGATAAAAAAATTAACCAATCAATTCGCTAGAACAACTTGCTTCCAATCTCGAGGGACCGAAAGGTTTCCAAATATGGTACTAAGCAAAAAATGAATATTCGGAAGCTGTGAATGTGCGTTACACGTTTCAACCCACTTATGGGTTTCTGATTAGGTTCATTTAGCTGTCACTATGGAGTGAGTTTGGTATGAAACAAGGTGCATCTACAGGGTGTAGGTGGTGTCAAATGGATAAGCTTTCTACACAGACATCAGGAAACCTCTCTCCTATTTGTTTGTGATGAGGAGAGTGATGGCATGAAAAGGCCAAGCAATGTAAGCCTATGAACAGACTCTACAACATGTGTATGTCTATTTCTTCCTTCATTAACCATTTTTAGTACTATAATAATGTTCGTATTTTACCCATTTTATCGTTAGAATGTCAACAAACTGTTTCTTTTTTGCAGATTAAGACTGTGACGACCACTGAGTTTTGCCAGGGGCACACCATGCGTTGGGGCGTGGCCTGGTCATTCTTACCTGATGTTGCTGTACAGGTGTGTTATCCTTTTAACTGTTTGAAACTGTTAAAAGCGTCTATTCGTAAAATCATCGCGCTAATTAGAAGCGAATTGCGATATTACCACAAAGAATATTATTATTTTTTTAAAAAAGTTTACAGGGTTTATCTATGGGGTCTTACAATTTCAATTCCATCTATGGGTTTACTTTATAGCAATACGTGTAAATATATCATCTCAGTTACACTTCGACTACCAGTCGAGTGCCAAGGTGCAAATTGCATGTTTTCCTTCACTTGTCACTGGTCGCATGTTTTCCTATGTTTGCCAGCAGTTGCCTGTTTGCCAGCAGTTGCCTGGGCTGCCTAATATCGCTGTGTGTTGCAGATACCACGCAGCTCTTTACAACCTCAAATTTCATTGGACCTGTGTATCACACAGCTCTATTGTTTTCAGGGCTGGGGTCCATTGTTGTGTTGTTTGTTCTATTGTTTTCTCAGCAAATCAGAGAAGATCTTGTAAGAGCTGCGTACTGCTCCGTATATTTCGCTGCAACCCGAAAATGGTTGTCATTTTCCTTCGCTTTGCACCAATTGCAATTTTTCCATGATAGACACTGGTTGCATTTCTGATTGGTTAGGTTGTCTCTAACTAATATCTTGCGCTTCGTCACTTAGGAATCTCCTACAAAGCGCCGTAAACGAGCCAAAAAAGCAAAACCTCTGCAGTTGGTTATTCCTGATGAGTTCACGGCCACTTCACAAGCAGACTGTGAAATGCAGATACAAACTGTGCACAGAGTCACAGCTATAGTTAGTTATGTCAGGAAGGCGCTGAAAGAGTTAAAGGTTAGTACCTTTATCAACTGTCTGTCACTTTAAGTTATAAAACATTTACGTTGATCGTTATGCAGTGCATCACGACAAGTTGTTTTCTTGAGCAAAAGTAATACTCTGTGGCGGACGTCACCCGAGAATCACTCGCGCGTGTGCGTGGTAACGGTTTGCGATTACATGTATTTATCAGCTGCAAAGCAAGTCAGCATTTTTTCAAGGTAGGGTGGCAAGATCATTTGAAGTGACACCGTTTCATCAGATTGATACGTTCCTACCAGATATAATGCACCAGGAGCTAGCTGGGGGACTGTACTCATGTCAGCCACACAAGAGTACGTGTTCTCGTGATAACCTTACTGAACCAATTGCTTTATAGTACCTGACGTTACTAATCGAACTGTTCGGTAATCGAACTCAATCGAACTTAATCGAACGATTGGGTTCGGTTAGTTCGATAATCGAACACAATCGAACCCAAAAATTTTTGTGAGAGAGTTCGATTGCGTTTGATTTCCGAACTAATCGAACCCAATCGAACACAGTCACTCCCCAAATCGAACGAAATCGAACCTGATAGTACTCAATCGAACTAATCGAACCAATCGAACGCACTCGAACGTTCGATTGCGTTCGATTGCTCAAACTTTTTTGTGAGAGTGCGATTGTGTTCGATTACCGAACTCAATCGAACCCAATCGCGTGATTGGGTTCGATTAGGTTCGATTAAGTTCGATTAATCGAACGTTCGATTTGGTTCGATTAGTGACGTCAGGATAGTAACATGCAAAATATTCAGACTATGCCTGAGTGGTCGGATCATTTAACCCTTTAATCACAACTATCAAACTACAAATTCTCCTTTCTTGTCCTCATACGTTTTTTTTATATAGAAGTCTTTTTATATATTCAGGTAGACCTGAATTCTCATGACCTCTGATTGATTTTATGCATTGATATTACAAGGAGAAATATGATGCTGATCGCAGATAATCAACTTGGTCTAGTGTTTGCACATGACGTCATAAAAATTCAAAAATCTAAAGTATACATCCTACAAAGCTGTTTTTAACATGGTATGTGGCTTTAACGATGTTTTGCTTTCGATTTATAAAGGTTTGAAATGTGTCACGCAATTCGTCACGCTATTTCATATAAGCCGTGAAAATAAACAAAATTGATCCAGTTAAAAGTTATTTTTTAATTATAGATGAGATTTTTGGTGCAGTTATTTGACTTTGAATTTTTGGCCGCCATGTTGGTTTCCCTAAGTGGTACACCAAGATGACCGTTGCATACATTTCTTACTAAAAATGTCAAATACTCATTCGCCTATAACTCTTGAACGAAATGTTCTAGCGCTTTAAAATTTGGCCCAGATGTGTAGTTTTAAACTCTTTACAATTCCATAAACATTTTGTAATCGAAAACTGTTGTTTAAGGCTTCTGAATTTTGATATGACGTAAGTGAAAACACTCTATACTTAGCGTGTCCTCTAAATAAACGGGGTTTTTTTTTCCACTACATGGTTTGTTATATTTGACATATCTTGACAAGCTGTGTGATGTTGAAAGTATGCGCGATATTTTGTTGTTTCCAAATTTTATGCGATGTTTCATGTTGTTTGCCACTCTCGGTAGGTTACTGTGAGAGAGCAGGAGGAAGCTGACAGATCATTCGGGACGTTCACATTCCACTGTCATGCCTCGGAGAAAACCTGGACACATCAGAGGAGAAAACGGCGGGAAAACCTCAGGAAAAATTCGACACAAGAAAACGCCGAAGGTGGCCAACTTTGTAGTGACGAAGCCGCGAAAGAACACGCAGACGATACGTTGAATGACACGAAAACCCAGGTCGACACACCAGTGGACGTCAACACAGGTACGAAAACCTTAAACGCCGATGAAGTGTTAACAGATTCTGTCGTTTCTAAGAGCACGGAATTTAATTCCCAAGAAAGTCCTTCTCAAAGTTGTGTACCACGACAGGGTGAAACTGTTGTCAGACCTCTGATATCGTTCTTGGTCAGAGTGGGGAGTGGTGCAGAGGTCGGTAGCGAACAGCCTCGTGATGGTGTTGTGTTGGAAATGACGTGGATTGATGGACAGGACAAGAATGACTTGTATCAGTTATACCAGTATTTTCAGAATAAACTTTTGAAAGGTTTTTAGGGCATTTTAACAATACCATTCTATAGTGCACTCTTTTCTTTTAATTTATGCAAGAATGAGGACATTTTCTTTCGGACACTAAACTGTGTTTTTTCAGCAGATTTCGGACGATTTTCCTTATCTGTGTACCCTATCCTTATCTGTGTGACTACTCTAAACAGTTAATCCTGCTTATATTATGAAGTTGTAACAAAAACAAATGAAGGTTGTATCGTAATTTTGCCCAACACCATTACACGAACTTTAGTTGCAGAAATGACTGATTAGCAAGATCTTGACCAAATTACGATGTAGTAGTTTATTCTTGAAGACAACAGTGATGAGAATGGTGTGCATTGTAATGTTAATGCATTGCTGACTGAAAATATACCTCTGTTAAAATGTTGCGTCGTTTTTATGTTCGCATGTCTATTTTTTTCAGACATTTAAATTTTTAGAACGCTTGGTTAATTTTTGTCCGAAATTTGAACGTCCGATAATCTTCGATGTTTAAAGTTAAAGCTATCTATAATGTTACAAGGAGTGCGAAGTGTAAAATAGGATATATAAATATGTTTTGGCTGTATTTTATGAAAAACATAGCCGTTCTACATGTATTTTGAAGAGTCAATAGGTGGCTTCATGAGACGTGACTGAACGATAACATTCTTTACATTTATTTTGCCAGTCAGTTCAAAGTTTAAAATAACTCCGATGAGAACTACGCAAGCCATTTAATCGTTTCCTTTGTTTCAGCACGTAAGCAATTGAAAAACATGACGACACTTCTGAATTCTAAAACCGTGGATAAGCCTAACCCTAACCCTAACCCTAAATTAACTCCGATGAGAACTACGCAAGCCATTTAATCATTTCCTTTGTTTCAGCACGCAAACAATTGCAAAACATAACGACACTTCTGAATTCTAAAACCGTGGATAAGGTACTACTGTGTTGGCATACCGGGGAGGTGGAGGGGAGGGACTCCCTATAAAGGGATATACGGGGATGCTCCGCCCGAAAGGGGTACCTTTTTTAGGCTGGAGGTATATAAAAGGGTAGGGATTTCACGAGATGAAGTATAGAAAAAGGGTGGGAAAACTGCCATTTAGGTTACCTTTTCTGTCAAAAACGGTGTGTAAAAGGGTACGGGTTTGGACCTCGGGCGGAGCACTCGCGATATTTTTCCTTCGCACGCTGCCTATCGTTCGCTCCCCACTAGGGAGCTTAAGCTACCACGACGGCAACGGCAGCGAGAGCCACACAAAACAATAGGTTTAATGAGCGAAAACAATGCCACTGCACGTGCGGTTTACATTTGATACATTCTTTACCGTTCCCTACAAAACAACAACGTCAAATCATCAAATTATAGGTTTTGTGGAGAACGTGAACACACGACAGTTAATACCAATTCAGCTCCTGGACAATTCAGTCACATCAGGCAAATTCAACAATTTAAAACAATTTCGCAGTGGCTTAAATGAGCATTCTTTTTTTCAATGACGTTTTCTTTGGCGTTGCCGTCGTAGTTGCTAAAGGCCCTGTCACACTATTGCGTATTAAAGAAACGTATGAGTTGCGTATGAAAATTCATAAAATAATTTTCATACGCACAAAATTCCCTTGAAAATACAGCGTATGATCAGCGTACCTGACTTATGAGTAACGTACCTCTGGCGTAACTCTCGCGTATTCAGCGTATGCCTAGCGTATGTTTAGCGTATAAACCATACGTCCGAATACGCACAAAATTTTTAAGCATGCTTAAAAAAAATTTTCTGCCTCGCCGTATGCCAGCGTATGCCACCGTATACGACCCTGCTTGAAACGTATACAACCTATGCCTAACGTACCCCTAGCGTTTGTCAGCGTATACCAGCGTATGAGTGATATTTTTCATACGCTGGCATACGCTAGTACGATACGCAATAGTGTGACAGGGCCATAAAGCTCCCTACTATCTGAACGCCAGGCAAACTTTACTAACAGAGTTTAAAAAAGCTGGCCAAAAAACGTATTAGAATCACATTTGAAGACCCTTAATATGATGGTTCAGTTTTGATTAAAATGACTACACGTACTGTACACCGCTGGAACAACTGAAGTGTCTTAAGCTGGGGATGGGCCTGGCTTTGTCTTCCTCCAGGAATTCACTTGATATTTTCCTCTTGGCGAACATTTCGTGTATGAACAACGAAGTTTGTTTTAAATTTAATTTTAGGTTAATTATCATTTGATTTTCTTACTGGATTTTACATTTTTGGCACGTAAATATAAGTACTCCTGGGTTAATTCCAGTGGATGGGAGATTACTCGTTTGGTCCGAAAGCTGCCTTTTAAATTCAGTTTCTAACGAATGATGTTAAAGTTGAATGAAATTTTTATAAATGTAATTCTTACTTTTTAGTATAGTAGGTCCACATCAGCCCTTTGGCTGCCTTTTTATCCAACCTACTTATCAAATAAAGTATGTATGTATGTAGCCAGCAAACCAACCCAACTTGTCCAGTATACGTGGAATATTATTGCTTTGCTTTCAAAAGCAACAAAAATTGTTTATTTGTTGGAAAACATTTTACACATGACAGCTTTTCAGCCCCGAAAAGTTTTCGGGAGCTTTGAGAAACGCACGCCGGGTTCACCGTTGCATTCTCAAAACTGGTACCCTGTTCCAGACTTAAATAGATTTGACTTTTGTACATCCTTAGACCTAATCCCTCAAACGTGCTACCAACGAATACTTCAGATCCACTTTACGCAAAATGTAATCCCATTATAAATACAATGGTTTTTCGCCATGAATTAGTCTACATTTTAATTGGATTTGAAGATGCAAGGAAGTTTATTTTAAGTTTAGCGCGTGCCATGAAAGCAATCGAAGCATGTCTTCCTGGCGAAATTTTGATTTCAAAGCATACACCCCACGGCCAAAAAAAAACGGAAAAAAACTGAGTCGAGCCTCCTTAAAGTGGCTCTTTTAGACTAAATTGTAAATACTTTTAGGATATTTTTCTTTGTTTATGCTTTGGTTTTAATTGTATTTTAGACTTTTTAAATGACTCTTATTTCTTATACGGAGGGTAATCATAGAATGAGAATTAACCCCCTATTACTCCTCCCGTCACGATTGGTTCATCTGTTTTTATGTTATTCCTCAAATCCTCCCTTCGCCTCTCTTTTCTCGCGCTTGCCATACACTACCGATCGAAGGTATTAGTGCATTTACCGCGGTGGAATCGCGGTTTTGGGCTGCGGTTTGACCTCGGCAAAACCTCGTCTGACATCTTTGAAAACCCCGGCCTCGGTTTAAAAATCCCGGTAAAAAATAGGCCGCGGTCGATAGTCTTTGCAGTTAAAGAATATCCAAAATATGGGTGTAAAACGCAAAAGCGGCCATGTATATGTTTCTCTTAAGTGTTTCAGTTAACATTAGTGTTACATGACTTTGTTCAATTTAAGCAAGCATGGAGTTTTCCCCTGACACATTCGTTATTTCGCTAGTAAAGAATATCTGAAAAGTAAATATAAAACTTAAAGCGTTCGTTTCTCACAAGTGTTTTACAACAGTAGAATATGACTGTTTAATTGAAGCTTGCAAACATGGATTTTTCCCAGACATTTGTTGTCTTCGCTATTATGATTATAAAGAGGTTCCGAAACGTGAATATAAAACTTAAAAGCCGGTCCGCGTATGTTTCTTTCAAGTATCTCACTAGTACTTTAGTGGTAAGTCTGTATTTTCTAAGCAAGCATGGATTTTTCTCTGACACATTCGTTGTCTTCGCATATCAACTGAGCTTCGTTGCAGGGACAATCATCGTCTGTCTTGCAAGCAGCCTTGTACACACGAAAGCACTGAAAACGAAACACATGAGCTAAATTAGGAAAGCAATCACATTAGAGAATGAAGCACGAAGAAAAAATAGTTATTGCTCTGCAGTAGTAGTCGTGCTGTAGTTATCTAATGTGAAGGCGTTGTTCCAGTTCGACCCGAAGATTGATGATTAAAAAACTAGTGTCTGCGCCCGTGTTTTAGACTGTAAAATAGTTGTTGTTGTTGTTGTTGTTTTTCTCTCTCGTAAAGTTGGTGTATTGTAGGTACCGTGCGATGGAATAAAATATCGCATTAGGGGAGAAATAAAACTTACGACGTTTGACGCTACATACACCGAGCTAAGAGCCAGAACCACTACGCCTGCATGACTTATAAAGGACAAGGTCCCCTCAGCGACCAGCCTGACAAAACCCTAATTCTACAAGTACATGTAAAGGCACCGTAAACGACCACTTCTCTAAAGGACCGTGACCACCTTTTGGATTAACGAGCTAGGATTTATCTTTTTTTTGTGGAGCTCTTGGAAGCGACCATCCCAGAAAGACTTACAACTGAAAAAGTAAAATTCTTCATGGCCCACAATGGCATTGTCTTCCGCGACATGTACTTACAGTGCCCAGTTTCTTGATGCGCGGCATAATAATTTGCACATACAGAACTAGTCGGCTGTAATTGGTCAACGGATTAAGCTTTGGGAAAACTCTAGTCTCTTCGCAGATTCAACTGCTGTCAATGAAACGGTTTGATGCGTGAAGTTTATAGAGAAGTGAGTTTATAAGAAAATTAAGACATAGACTGTCCATTGTGCGCCAAAGCCATTTCCTCACACAAACAAGATGCCGAAATAGCGAACTTTCATGTCAAATTTGACCGATGTTGTAGAAGTGCAAAACAACAGACAACCGCCCACACGGTTTAATTGATCTTTCTTCTATAAAAAGTGTATGATACAAGTAGTTTATCAAAAGTTGTTTATGAGTAAAACAAGCGCAACGTATACCCACTTGACATTTTCAGGCCATTTTCTCTATTGTCGGAAGCACGCTTAGCTAATTAGCTTTCAAATTTAGCGCCGACAGCTCATTAAAAGTCCCGGATGTGTCGCTGCATTGTGGGCGATGTTCAGTAACAGCGGGTGGTGTACAGCGTTTCATTTTGTCCATGCATTCACTATAGACTCATGGCATTACGCTGTTATTAGAAATGCTGAATTACGTTATCCCTTTGGCATGAAAACTGTTCTTAATTGGATTCATATTGATGCAGACAGATTTCCCGTCTTAGCAACTGCATCATAGACAAGTTTCTCGTCAATGAACTTTGCTATTTTGTTTTGTTTTTTCCTGTGCGCGAATCTCTTTTGATTTAATACTACAACCTCATTTAAAACTGACGATGTTGTGACCAGCTCTAACTGTCTGCCTTATATCAAAAAGGGGCTGTCCATCATAAGAGGAAGATGAAATGAGGTAGAAGGGTTGTTTAACATGCCTGACTCAGAGGTATCCGTAAAGAGACAGTTTAATGTAAACTACGTCTTGTACTTCTAGTAAATTACTTCAAGCAGAATTTTCCGAAGATTAGCGGATTATAGATTATCCCTCATAACCAAAATATCTTTAAAATTAGAGAGCAAGTGTTACACGTCAAGCGTCGCGATTGCGCGGTTGCGGTAGCCAGCGTGCAGACGTTTTCTATTTCCGCGTGAAGCAAAGTTAAAGGGACATGTCTGCACGCAAGCTACGGTTGCGGCTGCAGGAAACGTAAACAAAGGCGTGCAAAACCATAGCACACATTCTGAACTACGTTAGAACTTTTCACTCAAGGACTCTTCAGATTTAATATTCTAAAAATGCAAAGAATGGTTTTGTATTATTTCTTGACGGATTAACAACTGTAGTCTTAAAAATATGGTCTACTAACATCAAGCAAACACCACTTTACCGATGCCAACAGCTACCTTCATATCGACATCGACGAAATCAATAGAACAGACAAGACAAAAAATGGACAAACAAGCTAACAAATTATCTCGACAGAGAGTTGTCGAATCTGAGAAATCACTCGTTCGAGTTTGTAGAACCAGTAACAGCACGATTTACTGGGCATTACAGATGAATTTATATGAAACATGGAGAGTCTTAGAGAAAGGAGGAAAATGAGAAGGTCGCCGTTTTCAACACCAACAAACAGTTGATACCCAAACATGAGCTTCCGGGTTGGTAGCAGTCTATTTTGGTGCCGTTTAGTAATCATTAACTTAGAATTTTAATTTTAAATCTTCATTATCTTCACAAATCTGCCCTCTACCTTTTGTTTCTCTCTCGATCTCTTCTGGAACACTCCCAAAAATTCACAAAACATTGTATAACATTGATCTACAGGCGGCATGAAGGCATCTTTGGATTGCTAGAACGTTACGGGGATAATCCCATTAAGCCGCTCTAAAGTAGTGTAAAAGTGGTATTTACTGCAATCCACCTTAACACTGACCCCTTAATACCGACCGGACCACTAACAAGACTTAAATCCTTTAAGTGACGACACCTAAATAGACTACTTCTCTATAGACAACTTCCATCGAACAGTTTTTTTTTTAGGTCAACTCTCAATTGGACGATCATACCGTATTTCTTGGAACGAACGTCAGGAGCGTTTATTGCAAATTCAGTTGTTTTTTAGGAGACGTTAATTCGAGAAGCAACGACTAAACAGCAAGTCAGACACACAGAGATTGTTATATTCTTGAAATAACCTAGTGGTATGAGTAAGCAGTCTTTCTACCGACATTAGAGCGGTTTCAATTGGCTCAGTGACAAGTCTCGTGCCACTTCTCAACCCGGCAATCAGAAGTAAAACCAAAATGAGTCGTGACTTGCTTGCACGCGTTTTCCCGCGCTTGGCTCCGGCTACCTTCATTTGCTTCGAGTTCTAATTGGTTTATTGGACTGTTGACTGCGACTGTTATGGGCAGAGTAATTACTTTGGTTTTGGTTCTACAACACTCAATTAAAAATCGCTTTAACCCAAGAGACATTAATTTATTTTTTGACCGTTCAATAAGGAGTGCATTTTTTAAGGGGTCGTTTAAATTAGAGGATGTATTTATCTCAGTAAATGCGGTAATCGACTATTCAGGATGTTACAAAAAATAATAACACGTCAAAGAACAGCTTTGTGGAATGAGATCTCACTATACTAAGAGTTAACCCCCATCCGAATGATAGGCATGTATGCAACGAGCTTTAAGCAAGAATTAATACTGATCCAATTAATCATACTTGACAAATTGGATGAAGCATTGTCATAGCATCTCGTACAAAACGCCTTAAAACCCACTGTAACGTGTTGAATTGCCAGTAAGGCCTGTTGAGAGTCTGAGCGGTTTGATCAAAAGCGCCTAAAGATCGTATCAAGCGGAGATCCTAGAGTATCTACTGTAAGTAAACTGTTTTTGTTTATGTCATTCATGCGATAAATGAGTAACCGTGCATGTCTATTTGTACAATTAGAGGTTTTCACTACTAAAATTGATCTGAGAAAAATCATAGCTGGCGAAGTAGGCGCTGGTTTAAAACAGGGCGTAATTCTGTGGAAGCGCATCGCCCGCAACCATACGATTACATATACTATTGGATATGTTAGAGGGTGGGAAAGGATGCTTTCATGTTCTACTCTCTACTGAAAGGCTTGCGGAAGCCGTAAGGTTGTTTTTCTGACTATAAACTGTATTTGAAATAAGCACTCGATTTTGTTTTAAACGCGTATCAATAGGCCATTTCCGAGTTGCTTTTTGTCTCGTTATCAAAGCGAGGCTTGGTGCACAACCTTTCATATGAAAATTAGCTTTCATTCACATGTAAATAAAACTAATTTTCACATGAAAGGTTGTGCACCAAGCCTCACTCTGATAACGAAACAAAAAGCAACTAGGAAATGGCCTATTTGAATGTGAAGGTGGCTGCCATCATAAACTGGTCTTAACATAATTTATGTTTTATTTTCTGTTCAACGTAAGCTTTGTTCTTGTTAAATGGGTCTGTCTGTCGATATTGTCTGTTTGGATAAAACCTCCAAGTTAACTATTCAAACGAAAGTTACTTTGCAACGTACTTTCCTGTGGTGTTGTTTGTTATGTTGCACAATGTGGTTCTAACTTTTGAGTCTGGGTGACATCCTTAAGTATCGCCATTCAAATGACAGCTACTGAGCAGTACTTTCCTGTGGTGTTGTTTATTGTGCTGTACAGGGTCGTTCTAACTTTCAAGTCCGTGGATGAAAAGAATGTGTGTGGTACTGAATTCAAATAAGTGTGACCATTCAAATGAAAGCTATTGAGCAGTACTTTCCTGTGGAACTGTTTATTATGCTGTACAAGGTGGTTCTAACTTCTGAGTCTGTGGATGAAATCCTAAAGCGATACCATTCAAATGAAAGCTACTGAGCAGTACTTTCCTGTGGAACTGTTTATTATGCTGTACAAGGTGGTTCAAACTTTTGAGTCCGTGGATGAAGCTCTTGAGCAGTACTTTCATGTTGTGATACTTTGAAAAATAAAACTTGTTATTTTTTCTTGTTCAAATTTGGACGATTGACTTACTGGCAATCTCCTCATGATGGTGTCGTAAAAGCTTTCTACCTCGCACGTCAGACGGTAGTTACAGATTAATGGCATGGAGGTATGACTCCTCGGGCTTGCACAGTCTTTGTCTTGAGTGCAATTCCTGCCACTAACCTTGAAGCGCTGAAAATAGCATGAAAACTATAATTATAAATATATTTTCAGTCGTTATAAAAGGGATACTGTCCTGACTGAAATATCGTGTTTTGATGATTATGGCCAGGAGCTTGCTTTAAGCTTACTTTATTATCTTAAAAAAGGAAGAAAACCGCAAAGAAATATGAAGTAAAAAGACATAAAACGGCTAAAAGAATCATAATTCCACAAAAATGCCAATTTTGATTTCTTGACGCCTCCGGCTCACGAATTGATGAACTGTAATCCACTTTCATTCTTGTAATCCTGCACTTTTTCTCCAAACTGCTGCTTCCGTTTTGCTCTGTTCCCCACGGTCAAGCCCAAATCATACCGTCCAGAAGGACGTCGGACACCTTATTGAGGCTTATATAACGGAGTAACTGGTTAGCTTTCAGTTGAGGTTAGGGGTAGCAGTTTATATAGTTAAATTTAGGACTAAGCAACCCGAGAAGCTAGGTTGTACAGTGATACGGTAGGCTATGTAAGCCTAAGCCTAGCTGAGGTCACAGGTTCAATCCTCAGTGGGGATTTTAGATTTTCTTTTTTACACTTAAAAATTTATTGAAAATAAAATTCTGCATACGGTGTACATTTGTATTCATGTACTCTGAATGCCATTGTGCCCGCATTCTAACAAAGGAGACTTGAATAATTACACCCCGGTGAGGCTGAGCCTGCACATAAAAGATTATTATGGTATTTTTCGGAGTGGCCTATAGAACCTTTTTATTCAGTTGTATATTTAGTCGCATTTGGCGATATAACATGGAAATAAGCTAAGCGAAATTTTGTTATTTCGGCGAAACAGTGTCCCTTCAATGGAAAATATCACTGAAAAGTGTTTCCTATCCGCTATATGTCACGTGACGGGATCATGTGACGAACGTTTGCAATAAAGGTTGTTGTTCCATAGGCATACACCGTTGTCTGTTTCATATAGAAGCAGTTTGACACTGAATGTTTTGTTGTCTTTAATACATTGTAGTTATCAACAGTACGGGTATAACGCGAAAACGAAAACACTTCAAATCAACCAACCTATTTTAGGTTGAAAACGTCATGGGTGTGAAAATAATAGCTTTAGCTCTTGAAGAGTCCATGCAAATGCAAGGATTCTAAACCTATTAACGCTAATCCGAAATTGAATGTTGACCAAGAATTTTGTTTCTATTGTTGATGTTGATCTGTCAAGTTCTGTCATAAATTGACAGATGTCGAAGTCATATTTTATATTGTAGGCAGAAAATAATTTGCATCACAGTGCATCCAACCTTAAACCGATACGTAGATAGTTTTGAACAACTCGGCTCAGATATTTGGAAAAGAGGGCTTGGTTGAAACACGGAAATCTGTCTTCAGGAAAAAAAAGTTTAACAAATTTAAGGAGACTCGACTCGGATTTTTTTGCCGTGGGGTGTATGTTTTAAAATTAAAATTTCATGCTTCATTTGCTTTCTTACTTCACCAGGTTTATGAAATATGATCAAAGTTTTATGTTTCACTGGTTTCTAAGCGACTGCGGTTGCTATAGTAACGCCAACTTATTGCCCTTTGTTTTAAACAATGCCGTATTTCTCCAAATCTAGTAAGGCACTTTACAATGAAACTTTAAATAATGATTGTCCTTTACTTTGTAATAATGAAATTAGTGACACATAAACCGTTGATCACATTTCATAAACTTAGTGAAGTATAAAAACAATCGAAGAATGTCTTCCATGCAAAATTTTGATTATAAAACATACACCCCACGGCAAAAAAAAAACTGAGTCGCGCCTCCTTAAAAGCGGTCAAATTAAACTGCTAAATAAGATACAAATCAAAATGCGTCCTGTGTTCAATGTAATTATAAGACTGCTAAAAATGGGGGGAAATGTGAGACGGGAAACTCGCCCTTAATCCATAAGCACAAGCACAAGCACAAAGATATAAAATTTTCTTTTTTTATTGCTTGTGCTTATGCTTGCATTTTATTTGTTTTCACTAAACGACGCAAATCTCTAAATGTTTGGGATTGTGCTTGCCCTGCGCTTGCCTTGCGCTTGCCTTGTGCTTGCCTTGTGCTTGCCTTGTGCTTGCATGCGTGGTAAGTGAAAACCTGGCGCTTTATCGTCTTTGAACTTCGCAAACTTTTCATATCCAGTTTCTTAACTTACTTACGTATGATATACGCCAGATAAAACAGGAAAAAAAGAAAAAGGAAAACATCTTACGTGTGGCTGATGGTGAGTTGGTTTTGCTTCATTCACCACCAGGGCTGTAACCAGCAGGACAAACAGAAATTTCATCGCCTCCATCACTAAACGATATTGAATAAGAAATTAGAAAGGTCGCCCATAATAAGCTAAGATTCTAAAGTATGGGATATTTTGCGGAATACCATACAAAGCCATGCATAACTAGTTTATCCGGCGGGTAAACTGTATACAAATGGATACATTTTACCCGCCCGATAGCCCTTTATCAATTGCTGGATCAAGTTGTGCACTCTTAAAACAACCTTGGCCATACGAGCGAATCATTAACAACGTAATTTCTTTGCAATTAGCGAGATAAAGTGTAAGCAGAGCTTCAGGTTAAAGCGGAGAAAAGATATCAGTAAGATACTAATAGAATGGTATTTGGCAAGACTGACCCCAACGGATCGATCAAGTAGATTACATCGGTTTATTGTTAATTAGCAATTGCATTTCTTCGATACTTAAGAGTTTCAGAGCTTTTACATTTTTCAGAGCTGACGTATAATTACGTAATAAGTTTGCACAATGATGTATCTTATACAACTGGCATAGTGTCTTATACAAGTGTCTTTTACAACTTTCATAGTACAATTCAGAAACCCGTCTATTAGATAATGGATGTAAATTGTCTGAAAGCCTGCCCTGATTAGAACTTGAACCATCCAAAGCTAAAGGCCAATTACGCACATTACCACTCTAAAAGAGTTATTACAAAAATAGTCATATGTTAAAATTGGCTCTTTAAACCAATTAACTAAAACCAAGAAAACAGAATTAAGAGGATTACATATAAAAAAAATGGGGAAATCTAATTATTTTCTAACTCTTATATCAGGCAACGTTTTCGTTTTCGATGCAGCTAACTTCGATCAATCTTAATCAAATATCAACTTTCAATTAAAAAAGATGACTGGTCAAGGTTGTTTCTTTCTGGGGCCGTTCATTTCTATAGGGTAAGCGGGAAAGGTGAAATTTTATGGATTGTCTTCTTTTTTAATGCAATGATACGTACCATCCATTCTTACTCGATCCCCCTTGAAAGTAGTATAGCACTCCCTTTACACCTCAAGCAGCCATAACGTTGTTTTCAGAATGTCATGTGCCAATGATACTTAAGCAACACAGCTGGCATACTTTTGAAGTTGTGTTTATATTTTTTAGATCTGAAGATGACCGGGTTTAATCAAGCCCAGACTAACATGCTCCTTCAATATGATACCTGATAGATAACGTTATCATTTCAACAATATTTTGTTATTTGTTGTTACACAAAGCAGATGGATTACCTCATAAACATGTTCTTTTCTAGAATTTATGCGTCTTTAATCATCAGGGGCACACCTTTGTCACCTTTGTCTTTGGCAAAGTTCGTGTGTTTCCTGAAATCCTATTTTTCGATTGTTCAGATAAGTTGAAATTTTCACTAATACTCAAACGGCAAAGATGAATAAAGGTGATGACTACCAAACGTTTTCACAAATTTGCACTCTCAAGCGTATATTTTGTGCTTTCATGAAAAATGTTTCTAACAATTTTTCCAAGACATAAAGGCAGAACTATAACTTTACAAAGTTAGCCCGGATAAAGTCACATTGATAAAAAATTATTTGTATTTCAAAATATAGTGATACAAAAAAGTCCCTTTGACTCAAGTTGGTTTAGTATGCAAAGCATTTCATTTCATTTTTTATGCATCGCACGTGTGGTGTTTTAACTAATAGCCTCTCAGTGTGGTATATGTCTTTCATTTTTGGTACATTGATATGTAATTATCAACTCACAGGGCTGGCAATTCACCACTTATCTATAGGCCACAAGGCTGATAAACATATTTCACTTGGAACAAGAACGGAAAAAACTGAATGCCAACAAGTCAAACAATTTCCAAAGAAAACACGTTTAAAGCATTCAGAAATCACACAATGGCTCTTGTCCGCGATTTCTGGAGATGGCTATCGAGCATATGGCCACAAATTATCGCGAAAACACATGACTCATAAATGAGATAAGCACCTGGGTTGGGGGGAGGGTATTCCGGGGGGAGGGTACTGTGGGGAGGTGAGGGAGGTGGTCGTCGGAAATGTCTGAAGGAACCCCTAAAACGTTTGTGGGTGTGGCTCATAGTAATTACCCCCCCCCCCCCCCCCCCCCCTAAGAAGTACCAATTCTTTCTAAAAAGTTGTTCCTGTCAGCATATTTTTCTGGCTAATACCCTAGAAGGTATTAGAATAACTTTGATTGCAGCCATTTTCGATACTAACACCCTTTATGGTACAAAATCAATGACGATCACCCAGTCACTTTTATATGGGAGTTTCCCCATCCCCGGGGGGTAAACACACCGACTCGAATGACGATCACCCAGTCACTTTTATATGGGAGTTTCCACATTCCCCCGGGGGGGGGGGGGGGGGGGGGGTCACACTGACTCGAATGACGATCACCCAGTCACTTTTATATGGGAGTTTCCCCATCCCAGTGGGTAAAACACACTGACTCGATGCACGCGATTGTTAACCGAAAAAAAAGGTGCAGTTTCATACATATTTACATACCGTTTGATTGCTCTAAAAACGTCTACTAATTGGTAATGAAAATATTTCTTTTCCGGCTATCAAAGTACCTGCTTTTTACTCCCTAGAGCGGCGAAAATCAATAAAAAAGTCCTACATTTTGTTTTGTTTAATGCTGAAAAAAAAAAACATTGCCGTCACACTGTAGCATTCCATCGTAGACTCAAAAGTTAAAAAAAACGCAACGTAACACGACTCCGGGTTGAACCTGACAGTGCATGTATTAAAAGGAAGAACAAGATTTTGTTCATTTTTTTCTCCGTTTTTTTTTTTTTATTAACTTATAACAAATCTTAGTGGATTCAAGTTATTAAGTAAATCGCCTTGAAAACTGTAAAAGAAGAAGTCCAGAGTGTAATAGCTATCATTAAGGAGAACTACAGTGAACGGTGACACTCCATGTCCGGTTGAAAACAAAAATGGATGTTCTCGCTAGCGCACTTAGCGTCTAATTATCTTGAAAACGTTCACCAATGGAATGTAAATTACTTTTCTTCGCATTGATTGTGTCTGACCTATTTTATCGAAAAAATCAACAGAATGAACTTAACAAACGGAAATTACACCTAAAGCACTGAAATTGCTTTAACACATTTCTGCGTTTTTTTTTTGTTGCTTCAGTTATGAAGTAATTTTTGCGTCGTTTAAACTTAGTAAAGAATGTGGATACCCGCTTGTTGCTTTTGTTGAAATGAATGCAAATAAACATCTCCCGAAGGCCTAGAGAACTGTTTCTTTTAAATTTTGTTTTCCTCACGTGCATATGTATGCATAATTTATGAAAAGACAAAGGACAAATTCCCTTGAGAACATCACCTGACCTGCATTGGGAAAACAAAACATACAAGCTAAAGAGGTCTAGTGCACTTCATCTGTCCGGTTAGAAACGGAAATTTAAAGTTTCATGAAAATTAAGTGACTGATTAACCTTCGAACGTTTGCTTATCGGTAACTGGAATTTCCATTTTGTCCTTCTTGATCGATGGCATGAATGAACTTAACGAACGGAAATTGCAACTCAACACTGGAATTAATTTTTTTTTTAACTTTTTTTTTATGGTTGTTACTGACTCAGTTCGTTGTACCAATTTTAAAAAATCGTTTGAATCTTTTTTTTTTGGCCTCAATTACAGTTATGAAAAACATAGAAGCAAGAATACCTTTGTAAACTTGCAAATGAAAGACTCCTGAGACAGCTTTTGGGACGTTATGATTCTTCCTTCTCTCTGTTGAAAAGAAGGCCAACTTAACAACGAAAACTACCTTAAAATTAGGGGAAAGGGGAAGCCATACAGTCACATAAATATCGTGATGTATTATGCAACAGCCACGTTTCCCTATTAATTGTGGCGGAAATATTGCTGCTTGAGTATTTCCTTAAATCTAATTTTGGAGCAAGCGATGCAAACGAGGCATGATGCAATTCTAGAAAATCCGTTTTTAAATTTTCTGAGCGAGCTCTAAGAGTTTTCCCGAGCTACGTTTGGTTTCCAATGTAAATTGATTGCAAGAGACTTGCATTTGTCGTATTTTTCAAAATTTTATACTGTCGGTATCGATGAGCATGCCAATGTTGACGCAAGAATGGCATAGAAAAGGCACGCTTCGATATTTTGTAAGCCCAGAGCTTCGCTGGTAGTAACATTAGTTTGCCAAACACTGAATAACTACGAGGAATGACTGGTTGGTGTAAAATCTTTTAAACTTCAACTACATGCAAGCATAATTGGCGTCGTTAAGTTGCACGATGGTACTATTTTATACCAAAAAATGGTCCATTCACCCATAGTTTAAGCAAGTATACTGGTTGCCAATATAGACTTTAGTCCACTCTGAAACTTTGTGACTTTAAATGCACGCGACGTGTGCCATCTTCGCTTACCTTTTTTAGACTTGACACCCGAGTGACAGCAGTAGTAGGCAGCTATGATCTGAATGAAATTGCACGAAGACGCCCGTATTATAACTGGCCGAGGCCGCCAACTGAGCCAGAAATCGATCTGTCGCCGGTCATTGCGGAGGTCATTAGTTTTCATTATTAATGAAAGATGTCAAAGAGATCGGAATTGACAGTTTTATCAGTTACTAAATACTACGTGAAAGCGACCGACAGGCCATGTTACTCAGGTCTAACAGGACAAGGAAAAGAGTGAAAAGCCATTGGGAAAACTGGTGTATAGACCAGTTTTTAAAGTGATTTTTTTCTACTAGTATCCACTTAAAACTGCCTTGAAGTCATTTTAGTTTATTGGATATAACTGCATCATGTTATAAACACTCCATTGCCGCTAGTAAACAACACACGCCCTTTCTGCTACGTGTACTTATTTGCTAAGACTGCAACTTATACTCCTTTAAAACACCGATATTGAAAATGTGACGTAAAAGATAGTTTTGTGGGGCACGTTTTTAAAGGTCTAGGAACGTTTTAAAAGTTACACTTTTAGTTTAACTCCTAATCTGGACAAGATTTATGTCACAAAACGCCCAAAAGCCTTAACAGGAATATGTGCCCATAAAGCAAATATCCTGTATTTATTACCAGATATTTCCCACGCAAAACGATCTTGGGTCATTTATACAATTAGCTTGCTCAAGAGTTGTTTATTTCTGTCAAATGAGCTTTTTTCTGCCAAAAACGTAGCATAGCCCATGTGGGAGAGTTCTTAACGTAAACGTTAAGCTTAAGCCGCAGACGGGTCGCTAACTAAAATAGCACGCCCGGCTTACACCTGATAACGGAAACCTCCCATATACTATAACTAGCGTGAAAGAACATGCCCCTTTGCACGTCATATTAATAGGGATAATTCCTTCCTGGGATAGGATCTAAATCCCTGATTTCCCTGCTCAGTACTTCTTAATCTTTCAACCCTTCCATTTACTCAAGGGGTTGTAAAAGTGATACCCGTTTCGGCGGAATCTCCGTGTTCGACCAATATTCCAAAATTCCCCACCCCCAACAAGCACACCCTCTCGCTTCGGGTCACACATTCCGCCTTTTTTTTGCTGCTCTCAATACTGCAGAGTGCGCTAAAAGACAAAACTGCGCATAAAACATTGTACACAGATAAGTTCATTTATGTAGCACCTGTCTTTCATTAATGCATCGAATATGGTAAAACCACAAGTTGTTGCCTAATGCAGTAAAGCAAGTCGCATGACTTTTGCCTGAGATCGTTTTATCGTCAGTCTCCCTGATTCACCTCAAATAGTTCTGTATCATTATACAGATCTTAATAATCGCTCTGGGTAACATTTTTGAGGTTAATGGATCAAAGGACCACGAAACGAATTTGGGTGTCTGAGACAGGATTTACTTTTTAAAGTATAAGGTCTGCCCACACACACTTATCTATTTCTTTTGGTCGGTACCACATACTGCGGATACAAATATACAGCGTTCTTTGATAACAGCGAAACTACTCAATTTCACATCTGAGATAGATTTAGTTTCCATTATATTCGTTTTATTCATGGTTATCAGTATCTGAGAGAGTCGAAGATCTGATATGAGTCGTTTAAAATGTTGATGTACAGTTGTGCAAGACTATGGGTTTACCCAGGCTATAAGGTCTTTTGACACTTAAATAAAGTTTCTATCTATCTATCTATCTATCCATCCATCCATCCATCCATCCATCCATCCATCCATCCATCCATCCATCCATCCATCCATCCATCCATCCATCCATCCATCCATCCATCCATCCATCCATCCATCCATCCATCCATCCATCCATCCATCTATCTATCTATCTATCTATCTATCTATCTATCTATCTATCTATGGTTAAAGTTTGAGCTTCCTTGTAGTAAAGTTAAGAGATCTCATATGAATCATTTCTAGTGTTATTGGACAGTTTTGCAAGATTACGGTTAAAGTATTGAGCTTCAGTAAGTAAAGTCGAAGATCTCATAAGTGAATCATTTCAAATGTCGATGTACAGTTTTTTTAAATTAAATTACGGTTAAATTAAATTAAATTAAAATTATTTATACAGGGTAACCACTTCAGTTATATAACTGCTATCAATGTGGGCCCTGTGAAATAATCAGTTAATTAATTAATTAATAAAAATACTAAAACAGCAGAATGTTGTTAAAGCTTGTGTTTCCTAACTAAATTTTATCGTGTGCGCGCATGCCCGCAGATGATATAAAAACCAAAGCTATAAGAATACGTTATTCAACAAGGATTGAAAGTTACTTTTAATTATAACAGGTGCCGAGATCCTTTTCAAATGTTAGCTTACGTCAACATCTTAAGGTCTTTAACAATCAAACGGCCCAGAAAGTATAACAGTTTTATTTCGAATTCCATTCTTTGCATTTATATCACCAAACCATATTTTAGGTCAACAACCATTTTAGTCCACAATGCAAAATTTAAAACATATTGCACAGCACGACCCAAATAAAAACAAGACCCAAAACATAAAAGACGGATCGGTAGCCAAAAACCGCAAACAATCCTCAACAATTATCCCCACTCGATATCGTTAGGTCCTGTTTTCAAAGGTACAGAAGGGCATTATTTTTTTTCCCCCGGTTTCGTTGTAGTTGTTGTTTTTTTCACATCAGTTCAAACTTGCCTTAAAGGTGATGGACCCTCTTATCAAAGTTTAAATGGGAGAAAAACACAATATTAATTTTAACCTGCATATCTCGTAGGGGATTGCAAATCAAAATCAGTGAACATGTTAGATTAAAGGGCAGAGTGTAAAGCAAGGATTATTGAGACAGCGATTTTCACATTTTCGATGCGTTTCTGATAACATATTTCTGTATCTTATACACCTTATTCCAAAATGGCGGCCAATTTATTATTCTTTTATATGCATTTTAATTAGCCCTCTTGGCCTCATTTTCACTTGAAAATTCCTTTGTATTTTGTACATGCTGACGAGGCCATGAGGGCTAATTAAAATGCATATAAAAGAATAATAAATTGGCCGCCATTTTGGAATAAGGTGTATATCGCCAGATCTACAGGCAGAAATCGCTTAAACTACCTTGATCTTTTAAGCTTCGGAAAAAGAACGATTAAGAATTGGTTATTTTTCTTGTTGATTGCGGTTGGTAAGAATGGGTTCAAGAATCGCTAGATGTCACGTAAACCGATATCATATAAAACTATCAAAGGCTAGTTTTTCTTACCACTTGGGCGAATTAATCGTTAAAGTCGCTGAAACTAATACGGTGCTTTGCCAACTAACAAATATCCTTTCGATTCTCCGCACTCACAAATGCCAGCGTGTCATCTTTAAAGAATAATCAATTACATGACGGGGTTAGCTTCTGTTAAAAAAAGAAACTATGGTGCTGTTTCGGTCGAACAATGAAAGGGAAACACTATTATTTGGTATCAATTACTAGTAAGCTGATCAATTAAATTAGCCATACCGTAAAAATATTCACTTCAAGGTGACGTTTGGACTGTTTAAAGTCCTTTATCAGAGCAAATCAAGGGCTGACGATCAGGATAGCCAAGTTACTAATAGTTCACCCCTTATGTTAGAAGCATGCCACGTTCCTTTTTATAATCGATGTTTCCTTCTTACTAGCTTTTATGAGGAAACATGTTCACTTTTTTTCATTGTGCTCTGAACGCTATGTGGATATTATAAGAACCGGTAGGAAAACCGCCTGCGGACGTGTCTCCTCTCTAACTGTCATGTTTTTTTTTTAAGTGATCAGTATTCAATTTACTATTTTTTCAAGAGATATTTTTAGCTTGAGACTGGATTTCGGACTAAAAAAAATGAGGATCATGGAATCAAACCTTAATTTTTACTCGACCAAACCCGCACTTACGTCTGGAATTCACAGCAGTTTTAATTATTATCATTATTATTTCCGCTAAACGTGATTAAAAAAATATTATTATTATTGGCAAGGAGTTATGAACCGTGCACCCGACGAATATGTCGGGAAGGGGGGGTACTCCCGACAATGTAGGATAGGTGTGTGCCGCCATGGTTCTCAAATCCTGACCCTCTTTAAGGGTAGAAAATGGAGATTTGATACCCTTTTTAAGGCCCAGGTTTAACAGATCATATCTTTTTCGTTTTGCGCGTTGGGGTGGATACTGCAATTTAGTGACCCTATCTAAGGAATATCTAAGGATCACAATACCAAAAATACCAAAAAGGATACCCTACTTAAGGACTGAGCACCTAAAAAACCCTACCCTATCAGGCGGCACATACCTATATAGCGTATATAAGGGAGTACTCCCCCCGGGGAATATGTCTTCTCTGATTATCAGGTGAATTAAACCGGAAAAAAAATAGCTTAAGTGATTGCAGCCAACGAAAAAATTCTATATTCTTTTGAAATTAACTGAATCGGTGTCAACGAGACAATATTGGCACACATTAAGGCGCGCAAATGGGTCAACCTTCGTCTTAATCAACATCATTATTGTCATTAATTGTATGGGAATTTGTCCGTCCACACTAAAGCGTTCAAACCCCCAAAAAGGTTTATGCATTTTCGTTTATCTTCCGCACTAATACGGCGTTTTTGACAGTGTACTTGTGGGTAAATTTGAAAACGCCCGCGGTATTGCGTTGTAGTGTGGATCAGGAAATGGATCGCTTACGTCACGACAGAGTCGGAGTCTTTAAAGAGGTTTTCGGCAAAACGTTTTGTGCCAAAACACATAAAAATCTGTGTATTTTTTTTTTAACGAAAACATCAAAGTATGGACGGAGATCTTGTAACACGTGTTCGGTTACAACAGTTGATCAACGACTCATGACAAATTTGGAACCACAGGCAACCCAGGCTTTCTACGTGATTTTAAAACAGGACGTCGACCGAGAAGGGGTGGAAAGATATTAAATTGCTCAACTGATAGATGTTATTTACTTTCATTTTATTGCCTCTTCATTTGACCTGGTTAATTGAGGTAATTCCCTCGAAAAGGATCTTATACTGAACTTTTTTTCAAACTTGGAACGATTGATAACCATGCTTAGAACATTCAAAAAATGCAATAAAAAGAGGGGGTCACCGTGCTTGTTTTTACACTGTACTCCGGTTATTTATAGTGACTTTTTATAATTGCGCGAGGAATGTTCGAAACTCGAACGTCGAGAAAGGGATGGTTATTACCTGCAGAAACTATCATTACTATTGAAAGTTTAACATTAATTTATTTGATTATACAACATTCTTTCAGGGAAGTCATTTCAAATTGCCCGGTCTAACAAATTTTGCAAGGAAATCGGACCACTTCGGCATCACCACATACCCCTCATTGGCTCCAAATACAGAGTTTCACTCGATTAACACAGAATTAATACAATTTCTACCACTAAACTTTTTTTCTGCTTAAAATATGTTTTTTATAGTCCTATAACGAGTAAATTACATTAATAAAAAATAAGGGGCACCGTGCTCGTTTAGGAGAAAACAATCTCTTATTCATTTGGCCAACTTATCCTCAAAGGAAACTTTCTTGGTTCGGACTGTGCGCGCGCTCGTGCGCGCGCTAATGACGCAAGGAATTATGCGCAGTACGTGATGCGCAATGCAATACTAAGGAATGACCTTAAAGATATATTGTGCAGCGTTTTCCCACGTAATTTGCTTGGTACCGGACCTGACTTCATAATGGATTAGGCAGCGGTAGAAAAAAAAATAGAAATATTGCCGAATCTTGGTCTCCTCTCTCCTGGATCCGCCCCTGCTTCAATTCAAAGGATTGGCTTGAAGCTGATCTGAAAACCTAAGAGACGTGAATACAGTCGGAATACACCCGCCGGAAAAATCGGATCCAATGTCCCCGGCCCCTAGATGGCAATCTTTGACGTGCTTTGTCGCGTATTTTACTTCCTTGCGGCTCGATCCAAAAGAAATACATTTTATGTGTTATTGGCATTGATTCATTGCGAACACCGGAAATCTGAGAAACCTATCCTATTAAAAGAGCCGTGAAACTGGGAATACAGGTGCCGGAATTCGGATCCAACGTCCTCCTGGATTACCTTTCAATCTTTCAATGCTTTGTCGTGTTTGTATTTTAAACTCCCTTGCATCTCAATCCAAGAGCAATATTTTGTGTAGTTAATTGGCATCGAATCATTGCAAACTCGAGATGGAAAAGTTACCAATTTTTTCACGTTAAAAAGTAGCTTCAAGTCTGGTTTATCGCCAGGTGTGATGCAAACTGTGAAATGCGTGAACCAGGTGAACATCGGTAGTGGAAACCAAACTGCAAGACCGGAATGTAAAACTTCCCGTCCATTTACACTAGCGGTTGAGCCAGTTATGTCGATAGGAAACGATGGTAAAAAGTGATACTCCGGTGTTCAAAACCGTTCCCACGAAAGTCTTGCACATGTAGACATCGTTACTTATAAAAACGTTTGCATGTCTTTGAGTAGTCCTTGCATTTACGATAGCAACTTAAGCAGTTAAGCCTGAAGAAATGAAATCAGGCTTAAACGGGGACCCAATCCATGGCCTTACGATACCGGTGAAAGGCTCATCTCTTAATGAACTGGTCAAAAGAGCAAAACATTAAGAACTTTCCATTATTTTGCAATTGCGTTGAACCTTCTTTGCGTGTGTGCATAATTTCAAAGCAAACAAAACTTTGTCCGAAAAAAAAAAGACTACAGTGTAATAAATTGCGATCGTGTGCCTTATGTTGCTTGGGCTTTCATCACACGTTCAGCGTGCCAATTATTTATAGATCGCGTGCCATTTTTCCGAGTTGCGGACGATTGAAAACCGCAGAAAGTTATTTTATTTTTTACTTTAGGAATTTTTTGTGGTGGCAACAGGTGTTGTGCTGGGAACGGTGCGCGGGCCAAAAAAAGAATACGCCCACACAAGGTTTTTCCGCCAACATGGAATTTCACGTGCTGTGAAAGCGGAAAATGTTTTGATCCAAGAAAAACAATTATAAATTGTGGTTTTGTACTATAATGTTGTTCAGAGGAAAAATCTGAACTGTGGAAACAATTTATAACCAAAGTAGAGAAGTTTAATTTTAAAGCTAAGATGGTTCCGGGTAAACCTCTTATTTCCAAGCGAGGTACAACCACGTTGGATCTCGGATTATAAAATGGTCTCGACAGTATAAAATAAAGGTTGTACTGACGATATTAGAGTTCCCTTGCGTTTAGTACCCTTCTATTATTCGACTATGGCGTCATTTTACCTTATAAGGGAAAGAGAACACGCAAAATATCCGAGCGTTTTACAAAGTAGATTGCCGTATTACACCTTAGTGTCCCGGTTTAAAGACGCAGGCTATTATAAATACTGTAAAAGAATTTTAGTCGAATAATAAATCCTTTATTCGATAATTTTATAACAGATAATACTTGTGGATATTTTGCTCATTGCTCGCATTTTTAAATACTACGCAATACGTATTATCTGTTAAACCATTGAATAAGGTGTATATATACAGCATTATGATGTGTAAATACGCGCCAAATAAGTACAAATACAAGAGCGTGGAAAACCATGGCAAACAATGATAAAAGCCTCACATATAGGGAAGAATGATGACCGTCTTATTTGATAGCACTGAATAGTTAATTCAGTACTAAGTTGTTACTGCTTCTTGTTATACGATAAGCATTCAAATACGCAATAAAACGAGTGCAACTATACTTTTTTAACAACTTTGTGAGAGGAAATAGCTATAGTAATAAAACCCCAGATTTAAAAAAAGGGAATTGGCGTCAATTTGTTTCTAACCGGAAACAGTTTACTCAGAAGAAATTTTCAGTCGTAAAATGAATCTCAATATTCTTCTTTTTCTTATGTCAGCCAGCCGGCAAATAGTGTCGGTGAAAACAACCTCACTGTTACAAAAAGCTGGGTATGTTTTTTTTTTTTTCGTTATTTTCAGTTTTTCTCGCCAAGCGAATGCAGGTGCAGATTAATGCACCAAAAAGGGCAAGTACAAGCAAATGCCAAACGTGCTAGAAAAAAGTATTTATACTGTACACTGTACACTAATTAACATTAGGCACAAAACACTACTGCTGACAACATATAATATACATTTTGATTTGTTAAATATACGCAAACATATTACACAACGTTTCGCTGAATAATCTCTTTGTGTCTTACACTTTTTTACAATTAATATATCATTGTCATCATTATCAAGTCCTTTCTCCTCGTATAATACAATACAATGCAATACAGTTTTTTTAGAAACGTAACGCCTAGGAGCTTACAATCAAACTCGTGTAGGGAATAGGACGGGAGAGTTAATATATATTGAACAGCATTTCGCTCAATAGCTTATTTTTATCCAAATGGCTTTGATTAAATTATGTACCCTTAGTCAAATTTAAAAATTATATATTTAAGGTTAAATAAAAACTGCAGAGTGACAAGAATACCGATAATATATGTCTGATTTTCAACTAAAAAAAACTTCCGAAAAATGAAGCGTATTTCCATTAACATTTTCAGAATTCAGTGTAAAATGTGAAATTCAAAACTGACTGGATAAAGACAACAAAATACTATCACGTACCTTGCTTGAACAAACCTTTAACCGAAAAGCTGTTAACTCCAGTTCAGATCGGACAAATTGATAGACCGCCTAAACCTGCTATATCATTTGTCCGGAGTATGAAATTAAGCTGTCGCAACAAAAGATCAACTAGCTTATTTATAACACGTTTAGGTATGAATTTAACCTTGACCGAGACAAAAACACACTAAGACTACATACGAACAATACATGATTGGAACTAGAAGCTCAATTTTCTATTTCACAGGTGTTTGCCTTAAGTTGTGTCTTCATCTGGAAGAGGCATTCAGTGATTTGGTTACATTTTCAATTAGTGAGTAAAGTAATTAAGTAAGCTTTCAGACAAAAAATAAACACCATTATATCTTGTAAATGATAAAATAATAATTTAATAAAAGAAAAACAGGATTAAACATTTTTCGACCGGAGTCCAACAGCGAATCTTTCAGTGGCAATTGCCACAAGGTAACGAACAGCTTTTTTGAATTTTCTTAACAGAAAATAAAACCCATCAACCAATATAAATGAGCCCAAAGGAAACATTTGAAGCTTAAGGATCCTAAAGAATTTCCGCGGCAGTATACATGATTGTTACATTTGTGAAGTACTAACGTTGTTGGTATTGAATTGGTTAGAATTATTGCAAATTTATAAGTATTACTGTACTGAACTCAAATCAGATCTTATGTGTTGTTCCGTGTGGGAGTTTTTTTTTTCTTCTAAATATAATTTGTAATAACAGGATCTACATGGAAACGTTCTTACTATGCCAAAACGTAGTTACCCTGCTGCGAAAACGTAATGTATTTTGCAGATGGAGAGAGGGTGGCAAAAGGTGGTCAAACAAATTAACTTCTGTTAACTATATCTGTAGTCACTTGGTACTAATTTGATACTTATTTGCCCTCTCTTGAAAAGGCCTTCTTGTTTTCTGTCGCACAGTCAGACTTGAATTGACCATTTACTGAAAAAAAAACCTGCCAAAAATATTTATTTATCAGTTTAAACCAAATAGTGGAAATCTTAATCATGGCAAGAAGGATAAATTCTAGCATTGTTTATTTATGAAACGTTTAAAACTGAATAAGCATAAGCGGAAGCCAAGAGCATAACAGCGCTTATGTCTAGTGAAATTAAACGCTTAGGCCCCACCCCACCCCAGTCCAATTTCTTTTTTGGCCCAGTTATTTTACTTTTACTCAAGAAAAGTGCAGGTTCCGTAGACTGCAAGTTTGTTCATGTAAAAATCGAGCCCTTTGTTAAAATATGTGGCAAGGAATAGAAGGGGTCCGACTGGCGACCCCGCTGCATCGGGACGCCTGGTTTTGCGCAAGGGGAAACGTGAATCTTGATTCTAATATACAGTAAGAACTGCGTTAGATGACTGATCGTGACGGGATGAAAGGACGCATCAAAGATCTAGTGGATATTCTCCTACAAGGAGAACCCCTTTCGATGTGAGGATTATAAGGCAATGAAGGAAACAACTGACTAGCGTTCCAGAGCGGATATTGAACTAAACTGTTGTCTGAGCTAAGTTGAATCTGGTTACCCCCAATATTGTAGCGTATTTATTTTTACCGTTAACCATGTTTGTTTAGAAGGCGTCAGCAAAACTAAGATGTAAACACCAATTGTAGCTACTTATGTAGGTTTTGTTGTTTTTTAAGGGTCATACTTAGACTTAAAACAAATAATCGACCCGTGGAGTTCGTAAAGAGACAGGACAAACACTTCATAATTGGAAAATATATTGGTTAATTATCCTTTCAGCGGCCACAATTACAAGGCTGTGGCCACGAATAGGCTTAAATCAAATTTACCTTTAAAAGTGTTGTATCTTTTAGAATTTGGCAATCACTTGCCGTAACAGAGAAAACAGGGTGTTTTCGCAGAATCGAGGAAAAAACAAACGTAAATTAAATCGGAACAACAACGGAACAAGCCTAGGATGGACAACATCACAACCCACATATTTTAACGCGGACTCCAGAGTCGTACCCGCGCCCCATTGTCGGGGGCCAAGTTTATCGAACTGTGTCGGCCTGTCTTATAGCTTCCCTGAGTAACATAATTACAAGTATTTGTCACTGTTAAACGTTGATAGCACAATACGCTGTATATAAGCGCATTCAAAGCAGGGCAGAACACATTTCAGTTATTTCTGAAATGTTTATTATCCAACTTATAATCTATAGGCAACGTGTCGTTGAAGCAGTTTGACCACGTAGGCTTTGTATGACAAAAAAGGCTAGCTGTGGGATACTTTTAAACTGAAGCCAGTGGCATGCTGTGTTATTATTTACAAGGAAAAGAGGATAAAGCCTCCCACAAAGAAAGGAAACGGCAATGTTTACGAGCAAATTTACGGTAATTTGAAACAGTTTCGTGTAAATAGCCGGCTCACTTGCAACACAACTGTATTAATACTCCCAAAAAGATGTTTGTCAATGCTGGCATAATTTTCATTCTCGATGTAGAGACTCGATTGTCCAATCTGGAACATTCGTCAAGACATTCCTTAATCATGCCGCTGTTAAGTAGATATGCACAGTTTATCTAACCCTGCACTGATGAAAGCTTCTCAGTCAGGTTGCAATATTTATAAAATGTTAGTTAGAAATCTACCGTGTACGTTATCTTTTCAAGACCCGCCCACGCTAAAAACTACTCGTTCCGCAATACATGATATTGTTCTAGAGTGTTAGCTTTCAATGTATACTGCATGCTACGATAGTTAAAAATCACTAAAGCATGTAGCTCGTTATTCATGGCCAATTGACCTTAAAAATTGTCCATTTGGCACTCCGTAAAGCGAGGGAGTGGTATTGTTCCTAAAACATTTCAGAAATTCTTATTTCGGCATGATAGCGGTGCGCCCATATGTATAAATGTACAGGTTGAACAGAGACCAGCCAGTTTAGCAATTACGTCAGTCAAACGACGAAGCTCAGTAAAAGAGTCAATACTACACTGCAGCGACAAGGAAAAAGGCAAAGGTCGTAGACCAAAAGAGAGAACGCATTAATCTTGTGTACCCAAGGAAGTTCTTTTGAAAGGTTTGTGATTAATTTATAAGTATTTTCTTTCCGTCTGTTCCGCATGTTAGTAAATGACGGAATTTTCACAGTATATTATCACAGAGTTGTTTTTTCTCTTTTTTATTAATCTTTTTACCAGCTAGGTTTGTTCAATTACTTCAATTCGAAAAAAGGAGTTTATAAAATTGAATGCGATATTGCAATATTCTATGTCGGTCAATGAGGTACTGTCTGAAAATGACCGAAATATGTAACAGCCATATAATAATCTGCCGTTCGTTTTAATTTTAATTTTAATCAATAATTTTTCGATTGTCACCGGGTTGACTCCAGAAAAACCTTACTATACCGTCCAATAAGGATATCTAATCTGTACCGGATTATTCGGAATCGTACATGTTTCTCCCTTCCTGTACAACTCAGTGCTAACTACCGTATTGCTTTTGTCCAAATGATATCTCGGAAATCCTGAAAACTTTACTCAGTTAAGGATCGTCGAAATTTTGGTTTTCGTTAGTTTTCATAGGGATTATTTTTAGACATGCGCGCACTGAAACATCTCAGTTCTCTTGGAAATGAGCACGCGAAACGAGAAATGTTTCAAAAGTGTCGGTGCCGTAAGATGTTATGCATGTTTGTGAAGTGGCATCACCAATATAAAAAAAACCTCGTACTTTACAGTGCCGTAATCCAATAAGTATACAGCTTTCACTTCGACCTTTTTACGTACTTATTCAAGGTTTAACGAGATTACTAAATTGTATCTTTTTTCACGGCTTCTTGAAATGTTAACTATTTATTTTTGAGTATATCATGACATGTTCAAGATGTTTAGACGATTTGTCGTGCTTTTGTCTCGTCTATACTTCAGCCGATTCTAAAACTTTAAAACCACAACTATATGCGGCTTTGTCCAAACAAAGAAAATATGCTCTCTCTTGCCGTTTTGCTGAATGACGCCAGTGTAAAACCACATTTTTGCTTAGTGAAAACACAATGTCCGGTTTTCTTTGTCTTGTTATCTTCATAAAACCACAATCATTTTTCGGTGAGAAACTCTTTTCTATATATCTTCTCAGCAAGCAGAAATTCCGCGGAAGCGGGCCTCCTGTTGTAGGCATTTTTCTGTTGTTCTGTTCGAGGTTAATGGCAAACACTTGTATTGTGGTTTTCATGAATAAAAGTAATTTGTTTTACTTCTTCCTGCTTATCAAATATGATACCACTACAAATTCCGGAGTAGCCGATGTTGAAAATAAATCAAATTTTGTGGTAACAACATAGGCAGCGTATTAACCATGATGGAACGTTTCAGCCGGATCGGAAACAATAAGAACGACAGTGTTTTTTTCCCTTTGGGGGCTAGATTTAGTTTTAATGTTTGAACGATCGACTTCTATACTAGCCTGCGAACAAGCTCTCTTAGGGAATACGGGAAAGGGAAAAGGAGAAGGATAGATATTGCTCGCAGGCTAACTAAATATGTTCGCGCTTTTGCTTGCGTCGCTAATGAAACTGACGAGATTTTCTGACTGAGGATTTAGCTACCTCCACCCGGCATTGAAAGTACAACTCAATTAAGAATATTAAATAGTTCATAATAAACAAAGTGAAATACAGAGAGACCGGCTGAATGCGAAAAAAAAAACAGAAACCCGAAGTAGTAGCAATACAGGAAATCGTTGCTCATTTATAGCTCCGTTTTGAATGTCGTCACACGTTAGGAATTTATCCGAATTACCTTGCATTGTACAGCATAGTGAACAGCACCACTAGAAAGCATTGCTCAAAGCTTCGATTTGATTAGTCACACCTTAAGATTTAATCCACAGACGCAAAGGATAGAACCACCTTGATCAGCGCAATAAACAGCAACACAGGAAACAGGGGTAGATAATCGCCGAGGCTGGAGGAAGGGTAAAACGGCGAAATCGATGCAAGCGCGGTTTATAAAGGGACACTCGCATCGGTCCCGGCCGATGTGTCGTGTTTTCATGATTATGGCCAAGAAATTGCTTTAAACTTACTTTATTATCTTGAAATAGGAAGGAAAAATGGCTAAAGGCGACGAAAGCAAAGAAATATTAACTGAAGATACAAAATAACGGCTGAAAGAGGGAAAATTCCACAAGAATGGGAAGTTTGATTTCTTGATCACCGCCATTTCAAGAACTGTAATCCACTTCAATCCGTGCAATCCTGCACTTCATCTCCAAACTACTTCTTTTGTTTTGCTCTATAGAATCTTTTTATCCACGTTATAATTAGTTGTATATTTGGTGGCATTTGGCGATGTAACGTGAAAACAAGCTAAGCGAAATTTAGTTATTTTGGCAGGACAGTGTCCCTTTAAACTTTCGTTGGCCCTGATTCCGCTCGTTTTATTCTTCCTCTCGCCCCGTCGATGCACAGAAAAGTACTGCTCTATAGCTTTGATTTGATTGGTCTATAGAGCAGTTTGCAATTGAGTGTCGAAAGCAATTACACAATTGCTTTGGTTTTGCATTGCTACGCTTTATGATTGGCTAAAAATTCTCGCCCCACTTTCTCGACCAATCAGAAGTAAAATCAAAACCAATCGTGACTTGCTCGCACGCGTTTTCCCGCGCTTGGTGCCGCCGACATGTAATTGCTTCGAGCTCTGATTGGTTCATTGGATTGTTTACGACTGCTGTGATTGGTCAGAGTAATTACTTTGGTTTTGGTTTTACGACACTCAATTAAAAACTGCTCTAAACAGACTCAAGCAGTTGGAACCACTTTGTAACAGCGCCACAGGAAAGTACTGCTAAGTAGCTTCCATTTGATTGGTCACATTTATTTTTTAATAAAACTCGGAAGTGTATGTGCTATATTCATATCGCATGACTCTAAGGGATAATTACAGGTAAAAGGAAAATATTATTTAAGACGGAAAAGAAAATAAAATGACAAAATCTCGTTGAACAAATTGTCGCCCTCGTCAGGATTTATTCCCGATTATCTGTACCTCGGATGTCCAATTATCCCGGCTTTGTTTTCTATAACGCTTTCACTGTCAGAAGCAGTCGAAATCGAAATTCATGAAAAACTACCAAATTTAATTTCTTATAGTAATGAAAACCAAACCGCAGTACCACAGGAAAGTACTTGTGGAGAGCTTTGATTTGAATGGTGACATCGTAGGATTTCATCCATATACTCAAAAATTAGAACTAACTTGTATAGCATAACAAACCGGTATTATTCCATATGCATATCACAATATACAGTAACACAGGGAAATACTGCTTAGTAGCTTTTACTTGAATACGAATTTCATCAACAGACTCAAAAGCTTAAGTTCGAAGTAGCTTGGGCAGCGTGGTAAACAGCACCACAGGAAAATACTGCTCAGTAGCTTTCATTTGAATAAGAATTTCATCAACAGACTCCAAAGCACCTTGGACAGCACAATTGACAGCACCACATGAAAGTACTGCTAAACAACTTTCATTTAAATGGTCACATGGTAGGATCTCATAACTAGACTCAAAAACTAGAACCCCATTACACTTTTCAAGGTTTGACTTTGCCGGTAGTAAAAGATAATCGTACAGTCGTAACCAGCACTAGTCGGATGACGAGAAGTGTACTGAACTTCGATTTCCGACTACTTAACTTGTTGCTTCCTGGGCCGGGTATATGAGCTAATGATAGTTCAGTTCTTAAGCTTAAACTCTGATAGAAACTCGCTACCAGTAAAAGCTGTCAATTACTGAGTTTTCACTCCGCAGTGAAGGCGGCAGAATTTAGTAGGCATACGCAAAATGATCTGGAAGATTTTTGTTGCTGTTCTTTTTAATTGAGCAATGTTACATCTCGGGTTACAACACAACAACTCAATAGTTTCTGACGACTGCCTGCAGTTGCGACAAGTGAACGAAATTTATGATGCTTGATGTTGAAAGACTGATGGGGAAAACATTTCTGATTTTATCTTATCAAGTTTCATCAAGTGCATACATGTGGCTAAGGGGTCTTTGGGTTATTTCGTCACATTCAAACCCGAAAATTATGGCTTAAAGTAGAGAGCAGGTGGAATTATGATTCGGTTGCACAAGTCGTAATAATTTCTAGATGCTTTTGTTTCGATGTCATTTTAGTGATTGAAATACTTGAGTTAATTTTATACAGTTAGGGAAGTGGTCATAACAAGTATACTCGACGAGGACCCACCTTGTGTAGGGGTAGGGGGGTTATGAAAGATACCACCTATCTGATGAGTGTAATGGACTAAATTTTTTGCCTTAAAAAATCACGGGTCGAGATGAGACTTTAATATTCTGTGTGCATGAAGCTTGCATTGCTAGTAAAACGGCACAGGAAGATTTAAATCTTTCTCTCAGTTTTTACTCCTGATAGAATGGGGGCTATGCCAACAAGACACCATCTTTTTAGTTGGGGGAGAGGGGGTACATAAAGAGACCACCAGTCTTTTTGTAAAATGGTGGGTCCTGTCCGAGTACAATAGTTTTGACCATTTCCCTTATTAAACGGAATTTGACAAATCTTGAGAAATATTCACGGGGGAAACAAACAAACAATACAACCGAGAAACCTACTGTTAATTAGCTTTTGTTTGAATGGTCACATTTTAATAACAGTTTCATTCGATACAGACTCGAAGAGTTTTGAAGCACTTTGTACGGCATAATAAACCGTAGTGGTCACCGAAACGTCCTGCTCAACAGCTTTCATTTGAATAGTCAACCCATATGATTTCGTTGACAGACTGAAAAGTTACACGACTTTAAAGGTGTAACTATCATTTGCGAGGGAAGAAAGATCGACATGTTTAAAGAATTCCCTGCCGGTTAGCACTGTGTTAGCGTGATTGCGTACTTGTCCAAATATTTATTTTAAATAGTCCACTTAGGACACAAATGACAAGACAAATATTTACGCGAAGAAAACCGGATAGACAACAAAACATGTATAGTGCAAATATGGATTTGTTTTAAGAAAAACAGTTTTATCAGCAGTCGCGTGAACAGGAAAATGCATCAGGGAAAAATAGATTAAAAAGCCACTAAGAACCATGTTTTTGTTTTACGTATTTGTACTTGGTCAAATTTCAGATGAACTTGGCTTGAACTTAGTATAACTTGTTGATTTACTTTCGAACTTCACAGACAGTCTACGGACGGTTTCAGTCATTTCAGTTTTCTAAAGAGAGGAGACTTTCAATGGAGTTTACATTTCAGCGGCTAAACCCCAGCGCTATGCCCGGCTTCATAACATCCTGTCACGATTCATAATGCAAGATCGTTGACAAGTATCTCCATAGTGGACAGTCTTAGTTATATAGCGTTTAAAGAATACCAGCACGTTCCACCTGCTTTCGACAAAAATCCACGCCGAAAACGTGCTAATTGAAGTACGCGTGTTCCTGTTTTGAACGCGTGCTCGCAATTTCCGTTGTCGACAAGCCCGGCATGACCATTATCCCGAATGATCTTGTTATAACTGCATATGCCAGATACTAATTGAATACCACTTGAAATCCACTTTACACCCTAGAGAAAAACCTTAAGTCATGCAATTTGCTTCTAACGATTGAGTAAGTGGGTAAAATCATAAAGTGCGCCATTTAAATAAAATACCTCGACCAGTGCATTCCTGCGATACTGTTCCTTTTCCATTGTCGTTTTTGCCATATGGATAGTTTAGAAAATATGTCAAATTTCACTTGTCACCGCTCAGGAGCTAAAGGGTTTTGACCCTTTCCGTGGCTTATCTCTGCCTTGAGGCGTAATTTATGTAAATCTGTATTCTAAGTAAATTGTCTTTGATATATTTAAACATGTCATTCGTCATACGGAGAATGATGGGAGCTTTTGTTATGATTTAAAAAAATGGGTGTTGTCCGAGGCAATAAATTTATACTGACTTGCACTCTGCCCTTCATTTCAGTTTAGAGAGCGAGTTGCAATGGAGACGTCGAGCATTCTGTTTATGCTGGTTACCCTGGTCATCTTGATTGAAGCCAAGCCAACTCGAAATACTGGACCTCACGGACATCAAAAACACGTATGTTGCCTTCCACTCTATTATATGATTACAAGGGCGCATTTAATTGACCGAATTCCGGTCAGGAATGAGAATAAACGAAGCCGGAATCTTTATAAAAAGAATATTCAGGCATAATTGTAATTGTTTGCCCAAACGACCTTATGATTTGACAATAGCATATACTAATTTTTTGCTGGCTCCAAAATCCCGATATGCGTCATTTTTGTGAGCAATCTGTGTATTTTAATCCGGAATACGACAAATCGCAGATCGCAAACTTGTCGTCCACTTCCTTAACCCTTTCACTCGAACCAAAGTCAACTGTGGAGACAGGTTATGTGGTTCTAACTTTTGATTCTGTCCACGAAATCCTATGGTGTGCATGACCAATCAAAATGTAATGAAACCTCTTCGTCAGTTCTTTTGCATGGTACTATTTGTTTTTCAATATTTCATAAAATGACATTTGGAATACTTTAAGTTCTTAAATTTGGATTGTTGCCACTCTCGGGAGTTAAAGGGTTAATTGGTTGACAATCGCAGTGACCATTTTATCTCCAGAGCCTAACCACGAGTCTTGAGATAATGTTCTACTGAACTTCTGCGTCCATGAAAGAAATCCTAAAAAGCAAAACTTGAAATGAAAGCTATATAGCAGAACTTTCCTATCGGTAGTTTCCACCACTGGTGTCTACTGTCTTTCTACTAAGGCCACGTTTGGTAGCATCTGAGGTCTGAGGTTACGTTCTTGCGAACCAAAAAACGTCATAGTCGTCATAAAAGTAGCTTTGCAAGTTTTCGGTCTGTTTTACTAGCTTTCAGTTCCAGCCGGAGTAACACCTTAATATGCATGCAATTTCAGTTCTTACTTCTGAGTCTGCGGAGGAAATCCTAAATACGACAATTATATTAAGCTATTGAGCAATAGCTTAATTCAAGTGAATTCAATTGTATGTGGTGCTATTTATTATGCTGTACAAAGTGGTGCTAAATTTTGAGTCCTTTCAAGTAGTGCTTTCGTGAGTTGTTGTTTATTATGGCGTCTATTATGAGGTGGTTGTAACCTTTGATTCTGCAGATGAAATCATACAGTGTCGCAATTTCATTAAATGAAAGCTATTGAGCATAAATTTCCAATTGTGCAAGTTGCTCTAACTTTTTGAGTCCGTGGATGACATGAAACATCCGGTGTGACAATTCAGGCGAAAGCCTCTTCAGCAGTACTTCCTTTGATTCACACTTGTTGCAATAGAATACTGGCCTCTTTCGAGAGCACAATTTTTTAATTATTAAGGACCTAAAACCAGATGTCGACGGGTAGCATTTTTTAGTAGAGTCTAGTGTCCTTACTTAATTCAAAGATGACGTCTCATAATCAATTTCAACAAAGGTAACGATAACTAAAGAAAGTTTGACCACGTATCGATACACAGATTGCATCAGAGCAGTTTCCGTGTGCACCGCTTTGTCAACAAGCCCACAACAGGTTTTGCCATCTGTTGCAGTATTGAGAAAATTTCACTTAATCCTACTGGCATCTCTGGAGTTTGTTTACTAAAGTGACTATAATCATTTGACCTTTTCTGGCTCAATCGTCCAATTTTCCAATTATTTCTAAATTCGTATCTTGCCGAAATTTGAAGAACTTGACACACCCTGATTTTTTTCAGCACCCCTTTCACTAAGCCTTCAACCCCCCTGAGCATTCAAGACGTTCTTTGCATAAACTAAGATGGTCCACATATCTTCTTTGCATCTAGTGGCGGGAAATAAAGAGCACCAAAGAGAAGTACAGTTCAATAAATTTCATTTCAACAGTCACTCTTAAAACCTTTTCACTACCAGAGTCAGTTATGGAGGCATGTAACGTAGTTCTAACTTCTGAGTCTGTCGTCTACATCCTATGGTGGATCACCATTCAAATCGGAACCACTTCGACAGTACTTTTGTATGGTACCATTTGTTTTTCAATATTTTTTCTAACAATTTTTTCTTGAATTTTGGTTTGTGGTACTCTTTAGAGTTAAGGCCGAGTCATAGTTGCATCGCCAATGCTGGTCTCACACCTGAAAATAGAACGATATCACTGAGTTATTGTACAGCATAACAAATTAAGAAGAATGTCTCCTGCTGTCAGTGATTTAAATAGTTAAATTTTAGGATTTCATCAAGGGGAATCCAGATGAAGAGATACATTTCACGACTCAACGGCTTAACAGTCTTGGCGAGAGAAGGGTTGTATTTGGCTCGAATCCCCAAACAGAATAGCCCAGCAAAATAAAACTTTGGGTATACACAAAAGGAAATGGAAAGAATTGATCAGTCACTGTTATTCAAAACTAGATTACTAAACTTGCTCTATGTACAGGTACCAGTGAACAAAGGGTTTATTTTCTTACGTAACTTTGGTTGCGCGTCGGTGCATGGGAAAGTGAAGCAACAAAAAATGTGGTGATCACCTGAACTCGGGTTAAGAAATTTGACGACGTTAAGACGGATTCAAAACTGACGTTTTAAGCATAAACGACTTAGTCAGGAGCAAGAGTCAAAAGAAAAACCAATTCCGATACATCTCTTCAAGAACGGATGTTTATGGTGTTTACGGCAGCCGATAAAGTCGTTAGATGAAAAAATAATTATTAGTCGCAAAAGTAAGTGTAATTTATGGTCTGAACTCTAAAATAATGAAGTAAAACAACAGGAATTTAATGGCATTTTATAACGAGCAGACGGTTAGGAATATATATATATATATATATATATCAATTTATGTTATTTTTTATTTAATTTTCAGTGCTCTAAGGTCCGGGGTCGACATTGTACGGAGGATGGTGAGTGTGCATGCCTGAGCCGTCATAACGCCACGCTAATCTGCAACTACGAACGCAAATGCCAGAAAGCTGGGTTCATTGACGAAATCATGAGGAATCAACCAGTAAGTGGTACCTTTTTACTCTATATTTTACTCACAGTATCTACTGTGGATATTATTGGCTGGTGGTGTACCACTCTGTACTCTTTACCAAATACCACACCATGTTCAGTTGCAGCCCCTAGTAAGACACAAAATATCCCTATCCTATCCCAGACTCGCAATTTTCAATAAACTCTTACTATCTTCTGTATCTTCATACCACTTTTCAGCTGTTTCCCGGAAAATGATACCCTATTCTAGACCAAAACTCTCTGATTTCTATACTATCCCAGACTAGACTGTTTGAAAGCCATACCCTTCACAGCGGCACATTCCCATATAGCTTATATACGAGCCGGACTATCTCTGGGCCTCTGTTATCATGGTTATCCTGTCGTTTCCTCAGACAAAAAAACCTTCTCGCACATTGTCTCTCTCCACTGGCCCAGGTGTGTAAACAGGTATCGGCGAACAAATTGCGCCGGGGAATGGACCTTGCGATGGACTAGCATCCCATCCAAGCGGGGGTGAGGGGTATAAATACTCCCAGGAGCTTCATGTGAAGCACTGGCAGTTGAGGTCTACTAGGTTTGTGGGCTACCGGCTTCAAAGATGCGGACATAGATTAAACATTAGCACTACTATTCTCTTTCAGTGCCCCAAGGTGTTTAAGAGATATTGCGAAGTAAATGCTGATTGCCCATGCAGTGAACAACCATTAATGTGCGAAGAACACGAATGTGTAAAGGCAAAGGTAAACTGGCTGACTTCAGACACGTTAATGGTAGTCAACATTCTACGCCACGCCTTTAAAACAGTCGATATCAACTTTAATGTCGAGTCGCGAATTAGGAAACAAGATTGGCATATACAGTATTTTCCCACAAACCTTGCCAAAGAACTTGAGACACGTGCCCTTATGGGCTCCTGACACATCCTAAAAATATATCAGAACTTTCATTTGAAGTGTAGTCTGCGAGCAGAGCTTACTCGCAGGCTAATTGAAGTATAGGCTTTCCCTCACGAAAAATACGTCTGGGAAATTGATGTTCGCACGTGATCACGTTTTCTTTTTATCGGTACGTGCCGGCCTTCTTCAGAAGTGAGAGGAGACAACAACAAAAATACTGAAACAAATAACAATTCCGATACATTTCTTCTAAAACGGATGTTTACGGATGCGTACGGATGATTACGGAAGCCGCAAAAAATACATCCATCTACACATGCTTTAATGTACAATCTCGAAAAATAATAAAGCAGAGAATAAGAAGATTAGTGCCTTTGATAAAGAACAGACAGCTTAGAAAGATTAATTAATTAAAAGCCTTATATTAATGGTTTTTTTTTGTAATGTTTAATTTTCAGTGTTCTAAGATCCGGGGTCGACAGTGTGTGGATGACACCGAATGCGCATGCGTGAACCACCGTAACACCACGAACTTAAACACGCTTATCTGCAACCAAGAACACAGATGCGAGAGACGAGGTGCACAGTTGCGAGAGACCAGTTTCAAGCTCATTAAGGAAATCATGAGAATTCAACCAGTAAGTTACAATACCGTGTTATTTTACACATAAGTCTTTTTGGAGGCGCGCTCAACCCTTAGCGCGTGCGTGTATGGGGCTAGTCGCATGATATTACAGAAACTGTCCAGTTGTGAGTCACTGGACTTGTCAACACTTTACCTACATCTGTTGCCATTAACAGTAACACGTGCCAGTACACGTTTTTGTTATTGTTGTAAAAACTCAACCAAAGCAGTGGATCTAGGTATTCCATTTTTTTTTTATAGTTTTATAACTCAAACATTTTTTTTTGTTTCCCCTGACCATGCAGATTCAACTTTATATGTCAAACTGAGATTAAACTCGCGCATCAAAGTGTTGCTACGGTGAAACCTGTATTAAGCGGACCCCATATTAAGTGAACACCTTTGATTTATAACACCAGCTGCTTGGGTCCCTAAATTTTCTCCCCATATTAACAGTAAACGAACCCGCATTCAGCGGACCCCTCTATCAAGCGGTCACTAGCTAGCGAGAGTCCCAAGGATGTACCCTTAATACAGGTTTCACTGTATTTTATCGTTCTTAGTTTGTCAGCTTGTGTATCTCCTTTTATAACTCGTGCAACCATTTTATTTCAGTGTCCTGACGTGTTCAAGAGACGTTGCTCAGTGAATTCTGATTGCCCTTGCAATGAACACCCGTTAATATGTGAAGAACGTGAATGTGTGAAGGCAAAATCAAAGCTCAAGAGAGCATAACACAGACCTTAACCACAAAGGTGCTGACAAGGCTTAAAGATGGAAGAAAGACACTTGGGTGTCTAAGTCATTCGCGCACGATTTTCTCAGTATTGAAGAAGGCTTAATTTATTATTTTGCAATCGGTATATGTCATAAAGGGAAGTTCGTGCCGGCATAAAAACTTTAGAGCGAGGCCACTTAAACAGTCAGTAAGGTCATCCTCGCAGGAACTAAAATCAGTAAAAGACGATTGGCCAGCAATTGTTATAGCATTAGTTCTATTGTCGATAAGAACAGTTTAACTTGGGAATATGTAATGGTAGCAAACAAAGAGTGCACCATAACAGGGGCGTAGCTACCTGTACGCACGTACGCACGTGCGTACCTTAAAAAGTCGAAAAGAAGAAAGATTTGGAACTTGAGGATGGGGGGAGGAGGTAGGTAAAGTGTTGAAAATTGATTGTGCGTACCTACGAAAAAGTCCTGGCTACGCCCCTACATAAAACTCTGATATTGGGCACTAATCGCGAAGAAACAGGCGAATAATATTTTGTTGGAATAACTTGTATCGAAAGCCACGCTTTTTATGAAAGCTTATATGCAAGCAGTATATACATGGTAGCCTTAGTTTTCTATGGCGCGTTTTCAGGGTCAAAATTAGATATGTGTAACTTCTGCCTTTTGACTTTCTAAATAAAATCTTTTTATGCATTACTACTTTTAAAAACACGTCGTTCTTTGTAAAGTAACTTTTGAAACAAGTTAACAGGCTCGTGCCGACTTTTAAACCCGCTACTTCTCTCGTTTCATATTTGTAAAGCCGTATGATGTCACGCAACACTCCATGACTTGCGAACACTCCATGATGACTTGCGAACACTCCATGATGACTTGCGAACGCTCAATGACTTGCGAAACACTTTTCGCCAGGCGTTCCTAGTCCTACTTGATCACGTGATCGATAAAACCCTCGATCTCGATTACGGTAGCACATCTTCAGTTTTTAATGGCTTCAAACGTTCTCAGAGAGTGCGCTCAGCGCCTCATTAAAACTGCAGAGCGAATTACAAATTCTTCATCGCCTAATGCTGCCGCGTCTACTACGACAACATCAACTGAAACGTGGCCGAGTACGAGTACGCCAAATCTGACAACTACCTTTATACCACTATCTATGATTTTTTGACAGTGCTCCGTCCCGCTGCGACGCACGAGATTACATCTGAACGCATGTGGCACAACACTACTACACGAGGATCACACTCTTTTTGTACAAGATACATAAATAATGTCTTATTTATTGAGGCATTTGCGAGACCACCTCTGTATAACTCTACAAGAGCTATTCTTTGTGTCAAACAGTACTGTACATACACAGAAATCACAAAAAAGCCTTCTGAAGAAACACAATACAACGTCGGATCGAAAGTACAACAATCCTATTGGCTCAATTACAAGAGCCAATGAGAAAACAAAATATTCGATCCTCCCCAGGAATACAAAAGCGACAGACATTACATTTAAACTGAATGGTTTCATATCATTCTACGAGACCTTAACGTGGTAGCAACTGACAAGGTTCGCCAAAGAACCGACACCCGAGTCATTAAATTGTGTTCATTCCTTGTTTAAGGAAAGGACTCAAGAATTTACTGGTCTTTACTAGCATCCGTGAGATTTACAAAACAGCAACTACCGTGTAGGAGTTTAATTTTGCGGGAGTTAATTTTTGCGGATTTCCTTCGATTCGCAAAAAAATCTCCCGCAGAAAAAAACTCCCGCAAAATTTACCTCCGCAGAAATATACTCCCAAAGAAAAATTAGTAAATCTTGTTTTACAGTGAACACATTGCTCTCATAACTCCGAGGCGACCGGCACAACAGTCATCTGTATTCCCGGCGATTCAACTACAGACACGTCCTCAAAAGAACCAGAGACTGTTAGCATAATCGACTAATACGTTTTTACAAGAACGTACAATAATTCACTCAGGTTTTCTCGTTGTTTATGTTTATGTTGGCGCTAGAACAGCAACCGTAACTATGGTAACTATAGAAACCTCCGGTCAGGAAGTAAAATTACAATTTAATACCTGCCTTGAATTTTATTTATACTTGACCAGAAATCCGCAAACATTTCGTCCTAGCAGAAATTTTAGCTGTCTCGATCCGCAAACATTTCCTCCCGCAAAACAAATTCAGTCGGCAATCCGCAAAATTTTCCTCCCGCAAAAATTTCCTCGTACATACACGGTATGCTGCAGGTTATCTGTTGGATGCCAAATCAAACGCTATTACAAAGCAACGGAGGTTTATCCTACACTGTAGCTCCACTGAGACACACTACTCAACTACAGAACTAACTTAGGAACTTAAAATTATTGCAAGAATTCGTGATTTCACTGCAGTGGAATTATAGACTACGGCTTTTTGAGAGTCAGATCTAAGACGCCTATATCCGTGATGCCGGAAACACTTTTTCTCAAGTCTTGCACGCCGCAGACTTTAGACATTAAATCACGGCCTGAGAAATTTAACGATCCTGGCACTTTCAAAGCGATAACAAACTTTAGCCGATAAGCATTTATCTTGCAACAAAAGTGAGCCAAAGAAACCACAATCAGTGTATGCCAATAGAGCTAGCACCGAATAATGGCATAAAGAAATAAAATAATTCTAACGGCTCTGGACAGCATGTATCCTCCTGTCAATCTGAGAGATAATCTGCCGAGATCAAAAGGTTTATATCACCGAAGAGAACAAATTATTTACTGTCATCTAAAGGCACAATCCTCTCTGAAGTCTTACTGGGAAAGCTTTATACTTTAGGCATTTAAAATACTTTTTTGCGACGAGTGGGAGTCGTGTTTAGCCTGTTTTTTTTTTTAGTGTACCACTAAATTGACGCCATGTTTTTACACAAAAATTCCCAGATCCCGGTGGATCCTTGATCACGTGATCAAGTAGGACAAGGAACGCCTGGCGAAAAGTGTTTCGCAAGTCATTGAGCGTTCGCAAGTAATTGAGTGTTCGCAAGTCATCATGGAGTGTTCGCAAATCATGGAGTGTTGCGTGACATCATACGGCTTTACAAATATGAAACGAGAGAGGTAGCGGGTTTAAAAGTCGGCACGAGCCTACAAACTTGTTTCATAAGTAATCTTACAAAGAACGATGTGTTTTTAAAAGTAGTAATGCGTAAAAAGATTTTATTTAGAAAGTCAAAAGGCAGAAGTTACACATATCTAATTTTGACCCTGAAAACGCGCCATAGTTTTCTCGCACATCATTCTGTAATATACTGTACTTTATCCTCCATGCAACTTTGCAGCTTAACACAACAGTACATTTCGTTTTGTATATAACAAAAATTGTATACTTTGAAGGCAATAAACAGTCATCTATGCACTCGTCTTTTTCGTCTGGTGTTTTTTTTAGCTAATAAGTAAATTTCCTTAGAAAATAGGAGACGTCTGCGTTTTCCTCCCCGGCGTCTCCCCGTTTGCCTTCCCCGCGTCTCCCTCCCCGCGTTTGGCACTAAGGCGTTTGCAGACGTTACAGCCTCAGTTCTGTATCACATTTGCAATAAAAAATATTAACATTTATATCACAACTTTTTCGGTTGTAATTGGTTTTAGAACCTTCTATGGCACATTAATTATACAAGGGATTTCTGGCATTGTACTTCACCCCAGGTTAACCTTACGCGCCTTTTTTTGTGCCAGACGCTCGGATTGTGGAGGGCGAAAGAAAGAGGCGAGTGGGTGAGGGCGAAGAAAATACTTCCCTGAAGCATATCTGAACGTCTGAAAAGGCTAATCCTTTTACAGCCACCTTTCCTATTCACATTTCCGAGAACCATCGAGTTAGCAAATATAGTTTCAGTTTTCTACCAAGCATTACCTGACTGCGTATAGCTACGAGAGATAAAGTGAGTATATAAAGGGAAAACGTAACATTGACCAGCCCCTCGCACTTCTCTTTTGAACTTTTCACTAATCCCAAAGATTTTTAAACAAATATTTTCCAAGCATAATGACGGATAATATCAAAATTTGAGATTTAGACGTGCGAGACTAGCGCATCGTCTTGACTCATGGCAGTGTTGATATCGGCGCCGTTTATTACAAAGGAATCTAATACTGACAGACATCATTTTAATCCGCTTTAATCAGTACGATGCCGGTAGTTCACTTCAACTAACTCAGATGAAGATTCAACTAACTCAGATGACGAACGTCACTCCCTCCAAACCCCCCCCCCCCCCCCCCCCCCCCCCCTCCGCCCCCACCCTCCCTCCTCCATTCCAACCATTCCCCCCTTTTCCGGTGAAATATGCACGAACGCCTGCGCGAGTAAGGTGATAAGGGGAAAGAGGAATGGTGTTCTCAACTACGTAACACAGATGGGACCGGCTTCAGCTGTTCGGGTTAATTTGCAAATTAGCATTATCCCCCTTTTTTTGCAAGAAGGAAAAGAGGAAACCGGTCGCGGTTTGCAGCGCACGATGGTTCGTATAGAGCAGTTTTCAATTGAGTATCGTAAAACCAAAACCAAAGTAATTACTCTGACCAATCACAGCAGTCGTAAACAATCCAATGAACCAATCAGAGCTCGAAGCAATTACATGTCGCGGGCGCCAAGCGCGGGAAAACGCGTGCGAGCAAGTCACGATTGGTTTTGGTTTTACTTCTGATTGGTCGAGAAAGTGGCGCGAGATTTTTTAGCCAATCACAAAGCGTAGCAATGCAAAACCAAAGCAATTGTGTAATTACTTTCGACAGTCAATTGAAAACTGCTCTATAAGGGCAAGTAAGCGATCTGGGTCCAAGTAATATTTTTCGTGTATCTTACATAACGTGTTATTGGTTGTAAATGGTTGTCAGTCATGGAGCCTACAGTGGATAAGCTAGAAGCTTTGGTAATTATCAGCTTTATTTTCACTTTCTTTCATAGCTTTGCTCATCCACTAAACATTTTATGCTTTTTCTATTGTAATTTTGCTGTGTAGCTCATCTCTGCTCTGTTTATGCTCCTGAAATATTGTTTTTACTTGGCACAATTTTGGCGCCAAATACGAAAATAATTTGTAAACACGGCCTAAAAAATTGAAATTCCTTTTGATTCAAAATCATTCTTTGTCAAAACTTTCAACAGCCAAACGTACCGCCGATCCCACTTCTTTATAAAGTTATGACAATTCACAATATTTTTAACTAACCAGTTGGCCTGCACGTTTATGCATTTTTTTAATACTGTTAGATTCCAGCCACATGTAGCTAATATAAGCTTACATGTAAGCTTAATGCAATGCACGACTCTGCAGCATTTTAATATAAGACTTACACTATATTTTTCATTTTTTGAAACCTCTTACGATTATAAGTGGCTTGTAAGCCCATGGCTTATTGTACATGTATAACTGGGATTTTTCATCACTGAATCCTAATCAATTAACTGTTGTAACTATTTTTATGTTGACCACCAAATTGTCTCTTTTCAAAACTGTCTCTTTCCTACAGTTTCAGAAGGCCGAGTCAGACCTAAACTACATCTCTCTTAGACTGGAAACAGAGTTTTCTCAGCAATTTTCAGACAGCGGTCAAGATGAAGTATGTTTGTTAAACATGTAAATCATCTCCTTTAACATTAATAGGGGTATTAAGAATGGGCTATTGAAAACATAATACTTACTTTAATCCTCTTTGAGGGGACGTTCAGTGAATTTGCTTAAGTTTCAGTTTCCAAAACCATTAAGCTAATGATACATGTTTGTTTATTGCTCAATGTTGCAATTTGTTGAATGGGTAGAAAACACATTCAGCATTTTAATTGTTGAACAAGTTGCAACTTGTTGAGCAGAATAGAGCCTCTTGTCTCTTTTTATTCAACATGTTGAATGGCCTATTATTTCACACTTATTGAGATTTTCTATTGAAATTTGGCGTGTGAAAACCCTGTTCAGGGTTTGCAGCTAATCAGAATGGCGAAACCACTTTCTCACACATGAAAAATTTAAGCACTCGTTGGTTTGTATCAGAAATCTCACTCACTCGCAAAGCCTCGTCGTTCGATTTCTGATATGAACCAACTTGTGCGTAAATACCGTACGCCCGCACTGCCCATGAAGTCTCTATTTTCAACATTCAACATGACATCTATCATAGGCTTGAAATCCAGCATGTGATGGTTAACCAACATGCCTTCACCAGAGCCCCGTTAGCCGCCGTGGCGTTGCCCAGGATCCACGACAAGGACGTGGGGTTGGTCTTTTGGATCCCATTAAAAATGACAAGTCTCTGCAAATTTTAGTCAAGTCTCAAAGTCTTGGCAATAGTCCATTTTACAGTTGTGTGCTTGGTGACCTTGCCTTTGAGTGGAACGAAGTGAGGCTGGAGGTGACCTTGCTTTGATACAAACCTTCATTCCTTTCATATGTTAATAATGCTTTTCTCATGCTAACTAGCTAAATTTACATCTCAAAAGCTCCAAAGTCTGTATTATAACAGGATCAACTTCAGCCTCGCTTCCTGCACTCAAATGCCAGACCCCAGTTGTTCAAAAGGTGGATAACGCTATCCCAGGGCTCGAAATTAAAAAAAATTCTCAATCGCAATTTGCGAGTAATTCCTAAAATTTAGTCGCAAGTTCGAAAATGTTAGTCGCAAAAAAAAACTGAATACTACTATCGGAACCGAAAATAAGAGACGAGAAATTTCTGAGAAAGTCTGAAAAAGTGCGCCTGTGATACACTTCTTGGAAACCGCATTAATCGACGATTAAGTCACGCAACATTCAACGTGAATTTTGCAGGATTTTTCGGATAAAAATACAACTACCAGTTACAAATATTAATCCTTTATTAACTAGGCCGTAAAACAATCGCAAAATCGCGACTAATAGACAGATTTTAGTCGCAAAAGCAAGATCTTAGTCGCAAATGCGCCTGATACGGGCGCAATTTCGAGCCCTGTATCCACCGGATAAATCACTATCCAGTGGATAAGTGCTAACAAAATCCATTGTGTTATCTGCTGAATAGTGATTTATCCGGTGGATAGCGCTGTCCACCTTTTGAACAACTGGGTCCAGGACACTAAGAAGATAACTAAAATGGTCTATTAAAAAGCTGTCTTGGAGTCTTAAATTTTGAAAACTTGGACCTTGGAGGAACTTGCAATATCCTGATCAAGTTTAGCCAGAAGGTCACAATTCAACAAGCATCAAGTACTAGCCAAAAGCTAACGAACCACAGCAAGTGAGACAAGTCATTGGCTGTGATCATGAACACCATATCAATGACATGTACATAATTTATATAACAATAACAAATTAGGTTTAGTTGATTGTCTCTTGCTCAAATTTTTGGAGCTTTGCGTCGCAATCTTTGGCTTGGATTTTTAAAGCACTACAATGTACTTCTAAGGCTCAGATTTTTAAACCAGGGTCCTGAGGGACGAGGGGCAAGTAGCAAACTTAACCATTTGTTACTGTTAACCCTATTAATCATATATTGTGTCTACATTCAACATATTTTGTGTAAATAGAATAATTAAAAATTATTTTTAAGTTTTCAAGAACTATTAAAGATCCAACCAAGGTGGATTCAATATAGTTTATGCTAAAGGCCTTTGGCATAGATCTTTGTTGCATGACAATGTACAGTAGAAGGTTTTCAAAGACCTTTCTTCAAGGATCCAACATCCAATGTTCAAAGTGATTTCCCACTGTTCTTAATATTTTGTTTTCTGCAGACATAGAGTTACATGTATTTCCTTGTCAATTCATGAGGGCAAGTAAAATTATAATAATAATGTTGATTTAATGCTTTTAAAATATGAATATTTAGCTGAATCCTATCAGGCTGTTGGAGAGAATAAACCAAGCCAAACTGCGATTTAAAAGCCTCTCAGAAGAAGCTTCCTGCATTGCCTCTAAACAGGAGGTGAGTTTGAAAGGTTTACCCTTTCATTGCCAATATCAAAATACAAATTCTCCTTTCATTGTTTTCTGCTGAGATGCTAACTGCCACAAAGAAGCAGCCTGATTATGACAGTGAATGTAATGATGTTGAAATAATTTTCAAGCTATCTCACTATGCACCCTAGTGACAGAATCAGGTGGTTTAGAGGTTAAGATGGATTTTCAAAACATTAAATAAAGTAACAGAAAAGTCAGTTAACTCACAGTCTTTAACCTCAATTTTCATGTACAATCAAGACTGAAAATGTGCCCAAAATGCAGGAAATTGTAATTGAAAGGTAGTAAACTTTTTTTGGGGGGGGGGGGGGGGGGGAGCATGCCCGGACCTCCTAATCACCCCTTGTAGGCATCATTTAGCCACCTACTTTGAATTCTAATGACAACCCTGTGTTCCCATACATTTCTTAATATAGAAAAAGTGGGAAGAAATGTTAAAATATTACGAGAATTCATCTTGAGTAATCATGACAGACTCCTTAATTCTTATAAAATCACCTCTTGCACACATGCTGGACTACTAGAAAGTAAGAGACTGTGTGCAGTCTAATATTATTATATCCACCCACAAATTTATAAGTCTAAATTTGGTTTGAACTCATTTATGGTAATTATTTTAATAGGAGATTAAGGATGGACTAAGGAATGAAATGTTGGCTTGCCAGGACCTCTTACGTCATCTACAAAAATGTTCTGGACTCTCAGTATGTAAATTTATTAAAAGGGATAATTACTGGGTATTATTTTAAAATACAAATTTATGTGATACTGAGAATACAATGTACATGTAGTTTGTTATATTCTCTCCCCGCCATTTGAACCAAATTAAGGTTACAGTGTACCTTCGGGGGTGTCTCCAGTATAACAGCTCTATAAGCGTCTCAAGATTACACTTAATATACCTAAACCCAGATATCAAATTAAAGCTTATAGAGCTGGCTATCTAAATATGGAAACCATTTAGTAATAAAATGAATTGTCGAAGTTTTTACGACGTCTAAATTTGAAAGTCCGAATCAGCTTTAAAACGCTACAACTCAAAGCGATTATTGTATTTTGCTAATTTGATTTGTTCTCGGGTTTCCGGACACGAAGCGCTAAAAAAACGTGTCGGCGATTTCTTATATTCAATTGCAGTGAAAAGTTACAGAATATTTTCGAAAAAGGGAGAAAACAAATTGAAGTGATCACACGGAAATGGCTCTTGACGAAAAAGTTTTCGGAAATAAGAAATTCGCCGACACCTTTTTGTTGATTATATGTTAGCCCAGCTTGTGTCCAAATTTGAGGAAAATCGAACAAATTCCCTTTGAGTTGTAGCTCTTTAAAGTGTCCCCTACAAGCGAAAAATTAAATTTGAGAAAACAGCGCTTAGAAAAACATATCGCTTCATAAACAAACTCCGCCCACAAAAGTTATACCGTCATTTCTCCGTCAATTTTCACTATTTTTCGATAATTTTTGTTTTGGATGAAAGTTCATTCTGTAAACTATATTTTGACGCCAAAAAAAATTTCAATAACTTTTCGATCTGAAGGTACACTGTAACCTTAAGATCAGAATTATTTTGATAAAAACAGGTATGGTTGACTGAAGACTTCCACTATCTCAACCACACTAAGAAAAACAAATGTTTGAGAAACCAGGAGTAACTTTTGATACAGCCAGTGCTTTAGATACATGTAGCAATATACCAAGGGTGGGGGGGGGGGGGGTTAATTTAAAGGGCTGTGCTTATTTTGTTTTTCAAATTTCAGCCTCAATTAGTCAGTCTTAATTTCAAGTGAACACAAACTATAAGAAGAAACAAATCTGTGTGTGTGGCACATACTTACACTTCCCTTTCAACACCCTGCTGTATTCATTAAAATGTAGGTATTGTACACTGACTACACCGTATAATTTATTCAGTAATTCGCTCTTTCTTGGGGGGAGGGGTGGGGGCCTTTTATTAGAAGGGGGCACTACATGTAAGTCTACTGTTCAGTTTAGCCAGTAGCACAAACAAATGGTACATTGTTATGTATAATTTCATGACTATTGTCCAAAATGTAAAGTAAACACATACATATATTCCTAATTTTCCCATCAGGTTTTAGAGACAAATGCTGATGAACAATTTTTGCAAGCACTAGAAACTCATTCAAGAACAGGTAAGCTGAAGTTACTAAAAACAAAAGTGAGGATTTACGATCTTGTTTTTTAACAACTTGTTAGTTATTTTCAAATTTTAACTTTAATTGTTTTATTAGACACAAGTGCAAGTTCAGACCAGAGCGCTGATGATGAAGACAAAGAAAACAAAACATCTGTTGAAGCCAAGAGTAGGCAGCAGCAAGGTAAAATAGTCAAATCATAGGAGAATCGGAAAATAGTAAAATCGTATAATCGTAAAATCATAGAACAATCGTAAAAATTCGGAGATGATTATACTATTCTACGATTTAGCACTTATCACACTCTTCTGAAAATGTGTTAACCCTTAAAGCCCTAATATCAAATTTAAATTCTCATTTCTAGTCCTATACATTTCCTACAGATTGTGAAGTAGTGAGGATAAAAATTGTTTGGATATCAAGAGAACTCATCTTGTGTGATCATGTCCTTAATTCTCATGACCTTTTTGATTGATAAGACATTAATATTACAAGGCAAAATTTGATGCTAATTTGATATTTATTTTGTCAATTTTCACACAATTACATTACATAGTAGAATAACAAATTTAACAGGAGTAGATGGCAAGGGCTTAAAGGGTTAATAAATCGTAACTTGGTCTTTAACAATTTAATATTAGTAATTATTGTTTCAGAAGCTGTTACCAAACCCAGCATTTGTAGGGGAAGAAATAAATTTATGGCAATAGATGAAAAGGAGTTTTTATCAGTATCAGACCTTGTGCGGGGCAGGGCAAAAATCCAGGATGTCAACAAGGTATGTAGTTTACTGATACTAACCTAGTTGTTTCTGTTTTAAACTCTGAACATTTTTGGACATTCTGGTGGTGTGCCACTGGGCTCTGAAACCTTTACACTATACCAGATCATATTCAGAGCCTGCATTTTAAAACCATATCCTTCACAGAGGAACTTATCAATAAAGCTTACATGCATCATTAAAACAAGATCAAATTCTCTACTTGTACTAAGGCAGACTGTATCCTTTCACTGTTTAGGTTTACGAGGTTCTCTTTCAACATTTCAAGAAAAACAAAGGCAGGTAATGGAAATATTAATAATAATTAATAACAGTTAAACCCTTCCGTAAGCGACCACCTGAAATGCCGAGCCTAGGTGGTCGCTTACAGGAGGTGTTCACTTACAAGAGGTCAGACCACAGGGAGTCTTTACTTTGAATCATGTGAACCTGTCTCTGAAACTTTTCAACCTATGGCAAATTCAGTGTAAAATACCATATCATATTGAAGTTTTGAGATGCAAAAGACAAAAAATGTCATTTTATTGCACTTGTGCTGTAATACAATGTACATGACTCAATTTGCATCTGCAGTAACATCAAATTATGGGTGAGACTGGTTGGTTAAAAACAATAGAAAAATTCAAATCACCAGGGTTGAAAGTGGTTGCAGTGGCTTACGAGAGGTGGTCGCTCATGAAAGGTTTTGACTAGTGATTTGACTGGAAGAAATTTAGTATTTTGGAAAAGTACCATAGTCGATTAGGAGAGGTGGTCGCTTAATTATGAGAGGTGGTCGCAAATGGAGGTCCAACTGTATAATTTTATTATCATTTTGACTTGTTACTTACAGTTATAAGCATTGTGCTGTTTTTTAATAATTAAATTGAGTTACTCAGATACATCTGTAGTAAATTTTTATTGCTGTCACATAGACTATGAGCGGTCTCTCTTTCACAGCTTAGTCTGTCAAGCGAGAAACTAAAACAACATTGGCGAGCAGATAATCTGGAGCCCCCAGTTTCATTATCCACTCGCCAATGTTTTTTCATATTTCTCACTCGATGGACTAAGCTGGGAAAGAGAGACTGCTCGTAGTCTAGCCATCACGTAACTACATGTACATGTACCTGAATTCCTCAATAAATCATTATAATATTGTTATTTATATCACTCATTTAATTAATTATTTTTAGTCCAAGTCTCACTCCAAAAGACATGACAAAAATGGGACTCAAAATCACTGGTGCAACTGGAGAAGCAAAACTAAAGGTGATCTCAGTTTGCTTTTCTCTCAATACTTAACTACCTCACTGAACAGATACATCAATGTCAAAAAATATTTGCATATCTTAAAAGCTATCATTTTTAGGTGAAAACAGATATTAATCTGAAATTCCCATTGCTAGTTCAACACGAAATTGAACACATTTCACGGCTTACATGTACATACAATGTGATTGTAGTCCTTTTCTCTCCCACCTCCCTTAGATCGCTTGCACAATCAAGTCCTTGCTCTCTCGCAAATGCCTGACCTTTACTTGTGCACATGATTGGTTTACCAGCTCAACTACATCTAGAAAATTAATGTTGAGCAGCTGTTACTGTTAGGTAGCAGTTTAGGGCTAAGGACTTCAGGTAAAGCACAGGCTGGAACTGGCCCTAAGGCATTCAGCTAAAACACAGCTAGTGCCATGATAATGAAAGATAGAAGGGGAATGCAAGCCTGCAAATAATTTCCTTCTCTAAGCAAGTCATTTGTCAGTCCAGTGTCAATATTGACCTGACAAGAAGTCGCCTGGTCAGAAAATTTTGTTTCACATCATGAAAAGTGTCTGGTGTTCAAAGCCAACTATGGAACGTTTTCCATGTTTCACAAGAGAAAAGATTTCAATTGTAACAGAACTATCCAGTCCATCTGTCAGGTCTGGCTAAGCATTCACCAGTCAAAATGCCAAACTTACAGGACATTTGTCCGATGACAGGCTGTTATTTGCTGCCTTGGGAATGTTGTTAGAACCTTACATTACATCACTCATAAGAATGGCAATTATTACTGTCTGTGTTCTTGAACTTCAAAAACACATCAAATCTTACAAACTAAGATACACTTTGTGCACTAACTGTATGTAATATACATGCAAAATTGCTAAAGTTGTGGGTAAACTTTAAAAGCCTGGCCAAACCAATTCAACATTGCAGAATTCAACATTGTTGCTCAGTCATGTTGTGGTTTAAAATGTTTTTGGCTTAAAAATATTCAAACCAGTTTGATTTTCACTATCCTAAAGTCTCAGATTATGGTGACATAGGAAAATAAAAATTGAACTGGTTCAAACAATTATAAACTAAAAAATAAATTTAAACCACAAAATTCACACTGCACACATAAAGAATGTTAAAGTATTCAACAGTGTGACCAAACAAGTTCAACTTTTTTAATTCAACAATAATAATCGAAGGATGTTGAATCGCAAGTTGAACTTGTTTGGCCAGGGCTTAACTACTCAGTAAATAATTATAACAGTTTCTTTTCTGGCTTTGTATTCCAGGTTCTTAGAGCATTAAAAGTCATTGAGATCAACAACAAAGGGGCTGTTAAAGTGGCATCATAATTAATAATTTTTGTCTATTTAAGATTGACATTGAGTTTCCAAAATAATGAGCCATTTTCACCAATGGACTAATGTCATTAAATGTTTTCTATGCATTGATCACAATCCTGCCCCTCTTTTCTTATGCTTGTTAGTCTAATAAGAGGATCTGGTATCAACATATGAAATATGAAAAATACATTAATTCAGGTATACTGTACCTCAATCTTCAAATAAAGGTGTTTGCAATAGGCCATTTCCGAGTTGCCTGTAGCCTCTCTATCAAAGCGAGGCTAGGTGCGAAACCATTCATATGAAAATGAGTTTTCATTCACATGCAAATAAAACTTATTTGCATGTGAATGAAAACTCATTTTCATATGAATGGTTTCGCACCTAGCCTCGCTTTGATAGAGAGGCTAAAGGCAACTCGGAAATGGCCCATTATATTACAGCCAGAGTACCCTTCAGTATTTAAGCAGTAATATTGGTATTGATGAATGATACCCTGAAAGTAAAATATGTACATGTTGTGGTTCAATTTTATCCTTGGTTCAGATTTTGTTTTCCTTTGTTTAAAACTCATTAACATACATTACCATATCCAAAAACAAAGGAAAATAAAATTTGAACCAAGGATAAAATTGAACCCCAACATACACATGCAGCTGTAGTTAGTTGGTATTGCAATGATTTCTTAGCCTGAATCTACAGCACTGGGCATGTGACTTTGCAAATTTACTACAGGAGGGGGGGGGGGGGGGGGGGGGGCACATTCATTACACCAAAGTAAACAGAGTGCAAGATTAATGGTTGTCCAAAAAATAATGGTAAGGCAACCAAGTCACACTGAATGATTGCCCAATGGGAAAATCAATCTGCCATAGCACAAATCTTTGTTAATCACAAGGTTTGTCTTGAGGAAGAAATAAAAACTAAGAAACAAAACTAAACTACCTTTTTAACTGTTTTTTGTGATGTAATAATATTGTTATATAGCTGGAGTTTTTTCCTCAGTATAACATGCGCATTCATTGCGAAAGTGGGCAACAATTTCGCCGTCAGAGTGCTAGCGCACATAAATCATCAGACTGTGACAAAATGTGGCATGATTAGGAGGGGCAGTACGCAGCTCTTACAAGGTCTTCTCTGATTTGCTAAGAAAACAATAGAACAAACAACACAACAATGGACCCTAGCCCTGAAAACAATAGAGCTGCATGATATCCAGGTCCAATGAAATTAGAGGTTCTAAAGAGCTGCAAGGTACCTGGATTAGGATGCGATTGATGTTTATCTTGAGTGCTCGGCATGACAAAGAAAGCTATATAGCAAATCACTTAATGACTGATCCCTCGGGGAAACAGTGAATTTTGTTTCCCCAGATGAAGTTTTTTTTTTTTTTTATGAGGACAACAGGTTTATCAGTACATCCATGTACTATTTTTGATCACCCTCATTAAAAAGTTTGATTGGTCGATTGATTGTCAAGCTTTTGTTTATGCAATTATCTCAATGCATAAAATGTAAAATTTAAAACGAAGATTTTTTTTTCACTATTACATGTAGGCTACAGTGTTTGATATTTTTGGGGGGATTAATCAGGTACAAAAGGCCAGGCAACCAGAACATTCTTGGGCCAACTAAAGCAACAAAAAAATGGTATTTCTTAAGCTGTGGTTTGGTCAAATAAAGTTATGTTGAAAGTTCAATAGTGCCAGCTACTTTTCCATAAACTGAACACTTCAATAGTATTTAGCACATTGATGAGTGACTTGGTGACTGGTTATGGAACGTTGCATTAAATTTGCACAAGTCATGTCATTTCATGTTTTTCACCAGGCCACCACTCTGGTATCGATGCCACCAGCTCAACATCCTTGTCCTCTTTATTCTTAACAAAAAAATTATCTTCTTTCTTTATCATCTCCAGTCTCATCAACCCAACTCCATATTGTCCATAAAGCACGCAAAGCTTGCCAGCAGCTTTCCCTTCAGATGTTCTCACCCGAGCACCTGACTCGAACTGACTTGATTCTGCTTTGGGATCCATCAGTTTTAATGGCACTGTTCGCTTTCTTACAACACCAGTATGGTGTGTCCTGGCTATTAATTCTTGGCCCAGGTAGCAACCTTTGTGAAAAGAAACTGCAACAATAGAAAAAACTTCATATAACTTTAAGTATTCATTATTTTTAGTGTCATAATGAGGCCTATAAACTGTATCGCTGTAGGCACTGGTGGAAATACCAACCCTTTTTGATCATTTTCGATTTAAAATTCCATTTGTGGAACCAGCATACTGTACTTATGCTGTTGGTTGCCTATTTCACATTCTGAACCCCTTCCCTTTTTCCAAGGTTGGGGACTAAGGGTGGGGGGATTCTGAACTTCCCATACTATTTACTCCAAGTTTCTACCCTTGGCCTTCCCACTTCCCACCACTAGTACATCACACTTCCCCTCCCTCCACCCTGCCCCCAGGGGGGTACTTGCTCTCAGAGCCCCTAACCCATTACAGTCTTGTCTGTGGCCAATAATAGACACCATCTTAGCCACTATTGTGAAAATGTAAACTTCGCGATCCCATCTTAGTCACTTTTTGAGTGATCCTCCCAGCTATCTTATAAAAATTCAACTTGGGCAGTTGTACGGGTATAAAACTATCCCCTCCCCCCCCAAAAAAAAAATGGCCAGAATTTTTCTATCCCAAAATTCCTGAAAATGTGCCACCCCATTCTTGTAACTCTGTTGACCCCATTATAGTCAACCCAGTCACGAAAATGACCCCATACAGCGGCACATCCCCCTGGGCCTGCCCCTTCTCTGTAGCTACATGTAGGCTTCCCACCCTAAAGGGAGAGCCAATTGCAATGATTTGATTGGAGAATTACCTCCATTTAGATACCCTATGTTATATTCCAGGGGCATTGCATTTCCAGGCGGTATTTCATCCACTCCTTCACACACGCCAAGCTTGGCCCTATGCACGTCATACTCAAAGGTATCGCCAGTTTCGTACACATTGTCAAAGCACACGCAGGGACTTGAACCCTTTGGCATCACCACGCGAAAGCCGAGCAAGTCAACTCTGGGGTCTTTCTCAAACATCAGAATATCAGAATTAGCTGATGGTTGCTGTAACTCCACAGCACCCGAGGGTGAAAACATCACCCACGGTTCGCAATCGTCCGCATGAGAAATGTCCACTTTAGCTCGCAGTTTGAACATCTTCAAATGCTTCGTCAGGTCCGAAATTGCATGCAAATCACACTCGAGGAAAAACGCCGGGGATTCTAAACTATCTCCATCTTTGTAGAAGAAGACATCGTATAATGTTCGACCGCTGGAGTTTAAGAAGAAAGCGTACATCGCTTTTCTTTCCGCATCCTGGTGGAAAGACTCGACATCATTGGTCACGAGTCCTTGCAAAAACTTGACTGTATCTCTGCCCTTTAGTTTTAACAGTCCTCTTTTTCGCAGTGGAGAGCACTTGATATCCCCAGAGCACTTTTCTGAAGCCCGTGTATCTAGCAACCGCCTGCTGCATGGATGAAAAACTTTTAAAAACTGCTTTATCCTCAAGCTACCTTTGAACGCTCGAGTCGCCATCTTTGGTATGTTTGGTCCCAGTTTCCCTCTTAGCCGAGTCCAGACAGTCATTTGCATTGGGTTGCCTGTAGTACAAACCGTCAGAACTGGTGGGATTTTTTTTTTTGACAGTGGGCAAGTTGAAGGTTTACAATTTCAGATATGACAAAAGGCAAGATAGGATTTGCAAGGGCATTAGATTTGGTTTTGACCTGTGAAACCTTTAAACCCATCTATATGTATCACTGAGTGTACCCAGCAAGCAGAGTTCCCCCCGCCTTGGAGAGTCTCCAATTCAATCTAGGATGATAGGTTAGCCTGGAAGTGAATGGCTATATACAAGCCATATTATCTTATTGATTGTAATTTTGTAACTGAAAAACCCTTGTAGGGAGTTGCAATAAAGTATGTATGTATTGGTTATGAATGTCATAACTTATATTGCACAGATCTACAATCTGTAAGTATAAAGGTGTAGACTGCTAGCAGTCCCAGGGGGAGTGTACTCCGGATTTAAAGTGACGGGGATGTGCAAAATGGGGGCAAAAATCAATACCCAAAAAAATCCCCAGGGCTTTCAGCAAAACCCAATTAAATGGTCCCAACCAAAAAAAATCCCATGCTGAATTTTCAAACCTTAAAAATACCCAGAAGGGATTAAATGATATGACCAGAATTGCTTGCGTTTAGGTGAGAATTAGGGTTAGGGGACACTTCATGATGTCTATCATAAAGAGCATGAATCTCATTAGCCTGCATTTCTGGACATAACACCTACATTTGTAGTACTATCAGTTGTACTATGTGGGCACTTAAAGCATGGCAACAATAACACAAATCTTCACATTGTTTTGAATACCCCCAAGAAAATCCCTACTTCACTCAAGCCACCCCCAACCCAAAAAATACTTGCCAAAATGTTCATACCCAAAAAAATCCTGGAATTGAAAATTTCAAACCCGAAAAATCCTTTGCACATCCCTGTCACTAGCCTAGCCTCTCTGGATAGTCAAGCGGGTGAGCAAATCACACATTAAGTGATCGAGAAAGGTAACGTCAGCTTGTTCAGTTTCGTCAAGATCAGCTGGCATTGCTTGGAGAAGGGACAGCTAGCAGTCTATTAGCAGTAAGGTGAATCACTCGCACCATATGAAACATTTTATTCACAAAATGATCATTGATTTACTATAAACAATTACTGTAAGATTCTACAGTGTAGCAATAAAAGTTTGCCTAAATACACTGAACACGAGGCATAATTAAAAATCATAAAACTTATAACTACAGTTTCTTATGGACATTTTCCAGTCAGACTGCAGCCATTATTAAATTTTGAAATAATTAAACTAACATTTTATTTAAAAACGTTTTTCTTCCACACTTCTTTAATTTTGGATCATCATCAATCCCTCATTGAATTGAACATATTACCTACCGGCCTTTAAATAGTCAGAATATAAGGACGATGCAGTGCTCATGAATTCTGTTATTATCATATTAGTCATTCTAACAGCTGAGTACATTAATATCATGCATTTATAAGCAAATTATGTTAAAAAATATACCCATTATTCATGATACTAAAATGGAGCTAGATGACAGTAAAAATTATATCTAGTAATCATATAAAACTGGAAAAAGTTAAAACTCTCAAGAAAATAAATCAAAGCAGTCAACTGTAAAGTTTTTTGGAAGATTGTGTAAGGAACATAATGTACTTTTGATTACTCAATAAATACAAAATCTTGGGAGAAAATAGAGTAGCAGGCTAGAATTTCAATTAACATTACAATTTGAACAACAATAAATTGATGTTCAATCTGGCTTTCAATCTTGGCTTTTCCAAAGAATTAAAATTTGTTTATTAACAAAGGACTTGGAGTGTTTGGGGAATAGTTAACCATTGGAGATAAACTCTGAAAACAAAAAGAAAAAAAATACCGTTAGTAACAACTTCATGCTGTAAGGAAGCGAATTAAACCATTGACTGTAGCAAGCCTGAGTCAAGATACAGTGTTTATAGTAATAATAAATTATTGTATATGTTGTGGTTCAATTTTTTCTTTGGTTTGAAAATTTTCAAACCAGTTTGATTTTTGTTTTCCTTTGTCTCAGAATAATTATGATAATGAACATGAGACAAAGGAAAATAAAAACTAAACTGGTTTGAAAATTTTTAAACCAAATTAAAATTTGAACCACAACATATACAATCCATGTATACGATTATAATATTATGGAAACGGATAGCACGAATCTTTGATACATACAAATGTACACCGGCTTTCCGCGAGTAATTTATGTCATACTGAAGGGCTCGGTGATTCTCCCATGAAACAAGATGAGTCCAGAGAGAAACAAGATGTGTCTCGTGAGAAACGAGTCGCGTCTCAAGAGAAACGAGACGAGAGGTGGTAACTTACTTTTGGGCAGTACTGTATCTAAGAGGGCTACATTGTAATGTACAGTAAAAACCCGCAAGTAAGAACCTAGTTTTTAAGAACCTGTTAGGCTAAAATTTGCCAGTTAGACCCCTTCTATACAAGAACCTGTTTAGCCTAAAATTTGAAACAGGTTCTTATTTCTAAAATTTATATAAAAAAATGTGTACAATTAACACTTGGGCAAATAAGGGTACATGTATATAATGTTATGTTCTGTGATCAGTGCTTCAATTTTTCTTATTACAGTCATTTTTGCATAAATACAAACTTGGTATGCAGATTTTATATAAGGAATAGGCTGAATACCACTAAATTCTATTAGCTACAATGCAATTTTTTTCTTCAGAAAATAAGAACCTATTTAAGAACCTAAATAGCCTAAATTTGTGCTAATTACCATTTACGTAAGAACCTGTTTAGGCTAACTTGGAAAAATGCAGGTTCTTACTTGCTGGTTTTTACTGTTTTTAGTAATAATAAAGCAATTTCAAACGCTTTTTCAGCAACAATACAATTGATGTCAAGTATACCTTTCTTTTCCTCCGCCCTGTTGGTGATTCCGGTGAGGAATAAGGATGAGCCTGCTGTAAAACAGAAAAAACAGCGTAAACTTGAACTTTTCACTTCTTAAAATTGAACCAAATTCGTTTCCCCCTGTTTCACTTCATCCTATAGTCTTATGCATGATGACCAGTCAAACTTTTAGTAAACACTCCAACACTGAGGTTTGTTTCCCCAAACATGAGTACACAAGTTATCGGTGTTGAGTTTATTCAAATATTATATATTTAGCCTTTTTGTTGCATTATGCTCAGTGCCATGCTGTAATGCATCAGCTTGTCACAGTACCCCTAGCCTAATTAGCTTTGCGTCACCGAGAACTGTGCAAGTATGTACAACATGCAGAACAGAACAGTATCACTCTGGAACTCTCTGCCACCAGAACTAAAGATCACAGAATCCGTAACTAAGTTCAAGTGCCTGCTCTGAGACGCAGACTCTTAACGGACCAGTAGCTTTTAACTTTTATTTATTTATTTTTTTTTGCTTGAATATTTTTATTACTGTATTAATTAGTTTTTAACCTAGTTTTATATTATATTTTATTACCATTGAAACTATTTCACTGAAAAGCCTTGTTTGGGGAAGTGAACATAAAGTATGTAATGTAAGTGTTACATGAGCCTTGTGAACCTCAGACAAATCAAGAAATCATTGGTTAGCCTAACAATATGCTTGTTCAACGGCCTAAAAATTAAAGCACCATAACTTAATATGTGTATTAATGTACATTTAGTACCTGGAATTTTCTTCGCAGTGCTTTAGTCATCATTGGTGTCAGACCAGTGCCATTTTCAGAATTTCTGTCAGAAACCAAGGGAGTTCCCCCGGGACTGCGTGTAATATTTACTTTTCGTAGGTTCTTCCTCGTCATTATCATTTCATCAGGAGTTCTGCAAAATTTTAGTATAAATTTGAATTAGTTGGGAACAAACTAAACAACATACTACTAAAATTATAAAATGCTGGTTTATACTGTTGGGAGAAATATGAGATATTGAGCATGCACATTCTGAAGTGAAGGGTGTACATGTATGTATTTCAGTCTATCCCAAAGCTTAAATCAGTTTAACAGTACTACACATGGGCAGTGAAACAGATCAACCTCATTAATATGGACACCCAGTTTATGGTGGCCCAATGGTGGCCAGATGAAAGGGGCTCCTCTATATCTTTTTTTAATTATTATTTTAGCTCAAGGTGAAAAACTAGACGCTGTAAAAAAGGCTAATTAACAGCTTACCGTAACACAATTTTTTCCAGTTCATTCTTGACTGTCTTTGTCTTTTTTAAGGTAACCTTTTTTATCTCCCTCAAGCTGATTACACACTGCGGCAAATCCCTTCTTTGACTGGTTTTCTTCAGTGAAGCCTTTTTGGGTTCTATCTTAAAACCAGGTTCAATATTTTCTTTGTTCTTTTCTTTGGCTACTTCTTGTGAAACTTTTCTCAACTTGATTTTTTTCAAGTCTTCCAGGGTTACTAAAGTTGTTGGAGGCTTCTTGAGTTTAGTCTCATTTGAACTCATGCTTTTTGATCCAGTCTGAAAACCAAATATTGGCAATGTTCAGTTCTTCATGAACCTAGTGGCTCACAACTGAAGGGTTGCCTGGAAAAAAGCTTTAAGTGACTTCTGATAAACTGCTAGATTCTCCTTCCAAATTGCCTTATATTCCCTTGTGAAACATAGGGAGAATTTGATGTTACATCAAAAGTCACTTAGGGTTTTGTTCCACACCCCTGCAACTGCTGGTTGGACCTTAACCTGGTTTCCATAGCATGAAGTGACTAAGAGACTATTAACTACTACCCCTGGATTGCATCAGCTACTACATGTAGTCTATCACAACTGATTACCCCAGCATATGTCACCAGTTATACCCATTTATACACCTGGGTGGAGAGAAACAATGTGGATCATTAGTTTCTTGCAGGGTTTTTGCTAGAGCAGGGATGTACCGGGACCTTTACTTGGCTATTTTGATTAATTCTTGTCCCGGCTATTTCTCAAGAAACTGTGCTAAGATGTTTGAATAAAGAACTGCTAAATTAAAGTTGATGGGCTATTTTTGATCTTTACTACGAGCAAAATAAAACTTGTTTCGTTACTTATGAATGCCTCTTTTATAGCAGTTATAAAAAAACCAAACTGGTCAGAAATACCTACCTGACCCTGACCCCGCCCCAGTGAGAGGGGAGGCATCCCCCTCCCACACTTACCTTAAATTGGGACTGGTCCCTCTCATTCACAATTTAGTCTCTGCTATTCTAAACCTTAACAAAAACCCTGTTCTTGTCTAAGGAAACAACACGATGGCAAACTGGTAATCAGGGAGAGTTATCAGTACCTGAGGTACAGTAAGGTTGGATGGAAATGGAAGAAGTTGGGAGAAAATACCATCTTATAATTAGATGCACCTTTTAAAGCCCATCGGAGACCATATCAACATTAGGTTTTACTGTATTGTAAATGTTTACTGTACCTGTTTATTCTTGAGAAATGCCAGTGGAGGGGCAGGTGGGGGTAGAACAGGAGGGGGTGGGGGTGGGGGTGGGGGTGGTGGAAATGGTGCATTGGTTAAGGGGAGACTGGGCACCACATGTCCTTGTTTGGTTGATGTACATAAAGTAGCGTGATCTCCACATAGGCAGCTTGTCTTCTACAAGAAAAAGTAATAATGCCAACACTGAGATTTAAAATACAGTGCAATAAATTATAAATCAATCAATCAACCAATAGAAAGACAGAGCCTCCCTGCCCCCTCTCCCCAGGATAACACCAAAATAGAACAACAACAATTTTTATTATTCCGACCTTATCTTGGAATTCAACAAACACTAACTGCGACAATCAGACAGAAAAACCTCTTACAAAATCAAGAGCAATTAGTTATAAGGAGAATTCATCTACTTAAAAAGGTTTTGATGAGTAAATGATGTGTTTTTAGTGCCTGATTTCTCTTAGGGATAGTCAAGTGAGTGATCTCGCAAACAAATGCAAACAGTTGTAACCACTCGCTCTTATACATGTGTTATCATCTACATGTGTACTAGACTGTCTTGGAGGGACTACTTGTAGTCTAAAAGTGAAATTATGCCAGATTACTAAGTATTAAAAAGTGCATTGTCTCACCATCACAAACCAAAGTTCAATCTACCTTGGCAAGTTCAGATTTGAGAAATGTTACTTCTTCCTCTAGATGTGTCATCCTCATCAAAACCTCTGAAAAGTTATTTCTTCCATCGGCCAACATCTTATTATCTTTTCCTAGTAGATTCTGCAGATAGTAGACAATGACAACAACATAAATTTTGAGACCATGACCAACAGTTTCTCATCTCTTTCTGGGAAAGTTGAGCAGGCGACCACACAATTACAAGTGTAAATGAAAATCACTTCCTGCAAGGAGCCGTGACCCCAGAAAGTGCAACATGTGGGGCAGAGGGGGCCTTGTCTAATGTTTTGTATCTCCTTGCAGGAGGTCATTCTCACATACACTTGTGTGATCTCCTACTGAACTATTCCACTCATACTTGTACATGGACTCTGAAAATTTTAGTATACATGTATGATCGTTGACAGAAGGTTAATTTACATATGCAACTGCTGTATATAGTAATAATTGTCCTTATATCCTTCAGGTGAAGTACAAAAAAATAGTTTTTCTACTTGCAGGCTACAGGGAAGTGGGCCAGGAAGTGGTGGCATGTGTGCATCATGCTGCATACTAGCTTCCACTGCAGGCTGGTATGAACTCTGCCATAACAAAAAGTCTGAGATACCTCTAAAACAGAAACCTCTGACTGTCCATCTCTTAAGGGTGTCTGTCAAAAGCAGGGAACCGCTACATTATGCGTGGGGGAGGGAGGGGGGGGGGGGGGGGGGGAGGGTTGGGGTACCAAAAAAGCAACTTCCCTGCCGGGGAGGGGGGAGTGCACGCCACGAAAAGTGACTTGGCATGATAAAGAATTAATACAAAGATCATGCAAAACATCCAACCAACCTTGCCAAGCGCTTGTAATCCACAACCAAAGATTTGTCTGAGCCAGTCAAGGAGAAGGAAAATACTTCTAATTGACCTGAAACGCTCCAAGGTTAAACGTTGAAACATGGTTGCAAAACAGTTCAATCGCGAAAAGATAGTGCTTATTCGAGAGAACCTTACTGTCTTTGAACATTCATTACCAGGAATACTACAAGGAAGGGATAACTCTTGTTTTCTTTCACCTGAAGAGATCGATATTTCGCGAGATATATTTTCCAGCATCATATGACCGGTGGTGGCATTTGAATTTGAGAGCTTGTCGATTTGGGAAGCATCAACACTCTTTGTTGTTTTCGTACCACGATTAAATCCCTTTCCTCGAATTTTTCGCCTCTTTTTCTGTTTCCTTGAAGTTGTAGCACCCCAGTTTTGTTTTGACTGTGCTCTTTTTCTTTTTCGACCCATAGTTCGTGGTCACTGCTGGCAGTACTGCAGTGGTAGTGTCCTCGAAGACGTACCAAGGCTTGTTCTAGGGAGAAAGCTATCAAATGTTCCTGTCCTACTCAATATTTCGGAGTATCATTGATTATATGGAGGCATGCATACCGACAAAAACTGGAAAACAGTTGAAGAAAACACAAAATATGATCGCCGCCGATCGTGATCAAATTCAATGAACTGTTCGAATTTCGTTTCTTCAAAATTTTGAGCCAATCAAATTTGCCGATTGTTTACCCGGACCAATCTTCCACCGACCTGCTCGGAAGAAAAACTAAGCGATTTTTTCCTTCGAAAAAATAACACACGACACTTTTTTATCATAAAAGTGTGAGAGAATATAACAACGAGGTGTAAAATAGAAAAAAAAAATCGTTTTTTGCTTTTTAAAAAAAGTTTGAAGCGTAAATTAATATTTTTTTTGTCTGTTTTGATGAAGGAATGGGGAGGAGTGTGAAACCGCAAGCATGTCAGTGGTCTCTATGCGCGGTCACCTGCGCGGTCACGATCTTTTGATTCCTCCCTATTATCAGGGTGTGTTTGGTTGTGTTTTGGTGAAAAAATTGAAGGTTTGACAACAAATTCTGCTGCAGTCATGTCGGAACAAGTCGAGAATGTGAAGAAGAAAATGCTTGCAGTGAAGGACAAGACGGAGGAAGCGAGAGAGAGGGAATCGGATGCGATATCAAAACTCGTGAAGGCGAAGCTGGAGTTCTTTGCCAAGGAGAATGAGGCAGCGGGGCACAAGAGACGCATTCAGTTGCTGAGTCTAAAACTCAAAGAAGTCTTGGCTGAAACAGAAGAAAAAGAAAAAACTCTTAAGGAGCTGCAGGCAAAAGCTGAAGTAGAAGGTGAGAAGGGTAAAGAGCTGAGCTACGCTGAAGTAGAAACGGATGAGCAGCTCAGAGCGGTCGAGGCCCAAGTACAGGAAGCCCAGTCCACTGCCGAAAACGCTCAAATGAGGTTAAACGACGCGCATAGAAAGCTTACCGTTATGGAAAATGAGCTTTCCCGCACGGAAATTCGCAGGGAAATAGCTGTAAAACGAATACCTGAGCTGGAAACGATGATTAAGACTGCTGGAGAGAATCTTCGCAAGATGGAACAAGATGACGCTTTAGCGGGCGAGCGAGAACGGGATTATGAGGAGAAGATGAAATTACTGGAAGAAGAGTTGAGCAAGAAGGTTAAAGAGTGCGAGGAGACCGAAAGAAGAGCAGGCGGTAATCTTCGACGAGTAAACGAGTTGACAGCCGAAATAGAAGACTGGCAGGAAAAGAAATCTAAACTTGAAAATGAGTTCATTGCTATAAATGAACTAGAATAGAGGTTTCTAGATCTGACAATGTTTAAGACCCGGGTTTAAGACCTTTTATTTGTAGGCTAGTGAATACCAGAACAATCATTTACTTAAAAAGTTTTTGCTTCTTGTGCTTATAGTTATAATACATCAGCTCGTGGAGTTTAATTTGAAAGAACTTGGTGGTGTTTTGACATTTTTCCATGCATGTTATGCCGCTGTTATTTCTGGAGAATTCTTTAAACTTAAATATTTGAAATTCCAGTCATACAGTGTGCTTCTTTTAAATGACTTGTTGGTAAAAAAGCATAAACCATACAACACAATGGAATTATGGGCACAAGGCGAATGAGGCTTGTAAACGTTCTGTATACAGCTATTTCAATTTAGGTTGTCGGATGAGAGCTTCAAGCGTACGCAACGAGACCGCAAGTTACTATGGGTAGTTGTAAATTGGTCTTAGCTTAAGTTTGCGGTTTTTGCGTTTGTTAGTGCGAAGAGTGATGTGGATGTTAGCACCACAAATGTTTGCCTTCGCTGTATGGACGAGGCATTTTAATTTGCTTTCGTCAATTTATCGTATTCATAAAAATCCCAAAGTACCTTGCGGTCTCGTTGCGTACGCTTGAAGCTATCATCCGACAACCTAAATTGAAATAGCTGTATACTGTAAACTACTGCTTATAAGCCCCATCCCCTGGTTATAGGCCCATCTACCTGTAAACACAAAAGTACACATCCCCGGATGTAAGCCCCCTCTAGTTTTCCCTGCTTTATTGATATTAAGCACTCTCACATAACTCTGTACTACTTCAAACAGAAAATTAGGAAAAATTACTGCAGAACAAGTTTATTACTACCTTTTTATTTCTATCTTCATAGAACTACCTTAAATCCTCTATTAAGGACGTTCGCGCGAAAATCTTCTAACATTGATTTTTTTATAAAACTTTTGCTACAGCTAGGTTATGAGTTACTCGTGTCAGAAATGCAAAAAAATGAGGGGGTCACCGACTTCATTTCTGAGATAAGCTATCTGAAAGGCGACCCTAATTTTGAAAAATTGGTCTTCCTTACGGGATGAGATCCTAATGTCTGTTAGTCTAAAAATATTGCAAATGAATCTCTAAAATGCAACTTTCTTTCCCAAATTTTATGCTAGTAGGTCTGTTCAGCAAATTCATTCAACTGGTGACGTTCCTTGAAGTAAATGTCATCTTTAAACGACAGCATTTGCAAACTCTGACAGCCGCAAGTTGGCAGGATTCGATGGCGCGCAGGTAGAAAAATGGAAAAAATTTAAACTTCCTACATTGATTTTTTGTTCATTTTTTCACAATCTGTCAAAAATTGGCAAAGAAAATTATCTATGAAAAAAAAATTGGGGGTCACCGACCATCCAAGCGAGTCAAATCTAAGCAAAGTTAACGCAACTGCTATCAGCCCTTTATGTGCTTAGATTTTCTTCTCTTGCGCGCACGCTCGTGCATGACGAAGCATGGCGTTGCGACATGAATCACGTGCGCAGAAAGGATGCGCATAAACAATTAGCGTGAACGTCCTTAAGCTCCCCCCCCCCCCCCTCCTTTTGGAGCAAGAAATTCATTAAGCCACCCTTTTTTCCTTCACAACCCAGACCATCAAAAATATAATGGCGGACTCTATGTCCTGTACATTTGTACCGTTCCAACCCGGGCACAAATTCATATACACAGTACTTGTGAGCAAAAATATTACGGGTAGTTGTACCAAAAATGATCATTATTACGGTAATCAATGAGTGGTGAACTGCTTATGCTTTGCTAAATTGTAATAACCACCCCCCCCTTCTCTATTAAGATCCCCCTCAAAAGCACTTGATAGAGGATTTAAGGTACCGGTATAAGGGACGCACTATTATTTTTTTGACGGGGGGGGGAATTTTGAAATAAATTGTTTACAGCAGCGATAAACAAATTGTGTGCAAGAAAAAAATTGTTTGTTGAAAGTATGGCAGTTGGACGGAGACAAAAGAAAGATTGTTTGCAGCAGGTGCCTCATAAAAAAAAATGTTTGCCTGTGAAAATTTTCCCAACACAACAGTGTAGTCAATAACCATACACACTGATTGGCATTGATTAGTTTTGTATTTGTTTCATGTTTTTTTTTTTGTTGTGGAGTTTAGTGTGCTTGTCTGTAGTTTCGTTTTAAACTGCCGAGTCCATAGAAATGAGGTGAAACAGAGACGTCATGAGAATTCAGGATAAAATCACCCAAAACTGATGATAATTTAACTGTTTCTCCCCACTTCTATAAGAAACATGGGCACAAGAGAGGAGAGTTTGTATTTTGACATTGGAGTTAAAGTGCCACTATGATAAAAAATATACATTTTCTGTTCTCTTCATATTTTGAAAATATTAGTACTCGTTACCTTGCGAAGTTTCAACTCAAAACTCTTACGGGAAGTGCCATTATTTTAACTTTACATTTCGAATTCGGCTTGCGGCCATTACTCAATTAAAAAATGACCGGGACCGAACCCTGAGAGTTGGATCAAGTTGGCCTAAAGATTTTGTGACGTCAATGACTCAACACGTGCCTTATGGCTTTGTTGTCTGTGAACCGGAGGAAACCGCGTTGAGTCATTGATGTCACAAATCAAGTCACATGTACCAGATCGCAAACCAGTAGAACGTGGGCTCGGATTTATGAACAGAGTAATGGCGGACGGATTTTACATGATTTTCGTGGGTTTTTCGGCCAGCTATTTCTGGGCTGTGTAAGAATGTATCAATCTAATTTATAGCAATTCGCATTTGTCTAAACCTATTAGATACATTTGCGTTAAAAAAAGCAGAAAAGAAACACAAAAATTTTCATCGTAGTGGCACTTTAAGGATTACGGTATACGTAAATGCTCTAATGACTGCCCAGCTTCAAATAAGCACCAACCCCCCTCCCTAAGGCTAAAAATATTAAATAAGTGCTCCCTCCCCCCCCCCCCCCCCCGCCCCCCTTCCCCGAATTACATGAATATAGCACCACAGTACAGATCCTTGAAAGTCATGAGTTTCCTCATTTCCTTGAGGGAAATTTCCAGGTAGCATTAGGAGCCATTCTAGAATACCTGGGATTACCTGGTAGTGTATACACCCATTAGGTTAGTTTGAACAGTGCTTGAAAACAGCGATACAGAAATTCAAGTGGATTAATAGGATTAGTAGAACTTAGTGACAACAGGGCATTGAATGGGAAGCATAAATATGTACCACATGTACACACAAATGTGTTTCTACTTAACAATATTAGATTATGAGCTCGATATTTGTATCGCGTGATAGTTGATGAGGGCAAAGCCCAAATTAACTACATGTATCACGCATAGAAATCAAGAGCGAATAATCAAATTGTTTTAGTATAAATCTACTAGACGTTTAAAACTTAACAACAAGACAGGCTCGCATTTTTATTGAATAATGATATAAATAGGTCACCCCATGCGCAGATAATCGGGGACTAGCCTGCGAGCAAGCTCTTGGGCTCCAACCCCTCCCCCTCCCCCTCCCCCCCCCTCCCAACCTGAGTCCAAGTGCTTGCTCGCAGGCTAATAGGCGATTCACTCTACTCACTTTCCACAACAGGATAGATAGTGAGTAGCGTAAGGCAATAAGAGAACAGCATTCGTGATTCAACGCTAGTACATTTATACTAATGGAAGATAACGTTCCAGCTTTACTATTTAATGTTACTGTCAATTGCATTCACTTGAAATAAAGACAATGTCATATTGAGGCTGAAATTTGAAAAACGCGCCACTTCAAATATTGAGCGCTAGCCCTCAAATCATCAGAGCGAATTACTCTGTGACAAGGGGCTTTGAATTTCTTCTTTGTTTGCTTTTTTGAAGCTAGTATTTGGCTCAAAGGTTGTGGCATTATACATCGAGTGTTAAGTCTGGGAACCATTACAAGAATCATGTTGATAATATTCATTGGCCTCTTACTCAGTAATGAAAGAAGCCACCATAATTGCAAATGAATAATCATTTGCTTTTATGAATCATTGCTGATTCCTTGTTTCTCCCAACCTGTTTATTTGTGTAGGTTTAGTTAAGTACATTGTATAGAGTCAGGTAAAAATCACCATTACAGTGGCTATGCTTGCATTTGCCAGCCTCCTCACTGGCTCACTTCATACAAGAATTCTAATGCAAGTCTGTGTTGGTTTCTGTATACATGACCTCCATGATGTGCCCAAATAACACCAAACCCCCGCCAACCTTTAAGTCAATGGTTCCCATGCTCAATTGTCGACAAGGGGTATAAAGGTTAATTCATATAAGGTGAATGTTAAATTACCAAAAGTAAATGTAATAATTATTGCACATTCATGTATTAATGAATAACAGATGTACACAGGAGTGAAAACCTTTTCCCAGAGACTCTGGGCAGAGGCATACATGTACAGTACATTGTACATCAACACACCCAGCCCTACACAGTACACCTGATGGAATACACTTCTACAGTTGCACAATATAAGGTGAATGTTAAATCACCAGTAGTAAAATTTAATGTAATATTAGAAGTTATATTATTAAAGAATAAACAGATGCATGGTGTATGTGCAGGGATGAACATTTCCCAGAGAGGCATGTGCAAACACTATCACCCTGTCGTGTGCAAGGCACCTTTTGCACCAGTGGGACTGGAATGTATGGTGGGTTATGATAAAGGATGTTGAAGGAATTATTTTAAACACAAAAAACACATTTAATCTTAATAAGTTGATCAATTTTTCAAAGGCATCAGTATTTAAATAACAATCAAATTTTATTGATGTATTTGCTTTTGATAAGCTTAGATGATCCCAATCTGCAAATTAAAGAGAAAACCATGTTAGTACATTTATTTATAACAATTTATGAATGCTGAATTCTTTATTATTATTATTATCACTAACCTTGTTAGCAACATCCAAGGCATCATAATCTGGAGCCAGCCTGACGTAAGCTTTCTTCTGCCCATCAGGTCTGATGAATGAAAACAACCAATGCTTTAGTACATGTATATTGTAGAAGAATAGTTTACTGTACCGCTCAAATGTAAGTTGATAGTCACTCAAACCTTAAAGGACTCGACTTGATACCTGAGGATCGAGTCGAGCGCTTCGAGGTTCGAGTCGAGTATCAAGTTGAGAGCTTTAGGTCTCTGAGCCCCAATAGTGATCAGTGTCTAATTTCTCCTTGTAATATCAATGTTTAATAAACGAAAGAGGTCATGAGAATTAAGGATATGATCACCCAAGATGAATTCTCTTGATATTTTAACAACTTCTCCCCACTAATTAATGGGGACAAGAAAGGAGAATTTGTATTTTGATTATGGGGATTAAAGGGTTAAGTTGTGAGAAGAGAAAACAAAAAGCTTACTGCTTAATTAAAAACATAGAGGATCGAGTTTCTAGGCAAGACTGTCATCTTATATTTGACCATTACTGTATCATGTCCAACATGAATTTTGAAATTTAAGTTATGGACCAGACAGAAAAAAAATGACTGGAAAGAGCCAGCAAAATTAGTGAAGGTGTGAGAGCTTAAAGTGAATCATTTCAATAAAACGGAAGCTGGGATAACTGAAAATTTGCAATTTTGTGTAAGGATTTATTTCTGGAGTTTTATTCTGTCTGTTAGTTCTGCTACATGTAGCACCAGATAGAAATAAAAAATCACAAAAATCCTTATAAAATTTCAGAATTTCAAACTTTCCACAAACTGCACAAATCTTGATAAATTAAAAATTAAAAGGTACCTGATAAGTGTGTTGACTTTGGAGACATCAATGTCGTACAACTTCTTCACAGAAGCCTTGATCTGCGGCTTGTTAGCTCTTACGTCGACAATAAATACAAGTGTGTTATTGTCTTCGATCTTCTTCATGGCTGACTCAGTCGTCAAAGGATGCTTGATGATGGCATAATGATCAAGTTTGTTGGTTCTGGGAGCAGAATGCCGCGGATACTTTGGAGCTCTTCGAAGACTCAAGGTTTTAGGGCGATAGAAATGTACACATGTGCGCACCTTCCTCTTTGGTGCTCGTTGAACACCCTTCAGGACAGACTTCTTGGCCTTTTGGGCTTTAGAAGTCTCACTGGTTTTTGCTGAGGCCCCAGCTTTTGACTTTCCTAGAGACAAGATTTAAACAAGGTCTGGTAAGATTACTTAAAACTTTCCACAACTATACATCTAATGATGCTCGTGTAGATTTCTGAGCATAAATAGTTGTCAACAACACTGCATGCGGCCCTAGTACCAGGAACAGTTAACAAATAATTTATTTGTTAACTGTTCCTGGTGCCTGGAAAAAAGCCCTAAGTGACTTCTGATGAACTGCCAGATTCTCATTCCAAATTGCCTTGTATTCCCTTGTGAAACACAGGGAGAATTTGACGTTACATCAAAAGTCACTTAGGGCCTTATTCCACGCACCCCTTCATTATTAAGCACTCAAAGTGTCACTTCCAAGTAAACACGAACAAAATAAACTTACTAATGTGAAACTGTTAAATTTTGGTGTTTGTGCCAGTGATCACTTGACACAGTTTTTTTTTGCTTTGGTTACCTTCAGGGGTGCCGTGCTAAATAGTGAAAAGCAACTGTATTAGTGTGCGCTAAAATAGCAAATGAATGTCAAGATCATATGGCAAATAAAATTACCATTTTAAGAAAAAACAATGAATATTATTGAGTTTCTAAACATAGTAATCGAAGGGGTGCCTAGAAAAAAGCCCTAAGTGACTTCTGATAAACTGCTAGATACTCATTTCAAATTGCCTTGTATTTCCTTGTAAAACACAGGGAGAATTTCAGGTTACATCAAAAGTCACTTAGGGCCATTTTCCATGCACCCCTTCAATTTCTCTTGAGTTAGCAATAGCATGGTTGAAAGATAAAAACCTAAAAAAGAGCAACTACACATGTGTACAGAATGTGACATTTTGTGTTTGAGCAATTTTTGAGTGACATTTTGTTCTTTACATTTGAATTTTCTTTATTTTTGAATTTCAATTTCTACTTTGCTGATGCAATCTGACAATTTTAGCATGCACTAATACAGTTGTTTTTTGCTATATAGCGCTGCACCTCTAAAAGTAACCAAAGCCCTGTTTTTTTTTTTGTTTGGTTTTGCAGATTTACTCATTTCACTGGTGGGAACCAGGTTTAAGAGTGATAAGCACTACTATTTCATTTTAATTCTCCTGACAGTCAACGCATTGAAATACAGACTGACGACAGTTCTTCTACAAATAAATTATCAGAAAAAATAACTCAACATGAAATAGAGGTTATTCAGCATGAAGTTGTGTAATACGGCTGAGTATTTTTATGAGTCAGTTTTTAATTTTTCAAGCCTTCAGGCAAGAAAAAATAAAAACTGACGAGTAAAAATGCCCAGCCATATTACACGACTTTTCACTGAATAAATTATTTATTATACGACAACATGTAACAAGCATTCACAGCTTCCGAATATTCATTTTTTGCTTAGTACCATATTTGGAAACACCTGGGTGCTTCGAGATTGAAAGCAAGTTGTTCTTGCAAATTGATTGGTTAATATTTTTATCTTGATTTTCCAAATATGGCTGTAACAACTTCTTAGCAAATTGAATAATCGGAAGCTTGTTTTGAAGCGTACAAGAGACAGTTGCACGTTTCAACCCACTTATGGGTTTCTGACAACTGTTTTTTCCTAGCGCATGGTTAGAAGAGTGTATTAATGTGTCATATTTGCACTCGTTTTGATGCATATTTGCACTCTAGAATGCTATGTCAATTAATAACATAGTAATACACTGTCAAGAAAAGAAAAAAATTAAGGAAGTTGACACTTTTAAGACCATTTTGTGATTTTAAGTTGTCAAACATATGGCACACAAACTATTTACTCCTTACTAAATGTAGTTATCCAATAACAATGTGCAGTTATAAGCTTAATCACTCCAGGCATTCATAAGGCAACCCACAGACCAGGGATGGCTGTGTTGCAATTGAATAACATTATGAATAAGCTTGTAACCAAAGAGTTTTAAAAGATTAACAAATTCCTATTCGCTTTATAGAAACTACTGCATAAAATAAAGTAAAACCACTCAAAAATCCACCTTTTTAAGCACTAGCTAACAATTACAACAGTAGAAAACTCTACAAAACTCCGAAGCCACTATGCACGTGGAAAAATACGGTCAACATTCACACGCTTTCAGCGCGTCCATTTAACACCGTTATAGTTAACTGAGACAGAAACATCATCTTTAATAACTGCTAGCGCTGTTTAATGAGATAAATTTTAATAAAAGCGCATTTATGAGGATAAAAACCCTTTAACAATCCATCTCTTCTCTTACCCTTATCCTTGGGCGCCATGTGTAAATCAGAAAAGAGAAAGATTTATACGCGGGGCGGACTGCTATGAATTCAGGGCCTAGCTGTGTAACCTAGCAAATTACGCCTGGTACTTTCGCGCTTTTCGTTTCGCATGGTTTCTTTCTTTCTTTCTTTCTTTCTTCTTGGTTTGATTTTTCAAGACGGGAAAAATCTCCAAATGCAAAATGGTGACGGTGATCGGTTGAAAAGTCATTTGCGAACCAGCTCTTGGCTGGACGCATTCTGGATGCTTCACGAACGTAGCCTGTTCCAAGGCGTTTTTAAAAAGGTGGGCAGACACGAGGGGTCATGTTGCAGGAACATGTCGCAGGCATGTAGCGACAAAAATTGCCCATACCACACACTGAGGGGACATGTAACAGGGAAGTGTAGTGGTGTCATGTAGCAGGAACAAAATCATAGCGTTTGCACACACTTGAAAATGTTGTGGCAACATGCCCCATGGACATTTTGCAGGGACAAACCCGGGAGGGGTACTCTGTATACTTTTGGGTGGGATGTACCGCTGGAACTCTCAAACCCTTACCCTATACCAGACCATGTTAAGCTGATTTTACAACCCTGTACTAGACTAGTCACCGAGAATCCCTACTCTATCCCAGACTTGCTATTTTTAGAACATTATCACTATTAGTGTTTTTAATGGAAAACCATCTGTCAACAATGTTGCCGCGTTGATTTTATTTCCGGATAAGAAAGGCTCTTTCTCTTCCGAGTTTCAATTCCTATTCTAGACTTAATTCTTCATACCACTGATCAGTTTTCTGGCAAATAATACTCAATTGCATTGTAAACCAAATCTCTCAGATTACTATATGCTATCCCAGACTAAATTGCTTCAAAACCATACCCTTCACAGCAGCACATACCCATAATTATAGCTTATATATGAGAGTGGGACACATCCCCTCATGTGTGTTGATACTTTCATAATCCTGGAACTTTAAGTTTAGGGAAATTTTATTCCTGCAACATGTTGCACAGTTCAGCTGGTTAAACTTCATGAGACGAATCAAGGGGACAAAACATTGCAAGAATGCCATGACCCTTTGTGTGTGTGATTGTGCAACATGTCCCTGCAACAGAATTAATAATTGAGCTAATCAGAGACAACAACCAGAATTTAATGATATCCATGCATATGTTGTGATGCAATTTTGTCCTTGGTGCAAATTTTATTTTCCTTTGTTTAAAACTCATTATCATACATTATCATTTATTTCCGTGCCCAAAAACAAAGGAAAATAAAATTTGCACCAAGGACAAAATTGCACCACAACACATACATTAGGTAGGGGCGTAGCTAGGGGGGTCCTAGGGTGCCTGTGACCTTTGTGAGATAATTTTAGTAAAACACAGCATGGATGTTGACATGACAATCTGGTAAGTACCCTGGGTGTGACACAGTATGAACCCCCCTTTTGAAAACTCCTAGCTACGCTGCTCTTAGGTTTTACTAGTTATTATTTTTAACTAATTGCAAAGCACCTAGAACTGTATTGTAAGGTACCATATATGTAATCTATTGTTACTATAATTATTATTTGTGCTTGTGCAAATGGAAAAACAAGATGACGGCCATCAGTAGCAGAGCTTGTGCTGCTGCTTTTGACTGGGATTGATGGTGTGATAAAGACTGTGACACTGTATATTAGGCACTATAAAAGTGATCTATTATAATATTATTATTCTTTGTGCTCATGCAATAGGAAAAAATAGATGGCAGCCATTGGTAGCACTAGCTTGTGCTGTGGATTGATCAGGTGTGATAAAGAATGACAAGTCTCCCTTGGGTGTGTTATAACCATGTTATAGTTTAGCTTGTACAGGTATATATCTTTAAGAACATTCCTTTTTGTATGATATCAGTGATGGTTCTTTGTATATTTCCTTAAGCAGTGGCTACTGCTTTATAAGATTCTAGTTTTTCTTGAGGATTTATTTTAAGTTTAGCATCTATGGATGCTATTTCGTTACAAAGGTAGGATTTCCTTGTCTTCTTTTTGTTTTTGTTGGTGTGCTTTGCGGCTGTCTTCAAAAGTCGCTTCTGAGAGGTTCCTCAGAATATAATGATATTCCCTGAGTATCCTCTCTCAAGAAGATGTGTTTTGAAGTTCTTTATGTTCTCTCCAAAAAGTATTTTTGAAGAGTTCTGAGAATTCTGAGAGCTACTTTCTACTCCAGATAGGAGGCATGTTGAGTAGTTGGTGTACTGAAAACTCTCAGTCTGTTTAAAATGGATGCAAACATTAAGCTCCAATTCAGTTATGAATCTCTGGCCTTTGAAAATGTTAGTTTCCAAGCAGCATGTTTCTGTTTCAAGTATTTCAGCCATAAATTTAATAGCTGGATGTTGTTTGTTTGCATACTTGTCACTACCAAACTCATGTGCTGTGTGCGCAGTCAGTTCACACAAGGAGATGTGTCACTGTAACATGTCCCTGGGACATTTCACGCAGCATTTTCTTGTGTGTGCAAATGTTGTGATTTTGTCCCTGCTAGATGTCCCTGATACATGTCCCTGTTTTAATCCCTCAGTGTGTACTGTATGTGATCATGTCCGTCCCTGTGACATGACCCCTTGTGTCTGCCCACTTTTAAGATTGTGGTGCCAGTGTGCAGCTCTGAAAAACCGGCATGCACACGAGCGGGAAAAAAACAAGGGGAGACTCTGTTTTGCACCTATCCCCCTCCGTCAGTAGTAGTAGTAGCAGCTGCAGCAGCAGCAGTAGAAGTAGTAGTAATTTATTTACCCATATGATTACACGGTTGAGTTAAAGGGGCTATGTCGCGAGGATGGCAGGTGAGTACTAGGTACTAACAACTTGAAAAACGTCTGGTGGCTTTTTATCAAGTTGGCGGCCATTACTGTCGAATTCGCTGCAATCCGTTCCATCCCGTCGTATTGTGTGGAAGGATAGATCTCAAGTTTACAAATTAGTTAGAGTATTTACTTGGCTAGATTTTGGTTAGTCGTACCTTCAAAAAATTTGATGTCTTTCAGTAGTGGTGGAAGTTGGGGAGGAATTTAAAAGCTAAATCGATGGTGTGTTTGTTTACCTCGTGTGGTTCAACACGAGTGCAAGCGCGATAAAATTTGCCGTGATCCGGGAGGGAACAATAGAAATTTGTTATGTGTGACATCAGGTGACGTCACATGACAGGAACTCCTTGGGCAGACTCACCTTGCGACATAGCCCCTTTAAGATTTGTTTTAACGCGAACGTGCATATTAAAAATAAAACTAATAAAATTAACTACACACGAAAATCTAATATATAAAAAATCTTAAGGTAGACTAACACAATAAACTTAATACTAAATAACATTTACATAATTAAATAAATTTAAATAATTGTAATAACTAGTCTTTACAGATAGAGCAGCAACTGAGTTGACCCCGGTGGTCAAGATTACTTTGCTAAGATTTGCTTTAAAAATGTTGAGGGAGAAGTCTCTCCTGACATAGGTCAGGTAGTTTGTTCCACAAACGTGAAGTAATATATTCGTGGGATCTGTGTAATGGCTCCGTCAATTCCAAGCCCGCTCATCCCCCCCCCCCCCCCCTCCCCCCCCCCCCCCCGGGCATTTGTCATTTTTTTTTTTAAAAAGTCGCATATGTACAAATCCCACGGTGGGGCATATGAAAGAGTGCAAATGCCCGACCCATCGGACAAAATCAAAATGTTTATTTGAATGATTATTGATGGAAGCAATAATTGCTCACAAATAAATGGATCTTTATTCATGCTAGGAATTCTTTCGTTCTACCTCAGTATTACTTATATCCGATCCCTCGTTCGTTCTAATCATTTGTGTTATGTTTCTGCAAAACTTGTGACTCCAATAATTTCCTGTCGATTCTCGTTGTCAATGTTATTAATTTTGATTAAAATTATGCTTAGGTTCAATCCATTTACACGGTAAGGTCGCCGTTGATTGAAACGCTTTTTCAAGTTAAGTTGCTATTGAATTTCTAAATAGCCAGATTCTTCTGTTGCGACATATCATGATGGAAAAATACCAAGGCCACAAATGTTGGCAAATAAGACGTCAACAAAAATTGAAAATTTGCCGTGATATAGATATTATCTTCTGTGGCACTTGAAAGGTAAGGCAACAGGCAGCCTGTTTTGAAAATTGTGTGAAACTTTAATATTTTCACTTAAAAAGTGCAGGACTCAAACGACATTTATCAACTCAGTTCTTATTTTTTTGTATTGGGGGCAATCAGAAAATTAAAAATAAACAACGAAGCATGTACGAATTTAATATCCAAAAGATAACTTTGTTTTGACAATGCCCACCCCCGGGCTGACCTATTTTAGCAAATGCCCCACCCTTGGGAGAGAAAAGGTAAAAAATGCCCGACAAATGCCCGGGGGGGGGGGGGGGGGGGGATGAGCGGGCTTGGAATTGACAGAGCCATAAATACCTTGAATAAATTAGTTAGGCTGGTTAAGCTTTTAAAATCCTCTAAGGTCATGCTGATTGTTACGGAACGAAAATAATTCCTTGATATAATTAGGGTCCCTAACTGAACATACATTTATCGCATTCGAAGAACGCAATCCTAATTTCGTGTTGGTTGTCCTGTGGTTTATGTGCAGTAAAATTTGAGATTTTTTGGTAGACGGTCTTCCAAATGGCCGCCCCTATTGTTTTTTTTTTTTTCAGGGGCTCATTTCCGCCGGAAATTCCTTCGAACGCGTGTCCATAATCTGTGATTACTGCTAGTAAAATAGAATTAGCAATATTCTTCCTTCATGCCCCGCCAATCCTTCGCTCCCCAATATCTGAACGCCTGGAACAGGCTCTAAATCACGAACGCCAGGGGGTAAAGTACTTAAAGTTATCTGACACGCTAATCGCTGAAAGGTCAATACGAGTGGCTCCAACAGAGTAAAATTTTCGCAAGTCCGGTTCCTTGTAAATCCCTTGTCGTCCCAGGGTAGTTCCTCGACCCAGCAGGGAAGGAGGGGTTACTCTACAAATAAGGATGTCTTGTAGAAACCTCTTTTCTTAGCCTGCGTAGTAGCTCCGGGGTAATAAAAGGAAGACGCGCGTGAGGGGCACGCGCGAAAAGCAGAGGTGGTGCACCTCACCAGCGCGTTATCAATTTACGCCCTTGATACCCTGTATCCGTATAAATAAAACATTCGCCTGCTAGGCTGGCTACCTTTTGCGTATATAAAACAAAATATGTCACGTTTTTGTTCCCAATTGTTTAACACTAGAAAGTAAAACAGTCCAATCTTAGACCTTCAAAATATTTACCAAAGTGAATATGCCTGCGCGTTTTTTTTTTTTTTTGACATTCTCTTTCACCCTTCGAAGACTGCAGTACACGCAACAGCCAAAACCTCGCTTTTTAAAACATTTTAGCCAGAGAACATTTTCATATTTATTCATTATGATTAACTCTGGCTACAGTTTTACAATTTTCTTATATATTTACCAAAGTGTCGAACCAAAACGACTCACTATGTACGTTGAGACCTCTCATGCCTATATTAAGCTCTCAGGGATGCACGAAACCACCGCCCTAGTCTGAGTGTCAGCCGCTTTCTTGCCCTACCCCCTGTGGTTGACACTTCACTGCAGTATTTCCTTTCGCTTTGAACAAATTAAAATAGGAAGGATTTCGAGTCTTCTCGATCTGTATTGCTCGACTCGCGTTCGTGTAATTCACAGACTCACCCGGCCGGTTCCGTGCCCCGGACGCGGAATGTCCACGGTGTCTATAAGCCTTTAAAGGGACACTGTTACGAGGGCGCATGCGCCAGTTTCTCAAATCGAAACCTGAAAAGTTTAGCCTAAATTTTTCAAGTTGAAGTGTTTATTTCAAAAATGGCGTCAAGTTTCTTCATTTTCCACCGTGACCGCCGCCAGTTGTCGACGCGATTTCGAAATTGTCACTTCAACTTGAAAACTTTAGGTTAAACTTTTCAACTTTCGATTCGAGAAACTGGCGCATGCGCCCTCGTGACAGTGTCCCTTTAAGAACAGGAGCCAATGTTCAACTATCCGTAATAAGAGTCGAGCTGTCGTGAACTCCAGGGGGGGGGGGGGGGGGAGGGGGGGGGGGACTCCCATATAAAAATGCCGGGGGTGATCGTCGTACCTTTTAGGGGTCATCATTTGTAGATTGGTACTGCTTAGGGTGCTGAAATCTAAATTAACTACCGTTAGAATTATCGCGGTATCTTTTAGGATCTTGAGCCGAAAAAAATGACCGGAACTATATGTGAGTCAACTGGTTTTTATTGCTGTCTCATTCGTGTTTTTAAATTGGTACCTCTTGGGGGTTAAAATCCATTTGGCCCACGCCCATCAAACGCGATTCTGGTACCGTCATTCCTCCCCCCCCCCTCCGGGCCGTGTGTGTCATGGTGAGATGAGGACAATTCACTGATAAATTAAACAATTAAAGCGGCTTTCAGTTGGTAGCAGGTTTTTATTAAAGTAAGATCACCAATGGCTTTGAGAATTTAACGTGTTTTCTGTTACCTCAAACCACCATTTTGGCTGTTGTTATTGTAGGATATGTAGCAGTATCAAGTAGACGTATAGTTATCGTTATAGAGCGTTTTCACTTGACGTCATAGCCGCCATATTGGTGTTCCGTACAAAAGAATTTTAATTAACTTCTTTTGTTAGGAACACCAACATGGCTGCCATGGCCTTTGTTATTTGAGTCCCACGGGACTGAAGGTCACGTTAGTCACGTGAGTGAAAACGCTCTATAGTTGCTGTTTTGAAATCTAGTGGTATGATTCGCATGTAAATACATGTATGTGTTATGTCAGATTTAAGTTTGCGTGTTTTCTACGGTATACCAAACTGCATCTCAAGCAAAAAAATAACTTGAAACAAATAAATAGAAACTTTCAGCATAAGAAAGTGAAGAGAACTTCTAGACTGACTTCTGGCAGTCTAAATAACTTCTTAATAGCCCTTTTCCTAGTTGCTCTCGACCTCCTTTTTAAACCGAGCAGATACCACGCAGCTCTTAACAACCTCTAATTTCATTGGACCTGGGTATCACGCAGCTCTATTGTTTTCAGGGTCCATTGTTGTGTTGTTTGTTCTATTGTTTTCTCAGCAAATCAGTAAAGACCTTGTAAGAGCTGCGTACTGCAAACCGAGGCCAAGTGCAAAACCATTCATATGGATATAAGTTTTATTTGCACGTGAAAGAAAACTGATTTTCATATGATGATTTTGCACTCGGCCTCAGTTTGAAAAGGAGGCTAAGAGCAACTCAGAAATGGGATATTAAAGGCCCACCTTCACCCAAAAGACATTGCGGTTGTTTGCTTTTGTTTTGAAATGCTCCATTGTTCATACGCGTGATCTGTTTGGTTGCACGCATTCAAGCGTGAATTTCGTGTTACACGAAATTCAGCACAGAACACATTGCGGTCGTTTGCTTTTGTTTTGAAATGCTCCATTGTTCATACGCGTGATCTGATTGGTTGCACGCATTCAAGCGTGAATTTCGTGTTACACGAAATTCAGCACAGAAAGTGATCACGGTGCGCACAGCATTTTGGGTGAAGGTGGGTCTTTTAGCTGGCTTGAAATGTTGTACATTTCTGTTGCGTTATTATTTAAATTTTTTGTACTTTCTACATTTTGTTTTTCAGTTTTCTAATTTACAAATTGTATGAAACGAAGATGGCTCCTCAAGATGTTCCAACCACTAATCTTTGCAGTTTATAATATTTAAGGAACCAAAGTGATATGCAAAAATATTTGTGGGCTAACATGATTTTTCGGGCTGTGTCCAAATTCCATATTTTTCAGGGGCAAAATGTCCCAAAATTTATTTACTCCTCCCAAATTACACCCCAGTGAACAAACCCAGAGAGAGATAGCCTGTTCCAGGCTCCGAGATAGTTGGGAACGCGCGAAGTTAAAAAAAGGGAAAAAATCGCGGGGGGACTGAGAGAGGGAGGCCCGCCCTCTCCCCAGTTTCCTGGGTTTTTTTTACTTCGCGTGTTCCCCTCTATCTCGGAGCCTGGAACAGGCTAAGAGAGAGAGCGTTGATCGATACAAAACTCATGGATATATGAGAACTTTTGCACGTGCATGAAAGGGCAGTCAGTACTTACGGACTACTGTACATTTTCTATTTTCAACTCACCAAGTTGTTTTATGGACTTGCTATGGTCCTTGTTATATAATTATAAAGACGTCTATCAAAGCAAAAAAAAACAAAGCCTTTCAATTGCAGTGTTACAGGGATTTGACTGATGTCATTTCAAACAACAAAATTATTTTTGTATTAGCGCCAACCGATAAATAAGGTCCAGTTTTGTGATAAATAACCCCCTAGAGTAACAAAACTGTCGATGAATGTCCCTAGTTATAAACGAACTGAGTCTCAACTGCACCATGCCGAAAAAGTTAGCCTAATGGTTTTTTATGGGCTACAACAGAACATTTTTTCCTCTTTGAAGAATTGGTTGAATTCTTTCTCTTAAAGTGCCCATAACCTCAATTTTTTTTTTTTATTTTCGTATTTAAATCTACATGTCACGTAATGAACATCTGCGAAAAAATTTTTTGATTTCAGCAAAACGTGAATTTTTTATAAATATTTCAAATCTTCAAAATCCTAGTCAAAGTCTTCGAAATTTGCCGCCATTTTTGTCCACCATTCGCATTAGTCTCCTCTCGGTCCCTCTCGGTTAACAAAGGATCCGTGACGTAGATTAAGGAACACATAACTTCAAACAAAGGAACTGTGACGTATATTAAGGAACATGTGAGCCCGTTGGCCTTCTTAACAGCGGGACGGGTATACCACAAAAAAAAATAGGATTTTAAAGATTTGAAATATTCATAAAAAATTCACGTTTTGCTGAAATCAAAAAATTTTTTCGCAGATGTTCATTACGTGACGAGTAGATTTAGATACGAAAATAACAAATTTTAGGTTATGGGCACTTTAATGTTTTAGTGTTATTTTGTAAATAAGTTAAAGTATTGTGGCATGATTTTGACCAAAAATGGCCAAACTCACCGTAACATTGCCAAAAATTAAATAGCCCGTCGAGTTTGTAACAAACGCCCCGGTGTTGATTTGGGTAAATACGACAATTTTATAATTTTAAAACTCATAATAGAGGGACCATTGTTTAGTATATATAGCTGCTGATGAAAGAAAGCATGTTTTCTACAGGGGTAAAGTGTTCTACCTGTATTTTGTAATCATCGACTCATCATGACATGATGAGTCGGGAGTACATATAGTCACATATTATGTGACTGTTTATATCTCCAGTCCATTTGATTTACTACGGTGTACCACTTGTAGCGAGTTGTATATCGGATCTTCACGGCAGCAATACATCTAAGGAACAACAATTTTAACCTCCCTAGTTTTCCGCATTATTAAGATACTTAGATCCTTAATATATCTGATTTAAATTGACAAGCCAGCAGAGGCCAATGCTTCATCATCAAACATTCAAGAGGAACATTACAAAACAGGACTTACGGCCCTGTCACACTATTGCGTATCGTACTAACGTATGCCAGCGTATGAAAAATATCACTCATACGCTGGTATACGCTGACATACGCTAGGGGTACGTTAGGCATAGGTTGTATACGTTTCAAGCAGGGTCGTATACGGTGGCATACGGCGAGGCATAAAAATTTTTTAAGCATGCTTAAAAATTTTGTGCGTATTCGGACGTATGGTTTATACGCTAAACATACGCTAGGCATATGCTGAATACGCGAGAGTTACGCCAGAGGTACAGCTGTACGTTACTCATAAGTCAGGTACGCTGGTCATACGCTGTATTTTCAAGGGAATTTTGTGCGTATGAAAATTATTTTATGAATTTTCATACGCCACTCATACGTTTCTTTAATACGCAATAGTGTGACAGGGCCTTTAGAGAGAATGGTTAAAAACAACAATAACTGCTGTGACCTATGTAGAATGAAGTTTTAGTAGTTATTACAATAGTAATATATTAGCGACTTCTTATCAGTTGAAGTGAAATTTATCTCTTGTTTAGAATTATTATTACTGTACAGCTAAAAACCTGACACTTAAATAAGGTGTTCATTCCTTCATTCAATTCCGTTGTAAAACTGAGCAATAAATACTGAATTGAATAGGAATGTCATTAAGGACGGGGAACGTAATACAAGCGGTTTGTAACTTAATTCTGACAGGTGGACCGTGATGTTCAAATTTTCCATAAGGCATGAAATGTTTGCGGGTCCTAATTTTTGCGACTCTTTTTTGTGAATCGCAAAAATGAGTTCCCGCACTGAAAATGGAGATTTTTCAAACCACATTACCACAAGAAAGAAAAAGAATGGTAAAGTTATTGCCGGAAATCTAAATCATTGTACTGTATGCCGTCGTTTTAGAAAGAACAGAACTATTGGTTTAATACTCTTACATGTTCATGTTATATTCGTTTCTAATTCAGTAGTTTACAGTATTAACCAAAATTGAATTTTTACTCGTCGACTTGCTACGAATCATAAAAAAAATAAATTCCCTTTAGAAAAATTCTTTCTCTTCGATTCGCAAAAATTAGATCCCGCATTTAAAAATACAAATAAATCACCAACTCTCAAAATTAAACTCCCGCAAAAAAATGTTTATACTATACGGTATCGATATCGCCCGTAATAATTGTCAAAATATTGTTCGTTATACGAGGAGTGCCTCAGACACGAAGTACCGTAGCCTTATTTATGACATGCCCTGATCTGTTTTGAAAGCGGATTTTACACCAGGCGTATTGATATTGGAACATGGTTCAGTTTAGCTGGCGTTGGCACCTACTGAGATGGTAAAACGCATATATGAAGACGCAAATAAATTATATATTATTTGTCAGCAATCAACGGCAATGATGAAGCAGGGAAGAGTCTTGCAGAGGAAATTCCCCATATATGTCTAACCGTATTTCTGCGACGGGGCGTCGAACAGGTATCGACAATGAAAGATTACACGGAGAAGAAGTTAAAAAAAAAGGATTTTGTAAGAAAACTTTGGCTTGGTATTTGTTGTTTAACGAAAAAAAAAAAAAAACACGCATAACAGAAACGTAACAGCGGTAAACTTATCATAACATTCGCATTATTCTAGCTTCATCTACCATAATATTTTCAACCGCTTTTCATTAGCATTTTATGACTGTTAATGTCGTTAATTACAGACTGAAGCAATAACATCGCATTCGAGCGTCTTACTCGTGTCGCACTGTTTAATTTTCAGCATCGACTACACACTCGCATTTGTTTTGAAGAAACGCCCTCACAAATCAGCATATTTTTTGATAATGGGCGGGTAAACAACGTATAACAATGTCACACCTCCTTCATTCAAGTCGCAAGAGTTCAATTTGATTCTTTTATTTATTTATTTTTTTTGCACATGAATGTTTAATGTTATTGGTTTGTTTTGGCAAGTATTACAAGCAAAACATTTCATTGACGCAAATGTGAGGAGAATTCAGGCTTTTCGCCTGCTAGCCTCCAGCAATTTTCGGCTTTAAATGAATATTCAGTTATACACTACTGAACTTCCACTTATACGACAGCTGCTAAGCTATGGCTATAGTTTTTACCTACATTTCAGTCAATAAACCTTATTAATTAAACTAGAATAATCTGCTAGCTTAAACGTACCTGCTTCGCGAGATGTTGTCATATCACAACACTAATTGCGCTAATTGCAATAAAAAAATACTCTTTCCTATAAGTCTAGAACCCATGGGGGGGGGGGGGGGGGGGCGGTATTCCCTATAATGGGCTATACGGGGATACTCCGCCCGAAAGGGGTACCTTTTTGAGGCTGGAGGTATATGAAAGGGTCGGGATTTCACGAATTGAACTATGTGAAAGGGTAGGGATTTCACGAAGAATAGGAAATGGTAGCGAAAACACGAGTTGAAGCATAAAAAAGGTAGGGAAACTGCAATTTAAGTATTATAAAAAGGGCCTTTCAAAATATATCAAACAGACGCACGCACTGAGGCTATATGAAAGGGGTACCATTTTCAACGAAAGGTATATGAAAGGGGTACCATTTTCAATGAAAGGTATATGAAAGGGGTACCTTTTGTGTCAAAAACGGTATATGAAAGGGTAAGGGTTTGGACCTCGGGGCGGAGCATCCCCGTACAAAACTTTGTTGAGTACCCCCACCCACCCACCCCCCCCCCCCCCCCCCCGGGGGTCTAGAATTAAGCAGTACCGTACAACTTTGAAAGCTTTCACATCTGTCAGTTGTACTTTGCAGTCTGTAAAACAAAGCCAATCATTTCTTTACTATGAATATTAAAAACTGCCCTGTTAACGATTTGTAAGTCAAATCAGTAAAGAATTAAAGGTTACAATTGAAACTATTTATAAATGCAATTCCAATATAAATTATAATCAATAATACGAAATACATGTTTCAACTGTAAAGACAGCGTGAGGTATTTTATATCCTCAAAGTGTTCTATTTAAAATATTTGCTTAAACTTCCTGCGAAGAATTTTCCTCGCGATCGGAGCATCCAAACTGCGCCTTGATCAATTCTTTCAAATGTGGGACCTCAAAGCATGAGACGACTCCTTTCAACGAAGTCCCAGTCAGCCCCACAATCATTGCAACAAAATAAAGCGGAATATTTCCGATGTAAAACACGTCCCTGCCTTTGACAGCTTGGGCAATTGCCGCGCAAGTGTAAGGCGCCCAACAAACAGTGTGAATTATAAGAATGCTGAAAAAAGCTTTTTGGGTGCTTTTCTCGCGTCCTCGCAGTGCAAACCTCTCGCATCGCTTTTTCACAGATTCGTCTCTCTTGAACCGCTCAGGCTGGAAGAGAAAAATATCGTGAATGTGCGAGTAGAAAGCGGCACTGAGCGGCAGTAGCAGGCAGAAAAGCAGTACCGCCGTAGCGTACCAAGAATTGCTGATTAAATCAGGAAGACATAAAACTTCCGCAGGAACTGGCCAAGTAAAATGAGGTGGGATGCAAATCATCAATGCGAAGAGCCACACAAGTAAAATCATCAGTCGCGATCTGGAGTCGCTAAAAATTCGAGCATACGCTTTCCTGTCGACAATTGAGCAGTGTCTGCTTGCAGCAACTAGCATAAGGAACATAACTGGGGCCACTAGTTCTATCAAACTCACGGTTGCGCTTATTTTGCAGTAGATATCGCCGACGAAATCAATCTGGCTGTGAATTGCGGAAAGAATCCAAAATGGAATCACAATTAACGCCGTCAGTAAGTCTACCAGACTGCCATGCAAGGTGAACAGGTCGTAACTTTTCCGTTGTGAGTTCTTCAAAATTATACCGACAATTAGCAAATTAGTCGCGATAGACGTTACACCGATAATTGTAAGCATGGTTAAAAACGGGATGGATCCCTCCAGACTGAGTTGCAGCGGGCCAGTCGATTTTCCTGTCGTCATTTCAGCGTTTTGGTCTCCGGCTTTAAGGTGCCTTATTGGCTTTCACTTCCTAAATCGATTTAAACATGACAAAACAGTCAATTTGCACGTATTTTTCAACGCTGTTTTGCGTCGTCTAACCAATTAACAGGTGATACATTCGTTCTCAGCAGGTGTACTTATTTCATAGCAGGGTAATATGGTTCTTTATTGGCTGCACGGAGCTGTTGTTATGGATACACAGCGTGTTCGCCACCAGTATCACTTGCAACTCCCGGCTCCCGCGAGGCCTACAGAAGATTTTGCCAAGCGAAAATATCTTTCCTCTCTCTTCAGTGTCTCTTGTATATCATTACCGTATTTGATTAACTTGTTTAGTTTTTGACACTTCTTAAAACATTTCCCTTCAAGTTACAATATTTACCAGTGCAAATTCAAGTGAAGAAAAGAATATTTTCCTATTTAATTTGCAGTTTTTCATTCCACGAAGACAAACAAAGTTACCATGCAGGTTATTTTCAAATAATTTGAATCATATTTTTGGTTTAAAAAAATTTTAAAAATATCTTTTTTTTTTAATTGGATGGTGATTCGAAAAAGTGAAAGAGGGTTCAGTATTTATTTCAAATATCCGGATCGTGTATGATTTGCGGACCGGCTAACCCTTCTAAGGAAACCATTGTGGCTAAACTTTGCGTTCAGGACGCAATTATTATATTTGCTTCTGAACGTCACTTTCGCGCGAGTACAACAATATTTCTTCTAGAGTTTATGTATTGTAGTTTCGCCATGCAAATAGATGCTAATGGAAGTTTGAAGTCTTTTGTTCAACGCCATAAAAACTGGCGCGTAGAAACTAAGGTCCGCAAAATTGGCAATCTTGCCAATTTTATCAAGCTCTTTCCATCTTTAGATCTGGTTATCTTTAAGTTGCAGCCCATAATTTTGTCAAGACTTGGGTCAAGTTATAAAAAGGGCCGATTAATAATGACTGGAAGCGGGAATCTTTGAATTAATAAAGAACTTAATTAAAATTATACTTCAGAAGACATATGTTAAAATGATAATGATACAGTATTGTTTTATTAGTATCATAATAACGCATTACAGGGACATTACAAGGACACAAGGTTACACATTACAAGGACAAGACAAATAAATACAAGATATTCATAAGCGGCCGTAGCGGGCTGCGCGTAATCTGCTGGCAGAAAACTAATACCCCATTCACACCAACGCTTAAACATGTTTAAATGTTGTTTAGTTTAAAACAGGTTAAGAAAAACACCTCCTAACCTCCCGTAATATTAGGAGTGAAATCTTTACTAAAAGAAACTTTATTGACTTTATTACCATTCCAGGTAGTTTGAGTCAAATACATTTCAAAACGTTCAAGATAGAGGCTAAAACGTAGTTAAACTAAACGACATTTAAACATGTTTAACCGTTGGTGTGAATGGGGCATAATTCTTGTACAATAAGTTAATATCTACCATACAGGTATGACATGACATCAAGAGTCTTTTGGTTCACTTTACTAAAACAGTTACGATAACTGTGGTAAGTAAAACAATCCCATGAGCGCATGCTCGTAGGGTGGGAGCCGCAGCTTCTGTCGGGATAGGTGCCTCCGGGACCATAACAAATTTCTCTGAAGTCCACCCCTTGTAGATATGTTTATCAAAGATCCTGTTGTTTGTGATGTCCTTGTCATCAAAGGCCCAAATTATATGCACTTTTTCGCCGGGCTGCAATCAGAAAACGGATAATATCATTCGTAAAAAAAAATCAAACCTCTATTAAGTGGCCCTCTATTAAGCGGTCACCCTCTATTAGGCGTTAACTTGACAAATCCACGGAATTAAATCGTCCCCTCCCCCAAATTTACTGTAAACTTGACCACTTTTGAGCGGTTACCTCTATTAAGCGGTCAGTTGGCTATTCCCCGGGGGTGACCGCTTAATACTGAGAAGTTTGACTACTGTAATTGTGGACGGAGCCACGTGTCAATTTAACATTCTGACTTCTGTCAGTTTATCAGTGAGAAGGTTAAAAGAAAACTTCACAAAGGCCTTTCAATAGCTTTGATTTACTATTTTTAATTTTTTATCGAGAAAATTGAAGCGAAACCTCAGCGTATCTAAATCCATTTTTTAAACATTTCCATTAGATGGGTTTTCAGTTGAGGGTCGTGAAATAATAATCAATACAACTAATCTGAACAATCAAAACAGACACAGGCAATTAATTAAATGAACCAATCAAGACTCGATGCAAATACATGTAGTCGGTGCCTTGCTGTACCTCCCAAACTCCAACCCCTAACGTCCTCGTCGTTGGAGGTGGGTAACTGCAGTGGAGTAAGGGATAGCCTGTCGGGATGAAGTACAGTAAGACCCATGTCTCGAGACCGATACGGTAGCTGGGAAGGACTGCCAGGAACCCTGAACAAGCTGGCAAATAGGGGTCCTGGTAACTTCGCAGAGGGCCAGTCACTTACCAACTACAGAAGATTTATGACTTGAAGCCTTATGCGTCCCATGACGCTGACATAACTGAGGACCAACAGTCAAACCTCTAATTAGCGGTCACTTAACAAATTCCTTAGTTAAATCGCTCCCCATATTTACTATAAACTTCACCTCTTTTAAGCGGTCATTTGGCTATTCCCCGAAGGTGACCGCTTAACAGAGGTTTCACTGATGGTGCCTTGCTGTACAAGGTGTTCTAACATTTTAGTCTGTGGATAAAATGCAAAGTGTATGCCATTCAAATGAAAGCTACTGGACAGTATTTTAGTTTAGTTTCACTGTCTTGACCATTATTATGCTGTACGAGGTGCATGGGTCTGCATGGTTCTACTGTTTTAGTCCGTATATGAACAAAATATTGCTTTGTTTTTGTTTGTTTCTTGAGCGCTTCTGGGAGTAAAAAGGTTCATAATTGTAAATATATTTTATTTTTGTAAACGTACTAGAAACAACAAATCTTCATCATCTTTGGTATCACGTGGCCTTTCAAACATCAGTTCTGTGTATCCACCAACTTCAGAAGCATTGAGGAGAGTGTAGTCCTGACTGGCGTCAGGGAGAGGCTGCGAACGTCCTCGAGTAAAATAGTCCTGATTAAATGAAAGTAACAGTAAAATAAAAGGTCTCAATTGGTATCTCCAAGATAACCTCTTAGAGATTATGTAAGAGCACTACATTGGTCTACACAAGAATGAGAAGAACACCCGTCGACTGATGTCTATGAAACATCGGTTTTGAAGGCGTTTAACTTTCGGTTATACATCATCAACATTATTAAACATCTGAGTTCATCTGCACATTAATATATTAATTTGTGAGTATTTATATATTATTATTTCAACTTAAACGAGGGAAATTCAGTTGTTTCTTTATTGAGACACTCCAAAAGTATTGGCTGTAGACTGGCATACGTACAAGTTCTGACCAAACCGAAGAGAATTCGAAGTGTAGCCTACCCATCGCGCTTTCGATGGCTTTAACGCCATATCTAAAGAACGTTGACGCCTGGACGTCACAAGCAATCTAAAGTCGACTGTTTTCCTATTTCAGTATTCTGTATTCATAGCGTCATGTCACACACGTTAAAACAGGAGTTTTTCTTTTCTTTGTGAGAAGCAGAAGCGTGCCATAAAAAAACACCAGCCTTCCGATTGCTGATCGCGACGTCCGAGACATCAACGTTCTCGATACTTAAAGGAGCTTTGTCACCATTTTTAGTGTTCCTTCAAAATTCCATATTTATAGCAGTGTAAAGCCAGCAATAATGGTCCAGTTTTGTTTAAAATTATTCAACAACAGTACACTGCTCAACAAGTTAGAAAAATAACTGTCTTTGCCCGCAAATGGCCAGGATAAAAATGCACGAATTGCAGCATCAAAAACAATTGTGCCAGTTTTTTCACGTTTATCGCCTATTCATGTGTCTAGTGTCTTTATCCTCTCTTCGAAATTTCACTTGATATCATTCTCTTATTGTTTCATAGGTATTTCGTGTATGACAAAGGATTTAAGGTCCCCAATGAGAACTTGAGGGAAACTTACTTTTAAATATCCTTTTCCATTGCTAAACCCACCAACAATCACATCGTAGTGCAGCATTCCGTTTGGTGCTCCTCTCGCAAAACCAAAACCAATCCAACCGGTTGTCTTTACTCTCAAGTGATAAACCATCGTGTCAGTTTGATCATCAAATCTCCACACAAAGCGAAATCGATTGTTGTCAAGTGTGTTGTTATCACCTGTAGAGATGCGTATACATATACATATTATTCCTAATATGGCAAGTTATCAAAACTTCGATGCTGTTCCCAGTGTAACTGATCTGCATTTATTCTCATGTGCACTTGCTCATTAACAGTCTGTTTTAAATAAAAACTTTTTCTGTATTCGACGTACGATATCAAAAGACTTTCATGAAAACCTCTAAAAGTTTTAGGAGCTATAGCATGTAGTCACTCATTTAAATATATCTATTCGACACTGATAGGTTGATATGCCAATTTGTCAAAGGCATTTTGTTTCCTAAGTTATTATTGAAGCATTTATAAGGTTTTCCTAAAGAAGTACATTTTAATTGGAAGTTGCTCTTAATCTTCTGAGATAACTGTGTAGTATTTCTCTGCACTTTTTACCGTTTCCGTAATCACAAAATATTCCATACAGGGTAGAGCAATTAGCGTCACGCCAAATTCTGAACCTGGAGAGCCAGGTTCTCTTCTCTTTCAGGCTTCTTGCTCACCCTCGAGACCAATCCGGTATGGTTGAACCTACTGGGAGCTAAAGCACCTGCCGGCAATAAAGACACACAAATTACACCACCACGACAAGGTGACGAGTCCCACACGGGAAAAGGGACTTGATGACGATGATTACTAGTACTTTGAATATCCTTTGGGACAATATGACAGCAACTGCACCCAACTCACCTGGAGTCTGGCTTGTTGTGGTTGGGGCCATCATCGTTGTCAATGTGCTAACCGATGTAAGTGGTGCAATACTGACAGGGGCGGTTGGTGCGATATTGTCAGATGTGGTGGGTGCAATAATGTCAGATATGTTTGGTGTGTTGATGCGAACAAATGTAGTTGGTACAATGCTTTCCAATATCGATATAGTCGGTGCAGTATTGTTAGATGTGGTTGGTACAACAATAGTAGATGCGGTTAAAGTAAAATTGTCAGATGTGGTTGCTACGATAACTGAAGATATGTTTGGTTCGATAATGGAAGACGTGGTTGATTCAGTAATGGCTGATGTAGTCTTTGTCGAAATACTAAAAGATGTGGTGAGTGCAGTTGACGTTGGTGTAATGTTATGTCTAGATGATGTCATAGCTTTGGTTGTTGAAATGTTAGGTATAAGTGTTACTTGCTGAAAGCCTCTAAACCTGTGCTGTAAGAATTCTTGTTGTAAAAAGACTTGTCGTTTGCGTCGGTCCACCAAATCTATTGATTGCACGTCACTCGTTAAATGATAAGCCCAAACAAGGAAAATTGGCATTCCTTGCTGAAACAAAAATGCTTAGATTAGGTAACCTATAGCTAAGGGGAATCATAGATGAATAATTCTACACAAAAAAATTCTAAAGGCGCCTTCCCACGGCATGTACTAAAGTTGGCAAACTTGAGTTGACAATCTCAAGTTGGCGTGTGTGAACGTCACATCAACAGTTGGCAATCATATTGGCAAACTGTTAAGTTGTCAAAACTCACGCTGGCTTATGTAAACGTCACATCAACAGTTGCATACATGTTGGCGAACTGTTGAGTTGCCAAACTTGAGCTGTCAAACTCAAGTTGACGTGCCTGAATGTTACATCAACAGTTGGCTGAACATGTTGGCCAAACCGTTGGCAAACTGTTGGCGACAAATAGAACTTTAATTGTCTTAATTCTATTCCTACCAACTTTTTCGCCACATTTTTGAATTTGCAAACTCGCATTGGAAGTTTGCTGCAACTTCAGTATGTGCAACCTCGTTTCACAGGGTTCTCTTTTGAGAAGAGAGAACTCTAGAACGAGATGTGTGTGGAAGTTCAGTTGTTGTGTGTAAACACGAGATTGCCAACTTTAGTTTGTCATGCCATGTCACGTGTGAAGGCACCTATTTTTAGTATCACTTTAAAAAGCCAAAAAAAGATATTTGTTTCAATGGGAAACCTACAAATAATGGTCCAGTTTTGTAAACAAATACTCTTCTAGAGCACACAAACTAGTATTCGTTATCTTTGGCTGCGGATGGCCAGGATGGAAATGGATTACAACTTGAAAAATTGGCCAATTTTTTCATGTTCCTCCCAAGTGTCGTTGAAAAATCGCAGAAAAAACTTATTATGGTTTGTTCTTCCTTGAAGAAATCACTTGATATTTTTTTCTTGGTGTTCTAAGAGCAATTATATGTGTGAAAAAAGGTACTTTGTCAACTATTTAGTGCATTTTGTCCAAAACACTGCAAAATCTGCGTGACAATGCCCCCTTAAGCTATTATACTGACTATATTCGCTTTTTTGCTAACGTTATTTCATGACCTGAGTGCAAGTTAAATGCTTGTTTATAACGGTGTTTATGCAGCTTAATTTCGATTCACAGTGATTCAGCTAGAATTTATTATATCACTTCTTTAATTACACTTATATCTTGCCCTATAACGTGTTTTCAAGCATCGTCTTGACACATATTGCATTCTCCTTATTATAACATTCTTCACCTTAAAAAAAAACTTTGAATGCAGAGGTCCACACGACGCAGAAATTAAACGTGCTGGTAGTTGCCGGATCTTCCTTGTGAAAGATCTCGTGCCAGGCGTCACTTGAATGTGAAAATACAAAACTGAATGCAAGGCTGGCACTACGGCAAAGGGCAGATTTATTAATGGCCAATATTTCGACTAATAGCATTAGTCTTCCTCAGGGCCAAGGCTGTACTGGGCTGTATTCTTCACCTTATTTATACATTATTTATACGTTGGTGTAACAGAAGAGGATCATGTAGTACGTTGCATTGCGCGTACCGCTTTGGTGAAAAGAAAACGAGGGAATATTAGAGGATCTGCACACACATTTTTGTATTGCATTATTGACAAAATCACAAACCAAAATTCTACCTGAAAAAATAACCATAGTCAAATTTAAAACATTGTTTACCTTTATTGCAATATCGTTTTGCTGGTCCGTAGTGTTTCGCCGGCGATAGAATCTTAACGTTGTTACACCGTTCTCTTCTTTGGCGTAAGACAAATGCCAGTCCTGCTGAATATCCAGTTCCGGTTCGTTGCCAGAGATTAGCAGCTGCGATTCGTCAGCTGGGAAAGGCGTAACCACATTTACTCCGACTGTTAAGTAATCCTATTGGAGTAAGTTAAAAGAAAACCCTCTGTTTGCTTTTTGCTTTTGTTTTGTGCTTATAATCGTATTGGAGCCTGTAAAGGTTTGGGTTTTTTTTTTCATACATTAAATTTATAAGTTAATAGACAACTTTTCATAGATCAACCACTGTTTTATACTTGGCGTATATTCTCTGCTAGCAGAGTCCCCCCTTTCCACCGCTATTTACATTTGACCAGTGAGGCGTCAGTTGTCCATCGAGTCAATAAGTTACTCAACAGTAGATAAATGGATGGTATTTTCCAAATGAACCATTTTTAACAAGTTGAACAACGGATTTTTTTTTATCCGCTGGATGGGGATCAATCATAGTTATGAACTGGGTAGTGTATGTTTTGAAATCAAAATTTCGCAAGGAAGACATGCTTCGATGGCTTTCATTTACCCTGAGTTTATGAAATGTGATCAAGGTTTCATGTGTCACTGGTTTCCAAGCGACAGTGGTTACTAAAGCAACGCCAATAATAATTTTTAAAAAAGGCAATCATTATTTTAACGGCTGGCTGTTTTAAAGACCCAGTATTGTCTATTATGCTTCACGCTCCCCTGAACAATAGAAGCCTCGCTCCTGTGCAAACCAAAACAATAACAGAGGCGCATAAAGCATAATGGACAATACCGGGCCTTTAAAACGATATGTAAGCCGGGCATTTTGGAAATATTTTGCTTTATGCAAATGATTTGCTTTGTTACTGTTTTGCCTATCCATGCCCTAAAAATGTTTCATTTACTCCAAAACCGTCTTATAAATTTTTTTGAAACTTCGTCTGTTAGTGATACGTGAGCACTACAAAAATGAAAGCTTCATTGTGAAGCGTCCGACTATAGATTTTGAGAAAAACGACATTGTTTAAAACACAAAAAACTTTGATGTAATATACCGAACATTAGACACAGTGTTTCATCAGATTTCCAAACACCGCGAAGTGGGTTGAAAAACGAGGCGCAGCCAATTTTTTTTTTTTACCCATTTCAAGGGGTTTGGAAATCTGATGAAATACTGTGTCGAATGTTTGATATCACTTCTCAAACAAAATAATTTTAGAAGGAGAAATTAAGGATGCAAAAATGAAGAGTGTTTCATCTGATTTTCATCTCATTTCCAAGAACATATTTTATGAACTTGGTGAAGTATGAAAGTAATCAAAGCATGTCTTTCCTGCGAAATATTGATTTCAAAACATACACCCCACGGCAAAAAACACTGAGTCGAACCTCCTAAAAGCCATTCCCATCTCATCTCATCCTACCTTTAAGTAACCTACTCCACTTAAAACTCCACCAACAGCTACATCGTAATTTTCCATGTTGTTGGGCGCTTGAGTTGCAAAACCAAATCCAAACCAGCCAGTAGCTCGCACTTCTGTCATAAAGTGTAATGTGTCTGTGCTTCTATTGAACATCCAGGAAGCGTTATAGTTGCCATTGTTGAAGGAAACGAAGTTTACAAAATGTTCCGGTTGACTAACAACTGTGGGCGTGACTGCTGAGGGACTGGCTGTCGCTGAAAAAAAAGATAACCTTTTTCTGTAAATTTTGCTTTGGTTTAACATCTACACTTTAGAGCGGTTTTCAATTGAGTTTCGAAAGTAATTAATCTTAAGATTACTATGGTTTTGCACTGCTACGCTTTGTGGTTGAGTAACAAATCTCGCGCCACTTTCTCAACCAATCAGAAGAAAAGCAAGAGTTGTTTGCACGCAGTTTTCCGCGCTTGGCGCCGGCTCCATGTATTTGCTTCGAGTACTGATTCAGGTTCATTGGATTGTCTATGCCTGTTATGATTGGCGAGAGGTATTTATACTTTGGTGTTGGTTTTCATACAGTCAAGAGAAGACCGCTCTATACATGTATATGATGTGATAAAAAACCTCGTGCCAGATTTTTGCCAATCAGAAGTTAAACGGAAAAAATAATGGACAACGGTTCTAATAGACAAATTCGGCTAACGCAATGTTGTACCCAATTCAAACCTTCTGGGAATAAGATTCTTTGTTCACAATATTTCCATATAATTTCCATGTCAATGCTTCATTGATATGGAAATATGACAAACAAAGAGTTCTAATCCCAAAAGGTTTGAATTGGGTACAACAATGCGTTAGCCGAATTTGTCTATTTACCCGTTTTATTCCCAGTGTCTAACCTCCCGCCTCTAGACTTTTAAAGTTAATGTATATGAACCACATAGTGTGACCAATTAAATGAAAGCTAATGATCGAGTAAAATCTTCCTTTGCTGCTGTTTGTTTATCGATATTTTACAAATTGTTGATAACAGTTAACTGACCTGGTGTCGATGTTGGAGCAGGGATGAGTATAACTTGTTGAGAGCCTCCAAAGCTGGGTTCCAAGTCCCCCAAAGACTCGAGGCCTGGTTGCACGTCCCTCGTGGAATTATAAGCCCATATAAGGAAAACTGACATTCCTTGCTGGAAATCAAAAGAACTGATTTTTTGGGAAAATGATCATTTCTTTACCTTTTTTTAGTAATTTTCATTACAAACTGCAACATGAAAAAAAGCTTAGAATCTATATTCGAGGGTATCAAGGAAATGACACTATCCTTTTCAACAATAAAGATATTTTAGTAGATGGAAAGCCTATATTTCTTAGGGAATGGTTTAATAAAGGTATTTATACGATCCAAGAGCTCTTGAATGAAAACGGTCAATATCTAACCTTCAACGAATTTCAGTCAAAATTTCATTGCAAAACAAATTTTCTCCAGTGTTATCAAATCTTGAGCGCAATCCCCGGTTCTTTGAAAGAAAAAGCGCGAACTCTAAGACAAAATCCGATGCTTAACTACAGAGAAAATTGTACATCGTTATTACTGAACCAAAACACACAAATTGATCTGAAAAAGTTTAAAGCAAGGGACTATTACCGTTTACTTCTTGCCAAGAAACATCAATCACCCCCTACTGGCCCTAAAAGATGGGGCACTGATCTATCAATGGATACAGAAGACTGGAAAGAAATTTTTAGCATAACCTCAAAATTATGCAAGGAAAATAAGTTAAAAGAATTTCAGTTCAAATTCATTCATAGGATTGTCGTCACGAAGAAAGAACTCTTTAGATATGGGATCCACACAGATAGTGATTGCATATATTGTGGCGAACCAGATTCTATAGATCACACCTTCATTAATTGCACATTTACTCGAACCTTCGCTGATAATGTTATTGATTGGTTTAATGTTCAAAATGGCTCTAGCTTCCAACTGGATTCGAAGGAAATGCTTTTTTCATCCTGTAAATACCAAAACAACCCGGTGCTAGAGAGAAAAGTCAATTACACCCTTCTCTTCATGAAATACTATATATATGCAAGTAAGCTAAACAATAGTTTACTTTGTTTGACTGATTTTAATAACAAACTCTATCTTAAATACAAAGTGGAAAATCTGACACATTGACATCTGAACAAAAACTATTACGCTCCCCTTTTATTTTGTAAAGCAGTATTGTTCTCCCTCTTTCTTCCTTGGTTTTTCTGTAGACCTTATGATTTTGTTTAATAACGAACGTGTATCGTGTTGTATTGTACACAGTTTGTAAACTATACTTATAGGTTAGTAATGCTGCAGTGTAATGTAACGTGTAAGTTAAAGTAGTGTGATGATGTAACTTTTGTTGTAAGTTTTGGATGTTTTCAATAAAGTTAAAAAATATATATATATATATATTCGAGGGTATTTCTTAGTGTTACAGAAAATATTGTTGGTTAGCTTTTGTTTTATGGTGCGGGTATTGCTGTTTAGTGCCTTTGTTTTACACTATTTTCGTGTAACTGTGTTTGGGGAATTAAAATAGCCTGTATACAGCCGCCTTTCCCCATTTTCCTGTACACAGGCTAAATTAAGAAAGACGAGGTTCATTTATGTTAATGCTAGAGATCTATGTAGTGGAGTGTTTTTAAAACGTTTTTTAAACAGTGCGTCAGCTTAAAAGTGCGAGATGATTTAGGAGGCGTTCCCTGGACAACCAATAGGACTGCATTACATCATTTTAGCAGAACGTTTTTCACTTATACGACTTACGTGGTACACTAACTTAGGGCAACTTCCATTATCTATCTTAACCGTTATCTATGATTCCCGAACAGTTGGTTGAGAATTCGTCAACAGATCAACAGGCAAACTGTCGGCCAATAGTCCATCGGCCAGCGGCAGGAGACCTACAGAAGACTGACAGTCGGCGGATAGGAAATCTTCAATTTTACCCACAAGAGGCGCTGCGATCCCACACATTTAAACTAAGCAACAGAAAGACCGAGACTTTCAACAACGAACCAATCATTTTTCGGAGTTTTGCACAATCAATTATAAGTGTTTCATTTGACTCTGAAAATAAATTACTGATCAACGCTTATACTTAAGATTGTGCAAACAGTAAGACTCTGTTCCCCGCATGTTTATACTTGACAAACTATTATATGATAGTTCATGAGGCTTCAAAGCATATACTATCTTAGCTTACCTCAATAATGACATCATGTTCATCGGTTGTGTTTCGCTTGCGATAAAACTTTAATGTTGTTACGCCGTCCTGTTCACTTGAGTTGATCAACACCCAGTCTTGCTGTGAATCTAGCGTTGATGCGTTATAACCATTGGTGAAATAATCCTGGTGGAATAAGTTGTACAATTCACATATGTTTGCATAGCCTTTCGTTGAAACACTCCCATTTCATTTTGTTTCTTTAGCCTTTTCACGTAACACATACATTGCATCAAAATACAGTGGAATCTCCGATAAGGAGACACCATCGAGACCAGAAAAAGTGTCCCCTCGAACCCTTTTCACTCCCAAGGCCAGGAGGGTGCCAAACATCAATATTCAAGAATTCAAGAAAAATTCCCAAAATTAATTTTGTAAAATATTGGAAAACAAATGATACCATGCAAAAGTACTGCCGAAGAGGTTTCATTTGAATGGTCACATCATAGGATTTCGTTCAGAGACTCAAAAGTTAGAACAAATGATACCATGCAAAAGTACTGCCGAAGAGGTTTCATTTGAGTGGTCCATAGTTAATAGAACAAACTGGTTATGAAGCTCATCAAATTTCAAAAAGAGTGTACAAAGCTGCTTTGTTTTATGTTGAACGAACCGTGACCCTGCACATTGTTTTGTTTAACGTGTGAGCCCAAATGTTTCTACTGGTCAGTTGCTCATATGCATTTCAATACCTTTTGTGTTTTGTGCAGGGTCAAGGCAAACGAACAAAAGAAATGGAGAACAAAAACATATAACAAAGGACTGACTGAGTTTCATAACCAGTTTGTTCTATTAACTATGAATGGTCACATCATAGGATTTCGTTCAGAGACTCAAAAGTTAGAACTACACTACATGTCTCCATGATTGACTCTGGGAGTGAAAGGGTTTTAAAATAGAGGTATCCAATAGAGGTGTAATAGAGGTAATAATTCTGACAATCTTATGATGATATGCGCGTTTGAGAGTAGACAAAATCCAAATAAATCTGCATGATGGGTCTAACACAGCGGATTTGTTGAGTGGCAGACAAATCCAGGCATTCGTGCCAGTAACAGATGGGTAAAAGAAATAGCAAAAGATCGTAATTTTTACAAAGATCAAGATGTTTTTTTTTTAATTTGTAAGACATGTTTCGATGTGACTCACATCTTCGTCAGTTACAAAGAAACATCGAAACATGTCTTACATGTCTTACAAATTAAAAAAACGTCTTTATCTTTTTAAAAATTACGAGTCTTTTACCCATCTGTTTTTGGCTGCTTTCTCGACCATAATAAAATATATCATCTACCTTTGTATGGCAAAGAACACAGAAAGGGGAGATTTGTTATTGGTTGATAAAAAAAATGGACAACTTAATTAAGTTTTTTTTGCTTGTCTTTTTTTTTTTTAATGAAGGGGAAAGTGTATCGCATGCCGTATAGTGATATTCAAAGGTAGCAGTTCTTATGCTTCAATATGAATATGGGTAAAAACTATATTTTCTATCTGCGTCTTTTATATCTTACAAATATTTATTATTAGGAATATTTTAAGAATTTTCTACGCTGTAGCCTGATTTTCACTAAACTATAAGCGGAAGCATAAAGCCTGGTTATACTACAGTACCTACTTAACCATAATCACCTTAATTAATGTGGTGTTGATATAGGTGATCTATGGTTCATTGGAAAGTGTGAATGAGTGTATTCGAAAGTCGCAATTTCAAGTAAACAAACTAATTCCAGAATTAACGTATCTTCCCTGCAAGTAAAATTCAACAACCTAAGAACACTTAGACAAACACGGTGGCCATGCAAATGATGGTCAGAATCTAAAAACTGAAGCGTTGAAGGGTGGCTCGCTAACAGTGGAGAAGACATGCATAATATATATATATATATTTTTTGAAATTCAATAAAAAATCATGCCACATCTTTAATCAGTAGACTGTCGTAATAAAATACCTCGTTTCAAATCGACTCCTCTCTCGTGATTGTGTAAGTGGATGGGTAGGGTAAAAAAGGAAGGTAATAAAGTAATGCATGTAAATAACCGAAAACATGAGAGCTTAGATCATGGCTTCCTATAAATGAAATTTTGCAATGAAATGCATTTTAAACTGAGATGTGTGCAGACGTTAAGCGAGTGCAATTTTGATGGGTTTGGTCACTTTAGGATATAAACAATCAAACTAAAACTTAGAAATATCCAATTATGGTTTTGGAATTGCCTTAGATCCATTTGTTCATCAAATATAGTTCACTTTTATGCCTCAATCATTGAATCTCAAGTGGAAACATGGCGGAAAATGACGTAAAAACACCCCTTCTGAAAACGTCGCTAGTTTTTCTTAACAGGTTTAATTGTAAGACCACATTTCCATCTAGTGCATGGCAAAAAAAAACTATTCAGTTGCTTTATGTTGTGTAAATTAAACCCAAGACAACCGTTGGAAGTAAAGTAATTGACTCGCTGACTGATGAGAAGAGAAAAGAATCGTTACCTGTAGATAACCTGTACCATTAATATTGCTTAGTACTCCACCAACCGCCTGATCATAAGCTGATTGGTTTTCCATAATGCCGAGAGAAGCATTCAAACCGAAGCCAAACGTGACCCAGCCTGTAGCTTTAACTTTCACCAAAAACTCGAACGTATCTGAGGTCTCGTTAAAATTGTATGTGATATTGTAGTTGCCATTGTTAAGGATTATGGTGTTTAAAAACACATCGCTACTTTTTGTGCAAGTAAAAACAAGCGCCAGCAGGCATAATTGAGAAAAGGCCATTTTTTAAAATTGCAAAAAGAAAGGACTGACTTCGCGTGAAAAGCAAAATGATTAAGTCTGTTCCCATAAGTATGTTACTCTTTGCTACAAAAGACCAATACGTTTAATAGCTTTTGTTTGTTTATGAATTTCACTGATATTGTTTTTCAGCGGTTTTGCTCAGTGTGGAATAGGTTCCAATATCACGCTGTCGGCAAATAAAAGTAGATAACCAAGCTCTCAGTAACGTCACTAGATCAAGTGATAACAAACACGGAAGTTTATAAACCTTTCTCGTTTCTAAGACGTGTTTCTATCTTCGAAGCCTTTGGTTGCAACCGTACAAAGTATTGTACGTGTGTGAGAACTATTGTAGCCTCGCCCTCTTCCTGACACGCGTAGATCGGATTTCCAAATAAGGACAATCCGAGATAACCAAATAAGAAGAACACGTGAGAGGAAAGATTTTTGACACTGAGAAAAATAAGCGAGTTTGCGAGTATTGTACTGTGAGAAAAATAAGCGAGTTTGCGAGTATTGTACTGTGAGATTAATGCAAGTAACGCATATTGTGTGATTTCTTGTTGTACCAGTTGAGAGTTCGGAACAATGGATAATTATTCAGTTCTAAGAAAGCTAAGTGCTGAGGACAATTGAGCAGTATAGCCAAGTTCCTGTAGTAGTATTTGTCATGATTTAATGTGGTGAAGTGAACAAAATGTTAGAGACTGAAAACACAATTTCGGCCCTTCGGACGAGATAAGGGCGCCCCTTTTCTCTGGATCCGCCACTGGTTTTAATTTTCGCCTTTCGAGTCCGACTGTGGATGAAACCCAAATTAGTGTGGTTGTACAGATAAAAGCTGTTGTGCCAAGCAATTTCTCTTGTGAAGTTGTTAGTTTGGCAATTTTTTTATGTTAAATTTTGCAAACTATAAACGTCTATTTGTCCACCACTCAAAGCAGATCAGGAGTGTTATAAGAAGGTGGGACTCAACTAAGGTATTGCTTTGTCCGTTAAAGACGCTAACAACAGCTTTTGACGAACAAACATGGTGGGAGTTCAAAGGTTTAAAAGAGAATTCCAAGTTAACGTTTGATCCCCTGCTTTCACGTTTCCCAAACTTGTTTCGTTTGGGAATTTAAGGTATCCTTTCAAAGTTGTCCTGGAAAAATATATGAAGACGCCACATATAACCTTCACAGCGGCACATACCCATATAGGGTAGATATCAGAGCACCGCCGTCCCCTCCACCCCCTTCCACCCCCCTTGGACTCCAGGGGCACTATCAAATGCGAAGTTCCGGACCTCTGCAAACACTGCAAAACTGCCTTATGCATGATGATGTCACCAGCTCAAAATTCACCACCAAGCCACGTTTGTACTGCATTCCTTGCAAACCTTTGACAAGTTCACGTTGTTTTTAAGTTGGTATTCTTTTCAACTTTGCTCTTTTGAGAATACATTGATGAGATTGTCACAGATTTACACTTCGAAAGCGAGGCTCTAGGGTGAAATTAGCTAGTCTGACGTAAACATGCATAAGGGCTATTGACCATGCACACCACCAAGTCAGTCGAATAATTGTGACTTTTTATTGTTATTGGTACTCTGAAGTAACTTTTACTTAATGAAAGAACTGACAATGACGAAAAATAAAAAAAGATTACAATTTGTTCGCCCTTTAGAGTGTTTGCACATGACGCCATAAAAATTCAAAAATCTAAAGTATAAATCCTACAAATCTGTTTAACATGGTATGTGAATACCAGTGTTATGATCTTTCACCGTGAAAATTGTAGGTTTTAACGATGTTTTGCTTGCGAAGGTTTTAATTGTGTCACGCAATTCGTCACGCTATTTCAGATAAGCCGTCAAAATAAACAAAATTGAACCAGTTGAAAGTTATTTTTGTACAATAAATGCTTATAAGCCGATTAAATGACACTTATAGCGAATACAATATGTTCTGATAAGATTTTTGGCCGCCATGTTGGTGTCCCTATTAAAAGTGGGGCACCAAGATGGCCGCTCCATACATTTCTTACTAAAAATGTCCCCCCCGGGAGGGGGGGGGAGGTACTCCCTTATATACGCTATATAGGTATGTGCCGCCCGATAGAGTAGGGTTTTTTAGGTGCTCAGTCCTTAAATAGGGTATCCTTTTTGGTATTGTGGCCCTTAGATATTTCTTAGATAGTCACTAAATTGCAGTATCCACCCCAACGCACAAAACGAAAAAGATATGGTCTGTTAAAACTGGGTCTTAAAAAGGGTATCAAATCTCGATTTTCTACCCTTAAATAGGGTCAGGATTTGAGAACCTTGGCGGCACACACCTAAAATGTCCAATACTTGTTCGCCTATAAACTCTTGAACGAAATGCTCTTGCGCTTCAAAATTTGGCCCAGTTGTGTAGTTTTAAACTCTTTACAATTCCATAAACATTTTGAAATCGAAAACTGTTGTTTAATGCTTTTGAATTTTGACATGACGGAAGTGAAAACACTCTATAACCGGTAATTCACTAAATACATCAAGAAAATAAATAAAAATACCAACACACGTTAATTTAAAGCCATGAAACACTTTCATAGCTGAGTCAATACCATTCTCACTAAGATTGTGTCAGTGTCTAATAGTGTGATTAAGCGAGTTACAGATCTGTTTACCCCAATTTCACATGCAGCTAAAGAGATAAATAGTTAAATAACAATGCGTGTAAGCACTAGGCAATCCTCTATTGTTCTGCGGCATTCCGCTTTCCCCACATACGATTGTTTAGATTTTCTTACTGAGAATGCATCAACCTATGGACAACACATAAAATGTACTGAAACTTTATTTTAAATAGAAATTTCTTTTGTGTTACAAGATTTTATCCAATCATGAGACTCCAAAACAATGGCCAAGAAAGGCTTCTAATTTTCCATGTTTCCCACATAGAAATTTTGCTGCATTAAAACTCAGAATAGTTTTCACTAAAAGGGAATCAATAAGAAAACTAAGAGGAATAAATGCGCTATCTGATGAAGTGATAGTAGATTTTCATGTTTTAGCCAATGAGGTGGAGGGTTTCAACAATATCACAATTAACACCTTTCTGCATTCCTTGCCGTTGGGTTGCCTAGTTCTTACTAGGACTATTACTTAAACTATGGACCATTTCAAAAACGAAGGGCACCTTGGGACGAGTGGCCGCGCATTTAACTATGCACGTTTTATTTAAGAGGTGTAAAGAAATAGCGTAGCGAGACTTGCTGCACGAAACTTTGCAGCGTATTTCACCCATTTTCACACAAATTAAGGAGTCTATTCACAGGCTACTTTTTATGTAGGTATTAAATTGTTTTGTGAAAAACGTTTCTGATGTTTCGTTAGATAGGGTTTCTGCTCGTTTATTGCATGGGTGATCTTGATTTTACTCAGTCATTCGTTGGTCTAAACAAGCGTCCTCTATTTTCTGTTCAAATTATTAAAAAAGGTGGCAAGTGACCAGCCTCGTCCTTGGGGCCGAGCGACCTCACATTCCATAACGGGCCGAGGAGGACTGCGAACGAGGCTGGTAGGTGACAGCTCCTTAGAACCAGAGGAGGATGGTAAGAAAAACAATGCCACAAAAGCTTGCGCGCAGGGAGGAGGCCGCTGCTTGTGTCGGGATAGGTTGCTCGGAAACCAGCACGACTTTCTCGGGGCTAACTCCCCTATTAGAATGTCTATTAAAATTTCTTTCGTCAGTGGTGTCCATGTCATCATAGGCCCATATTAAATACACTCCTCTGCCAGGCTGCAATCAAAAACGAAACAAAATAACATTTAGAAAACGTTTTTTGTCAATTTATTGCAGTCTTTACGTATTTGCTCTGGTTTTGCATTCCTATGCTTTGTGATTGGTTAAAAAAGAATCGCAACGCTTTCTCATCCAATCAGGGTTAAAACGCTCTGTCATGTTTTATTAGGAATATTACTAAGGGATATATGGTAAATGATGGTTGTTTAAAAAATCACGTGGGGAAACTGGTTATTCCACAGTTAACGTGTGTGAGTACTTTTCAAAATCCTAAAATTGAAAGTTTATCAGAGATTTGTCATGTTCCATTGACCGGAACTTATGGCCTGGAACTGACAAGACGGCCAAGTAAATTAAATGCTCAATTCCGGTTTACAACTTCCGTTCGGGAATGTTGGACTATATTTTAATCAATTAAATTTGTCCCGCAGATGTTTTGTTTTAATAAACCAAATTAGACATATTTTTATTCCAAGAGAAATTGCCAGAATGTGAGACAAACAAAATTATCGATTGAGATTGGCCATCCGCGCTCTAATTTCTCAGCGTAATTAGCACGCGGTCACGCAGCTGTCCAATTACAGCTATCCAAAAACAACTTTTTGGAAGTGGATAGCTGTAATTGGACACCAACGTTGCACGCACGTCAATCAGGCGCCCTAAAATAAGTGTTGTTTGCCTACTGGTTTCAAAACTGATATAAAATTTCCCAAGCCTCAAATGTCGAAAAAACTCAAAATATACTTTTAAATCTCATTTTTTTTTTTTGTTATCATGATACGATTAATTAGTAATTGGACTTTGTGACGTATAATTCAGGGGTAATCATGCTCGTAATTTTAAATTTTCCTCGCTCTACGTCCGAATACTCGCTGAATTGTACTTCATAATACTGTTACTAAGTATAATAGTAATCTTCTTAATTAGTAGAGTATACGATTAAACTCGACATGTGTGAGGTTGACTAATATTGTAAGGAATGTACTTACCATGAAAGCTAAATCTTCATCATCATTGGTATCACGTGGTCTTTCAAACATCAGTTCGGTGTATCCACCTTCTTCAGATGCACTGAGGAGGGTGTAGTCCTGGCTAGAGTCAGGGACAGGTTGTAGACGTCCTCGAGTAAAATAATCCTGAAAATGTGACAGTTAAAGCTCTTAAAACTTCGTTTTGTGTCTGGGAACTGAAACAGTTCTTTTCTGTCACCGATATTTGTTTGTCCAGTGAATCTTTAACACAACGCGAGTAGCTATAATCATACTATTATTGTTCTCGCTACCATGGTTGTGGTCAAGGGGTCACCCTGTATTAAGCGGTCAGTTGAAAAAGCCCCGGGAAAGTCTCCCCTTAATTACTGTAATCAAAACCTTTATTAACCTTCGGACGTACAAGGGGGATGCCACCCCCCTCCTTAAGGTTTTTCTCCGATTTTTTCAAGACCATTTAAGCTAAGATTAGCGCATGGCGTCTTTAGAAGCTGTTCGTTTATCCTTGAGACACATTTTGGTAAAGTTTGGCGACAACCGGTTGCTATGGTAACGAGATATGACGTCATAAGTGGCATGTGGTCAAGCCATTTTTGAATCAAAATGAGTGTTTTTCACCTTTTTTCGGTGAAAATAAATACACAATGCTACCAAAAGCATGAAAATGTTTAATTGTATGTTATTATGTAACTCTAGAAAAAAATATATTTGCTATTTCCGCATTTGTCCGATAAATTTGAATTTTTAGTAAAATCCAAGATGGCGGCCATCTTGGCGGCCATTTTGGATGACGTCATGGAACCCCAGCAGCGCCACAACCCATAATATTTATCTTATCTTGTAGAGCACATCACTGGCTATCTATTATACGTGAAATATTTCCGTAATATCGCAATATCGCAAAAATCCAAGGGGGATTCCAACAAGCTCCCCCTCCCTGTACCACGGTGGGGGTATAAGTTTGCGGGTATGTCCGAGTGTTAATCGTTTACAGAACACCCCATTCTGCCAGGGCGTGATACAGTCGACTGAACGCGCCCTTTACTTATTATTGAGTCGTGCCTTGGCTCTGAGCCAAGGCGACGACTATATAAAATGGGCAGAAAAAAAGTTGGGATTTTCAAGTAGTTTATAGCCTGAGGCGAAGTGTTAGTGACGTCATATCAGTTGATATAGCAACTTCAAGCTCATGGATGATTGGATTTATTTACAACATAAGAAAAAGGAAAATGACGAAACGAAACATATCAAGTAAAAGGAACTTACATTATTGCCGGGTTTGGCGAGAGTTCCATTCGAAAACGATTTCGTTTTCTTTCTTTTCGAGCAACAGATAAATGGAAGTATTTAAAAGTTGACCTTTCATGCACGAGTGATTGCGAAAGACTGATTAAAGGTTTCAAATGACGTACAGTGTAGTAACGTTCGTGACAGATCATCTAGTGTGACCGGAAAAGCGACTGTACATGTAAAACAAATCATAACAATATATTGAATTAATTCTCGTACCTTAGGGGCACTTACAAGACCCTTAAAGCTTCTTAAAGCACGACCTCACTACTCGGAGAGTTGTTGTTCTTGTTCTGTTAAAATCTCACGGCATAAAACAAACTTACGTTTATATATCCTTGTCCGTTTCTGAATCCACCGACAATCACGTCATAGTTGACCATGTTGTTTGGTGCTGTTTCGGCGAAACCAAATCCAACCCAACCAGTTGTCTTCACTCTCAAGTGGTAGTACATCTTGTCATTTTGATCATCAAATCGCCATAGCAAACAAAATCGGTTGTTGTCATAACAATCAGTAAACATTGCTGTAGAGAGAGAAACAAAAAAAATATTCTATGTTGAGGCCTTATAAGGGCTAGTTCTCACTAGCGACGTGTCGGAAGCATAAGAAGCCTTTCGTTCTAGTTCAATTGGAAACGGAAGGTTTCCTTTATCTTCCGATTCCGCTTCTGCTTCCGTCGTTTTGATTTCCACCAGATCGTAAGGTTCTTGCGATTCCGACTCCGATTGCGATTCCGCTTCCATCGCTTCCGGCACTAGTGGGAACCAGCTCTAACATGAAAGTTTCTTCTCATAGTTCAATTTTCTTGCAAGAAACATATTATATATTCTTCTGCAAGAAAAATAATATATTTAACCGCTGGTTTCGAAAGGTGAGACATTTTCAAAAGACAAAAGCCGAGATCACGTGATACAAGACAACTACGGCCGCCAATTTGTAAAATTTCCGATGTTCTAGTAGTGAATCCATTAGGTTCCGAGTGGAACAAAGGGCGTCGACAGTGCTGCGCCATCGGACTCTATTTATAGCTGTTTTCTTTGCCGTGTGCCAGGTGATGTTGGCTTCTTTGAGCTCCCCTTCTACTGATCTCCTCCAGGTTTTCACTGGCCTTCCCACCTGTTCTGGGGTCAATTTAATAGATCTTTTAAAATTGTAACTTACAAGTGTAGCTATTGTTTTCAACCTCTGAAACAAAGGCTACACTTGTAAAAGTTTTATTAAATTGACCCCTGGTCGCTAGTTCTTCATTTGACCTGATAGCTTAGTTGGAAAACACATAGCACCGCTATCACAAGCTCGTGGGATCCATTAAAGACTGAATTTTTCGCGCTTCCTTGGCAGTAACAATTTTGCGACATCTTACATTTAATTAGTTACTATCAATTAAAAAAGCCTCGTTTTCAATTTCGCCCTCTGAAATAGCACAACAATAGTAAATAAATGAATAAATAATAATAATAATATAATAAAATAAAATAATAATAATAGAGGTTTTGCACGGCAGCCATGTTGCATGGCAGGAACAATAGATTCTTTTCCCTATGGAAAAGAATGTTCTTTCTAATGTAAAACATTTTCATTGTTCCTGCCATGCAACATGGCTGCCGTGCAAAACATCTATAATTTCATCTTTTATTGATAACAAAGCTAACTAAAAAATCTTATTTTACAATTAATTTCACTTAAAAAACTATTCAGTCAAAACACTATTTACATTATTCCTTTCGATTAAAAAAAAGACACTTAATTTCGATTAAGAAAATTCATTCCATTAAAAATATATCGTATATTCGAAAAAAAGAAAAAAAATCAATAAAATAAAATTGCATGTAATATATAGGTATCTCACCTGGTACTTGCACGACTTTTTCAGGGCTAACTCCCCTATTAGAATGTCTATTAAAATTTCTTTCGTCAGTGGTGTCCATGTCATCATAGGCCCATATTAAATACACTCCTTTGCCAGGCTGCAATCAAAAACGAAACAAAATAACATTAAGAAAACCTTTTTTTGTCAATTTATTGCAGTCTTTACGTATTTTTTAGTAAGGGATATATGGTAAATGATGGTTGTTTAAAAAATCACGTGGGGAAACTGGTTATTCCACAGTTAACGTGTGTGAGTACTTTTCAAAATCCTAAAATTGAAAGTTTATCAGAGATTTGTCATGTTCCATTGACACTTATGGAACTTATGGCCTTATGGAACTTATGGCCTGGAACTGACAAGACGGCCAAGTAAATTGAATGCTCAATTCCGGTTTACAACATCCGTTAGGGAATGTTGGACTATATTTTAATCAATTAAATTTGTCTCGCAGATGTTTTGTTTGAATAAACCAAATTAGACATTATATTTTTATTCCAAGAAAAATTGCCAGAATGTGAGACAAACAAAATTATCGATTGTGATTGGCCATCCGCGCTCTAATTTCTCAGCGTAATTAGCACGCGGTCACGCAGCTGTCCAATTACAGCTATCCAAAAACAACTTTTTGGAAGTGGATAGCTGTAATTGGACACCAACGTTGCACGCACGTCAATCAGGCGCCCTAAAATAAGTGTTGTTTGCCTACTGGTTTCAAAACTGATATAAAATTTCCCAAGCCTCAAATGTCGAAAAAACTCAAAATATACTTTTAAATCTCATTTTTTTTTGTTATCATGATACGATTAATTAGTAATTGGACTTCGTGACGTATAATTCAGGGGTAATCATGCTCGTAATTTTAAATTTTCCTCGCTCTACGTCCGAATACTCGCTGAATTGTACTTCATAATACTGTTACTAAGTATAATAGTAATTGTCCAATTACTACTTCTTAATTAGTAGAGTATACGATTAAACTCGACATGGGTGAGGTTGACTAATATTGTAAGGAATGTACTTACCATAAAAGCTAAATCTTCATCATCATTTGTATCACGTGGTCTTTCAAACATCAGTTCGGTGTATCCACCTTCTTCAGATGCACTGAGGAGGGTGTAGTCCTGGCTAGAGTCAGGGACAGGTTGCAGACGTCCTCGAGTAAAATAATCCTGAAAATGTGACAGTTAAAGCTCTTAAAACTTCGTTTTGTGTCTGGGAACTGAAACAGTTCTTTTCTGTCACCGATATTTGTTTGTCCAGTGAATCTTTAACACAACGCGAGTAGCTATAATCATACTATTATTGTTCTCGCTACCATGGTTGTGGTCAAGGGGTCACCCTGTATTAAGCGGTCAGTTGAAAAAGCCCCGGGAAAGTCTCCCCTTAATTACTGTAATCAAAACTTTTATTAACCTTCGGACGTACAAGGGGGATGCCACCCCCCTCCTTAAGGTTTTTCTCCGATTTTTTCAAGACCATTTAAGCTAAGATTAGCGTATGGCGTCTTTAGAAGCTGTTCGTTTATCCTTGAGACACATTTTGGTAAAGTTTGGCGACAACCGGTTGCTATGGTAACGAGATATGACGTCATAAGTGGCATGTGGTCAAGCCATTTTTGAATCAAAATGAGTGTTTTTCACCTTTTTTCGGTGAAAATAAATACACAATGCTACCAAAAGCATGAAAATGTTTAATTGTATGTTATTATGTAACTCTAGAAAAAAATATATTTGCTATTTCCGCATTTGTCCGATAAATTTGAATTTTTAGTAAAATCCAAGATGGCGGCCATCTTGGCGGCCATTTTGGATGACGTCATGGAACCCCAGCAGCGCCACAACCCATAATATTTATCTTATCTTGTAGAGCACATCACTGGCTATCTATTATACGTGAAATATTTCCGTAATATCGCAATATCGCAAAAATCCAAGGGGGATTCCAACAAGCTCCCCCTCCCTGTACCACGGTGGGGGTATAAGTTTGCGGGTATGTCCGAGTGTTAATCGTTTACAGAACACCCCATTCTGCCAGGGCGTGATACAGTCGACTGAACGCGCCCTTTACTTATTATTGAGTCGTGCCTTGGCTCTGAGCCAAGGCGACGACTATATAAAATGGGCAGAAAAAAAGTTGGGATTTTCAAGTAGTTTATAGCCTGAGGCGAAGTGTTAGTGACGTCATATCAGTTGATATAGCAACTTCAAGCTCATGGATGATTGGATTTATTTACAACATAAGAAAAAGGAAAATGACGAAACGAAACATATCAAGTAAAAGGAACTTACATTATTGCCGGGTTTGGCGAGAGTTCCATTCGAAAACGATTTCGTTTTCTTTCTTTTCGAGCAACAGATAAATGGAAGTATTTAAAAGTTGACCTTTCATGCACGAGTGATTGCGAAAGACTGATTAAAGGTTTCAAATGACGTACAGTGTAGTAACGTTCGTGACAGATCATCTAGTGTGACCGGAAAAGCGACTGTACATGTAAAACAAATCATAACAATATATTGAATTAATTCTCGTACCTTAGGGGCACTTACAAGACCCTTAAAGCTTCTTAAAGCACGACCTCACTACTCGGAGAGTTGTTGTTCTTGTTCTGTTAAAATCTCACGGCATAAAACAAACTTACGTTTATATATCCTTGTCCGTTTCTGAATCCACCGACAATCACGTCATAGTTGACCATGTTGTTTGGTGCTGTTTCGGCGAAACCAAATCCAACCCAACCAGTTGTCTTCACTCTCAAGTGGTAGTACATCTTGTCATTTTGATCATCAAATCGCCATAGCAAACAAAATCGGTTGTTGTCATAACAATCAGTAAACATTGCTGTAGAGAGAGAAACAAAAAAAATATTCTATGTTGAGGCCTTATAAGGGCTAGTTCTCACTAGCGACGTGTCGGAAGCATAAGAAGCCTTTCGTTCTAGTTCAATTGGAAACGGAAGGTTTCCTTTATCTTCCGATTCCGCTTCTGCTTCCGTCGTTTTGATTTCCACCAGATCGTAAGGTTCTTGCGATTCCGACTCCGATTGCGATTCCGCTTCCATCGCTTCCGGCACTAGTGGGAACCAGCTCTAACATGAAAGTTTCTTCTCATAGTTCAATTTTCTTGCAAGAAACATATTATATATTCTTCTGCAAGAAAAATAATATATTTAACCGCTGGTTTCGAAAGGTGAGACATTTTCAAAAGACAAAAGCCGAGATCACGTGATACAAGACAACTACGGCCGCCAATTTGTAAAATTTCCGATGTTCTAGTAGTGAATCCATTAGGTTCCGAGTGGAACAAAGGGCGTCGACAGTGCTGCGCCATCGGACTCTATTTATAGCTGTTTTCTTTGCCGTGTGCCAGGTGATGTTGGCTTCTTTGAGCTCCCCTTCTACTGATCTCCTCCAGGTTTTCACTGGCCTTCCCACCTGTTCTGGGGTCAATTTAATAGATCTTTTAAAATTGTAACTTACAAGTGTAGCTATTGTTTTCAACCTCTGAAACAAAGGCTACACTTGTAAAAGTTTTATTAAATTGACCCCTGGTCGCTAGTTCTTCATTTGACCTGATAGCTTAGTTGGAAAACACATAGCACCGCTATCACAAGCTCGTGGGATCCATTAAAGACTGAATTTTTCGCGCTTCCTTGGCAGTAACAATTTTGCGACATCTTACATTTAATTAGTTACTATCAATTAAAAAAGCCTCGTTTTCAATTTCGCCCTCTGAAATAGCACAACAATAGTAAATAAATGAATAAATAATAATAATAATATAATAAAATAAAATAATAATAATAGAGGTTTTGCACGGCAGCCATGTTGCATGGCAGGAACAATAGATTCTTTTCCCTATGGAAAAGAATGTTCTTTCTAATGTAAAACATTTTCATTGTTCCTGCCATGCAACATGGCTGCCGTGCAAAACATCTATAATTTCATCTTTTATTGATAACAAAGCTAACTAAAAAATCTTATTTTACAATTAATTTCACTTAAAAAACGATTCAGTCAAAACACTATTTACATTATTCCTTTCGATTAAAAAAAAGACACTTAATTTCGATTAAGAAAATTCATTCCATTAAAAATATATCGTATATTCGAAAAAAAGAAAAAAAATCAATAAAATAAAATTGCATGTAATATATAGGTATCTCACCTGGTACTTGCACGACTTTTTCAGGGCTAACTCCCCTATTAGAATGTCTATTAAAATTTCTTTCGTCAGTGGTGTCCATGTCATCATAGGCCCATATTAAATACACTCCTTTGCCAGGCTGCAATCAAAAACGAAACAAAATAACATTAAGAAAACCTTTTTTTGTCAATTTATTGCAGTCTTTACGTATTTTTTAGTAAGGGATATATGGTAAATGATGGTTGTTTAAAAAATCACGTGGGGAAACTGGTTATTCCACAGTTAACGTGTGTGAGTACTTTTCAAAATCCTAAAATTGAAAGTTTATCAGAGATTTGTCATGTTCCATTGACACTTATGGAACTTATGGCCTTATGGAACTTATGGCCTGGAACTGACAAGACGGCCAAGTAAATTGAATGCTCAATTCCGGTTTACAACATCCGTTAGGGAATGTTGGACTATATTTTAATCAATTAAATTTGTCTCGCAGATGTTTTGTTTGAATAAACCAAATTAGACATTATATTTTTATTCCAAGAAAAATTGCCAGAATGTGAGACAAACAAAATTATCGATTGTGATTGGCCATCCGCGCTCTAATTTCTCAGCGTAATTAGCACGCGGTCACGCAGCTGTCCAATTACAGCTATCCAAAAACAACTTTTTGGAAGTGGATAGCTGTAATTGGACACCAACGTTGCACGCACGTCAATCAGGCGCCCTAAAATAAGTGTTGTTTGCCTACTGGTTTCAAAACTGATATAAAATTTCCCAAGCCTCAAATGTCGAAAAAACTCAAAATATACTTTTAAATCTCATTTTTTTTTGTTATCATGATACGATTAATTAGTAATTGGACTTCGTGACGTATAATTCAGGGGTAATCATGCTCGTAATTTTAAATTTTCCTCGCTCTACGTCCGAATACTCGCTGAATTGTACTTCATAATACTGTTACTAAGTATAATAGTAATTGTCCAATTACTACTTCTTAATTAGTAGAGTATACGATTAAACTCGACATGGGTGAGGTTGACTAATATTGTAAGGAATGTACTTACCATAAAAGCTAAATCTTCATCATCATTTGTATCACGTGGTCTTTCAAACATCAGTTCGGTGTATCCACCTTCTTCAGATGCACTGAGGAGGGTGTAGTCCTGGCTAGAGTCAGGGACAGGTTGCAGACGTCCTCGAGTAAAATAATCCTGAAAATGTGACAGTTAAAGCTCTTAAAACTTCGTTTTGTGTCTGGGAACTGAAACAGTTCTTTTCTGTCACCGATATTTGTTTGTCCAGTGAATCTTTAACACAACGCGAGTAGCTATAATCATACTATTATTGTTCTCGCTACCATGGTTGTGGTCAAGGGGTCACCCTGTATTAAGCGGTCAGTTGAAAAAGCCCCGGGAAAGTCTCCCCTTAATTACTGTAATCAAAACTTTTATTAACCTTCGGACGTACAAGGGGGATGCCACCCCCCTCCTTAAGGTTTTTCTCCGATTTTTTCAAGACCATTTAAGCTAAGATTAGCGTATGGCGTCTTTAGAAGCTGTTCGTTTATCCTTGAGACACATTTTGGTAAAGTTTGGCGACAACCGGTTGCTATGGTAACGAGATATGACGTCATAAGTGGCATGTGGTCAAGCCATTTTTGAATCAAAATGAGTGTTTTTCACCTTTTTTCGGTGAAAATAAATACACAATGCTACCAAAAGCATGAAAATGTTTAATTGTATGTTATTATGTAACTCTAGAAAAAAATATATTTGCTATTTCCGCATTTGTCCGATAAATTTGAATTTTTAGTAAAATCCAAGATGGCGGCCATCTTGGCGGCCATTTTGGATGACGTCATGGAACCCCAGCAGCGCCACAACCCATAATATTTATCTTATCTTGTAGAGCACATCACTGGCTATCTATTATACGTGAAATATTTCCGTAATATCGCAATATCGCAAAAATCCAAGGGGGATTCCAACAAGCTCCCCCTCCCTGTACCACGGTGGGGGTATAAGTTTGCGGGTATGTCCGAGTGTTAATCGTTTACAGAACACCCCATTCTGCCAGGGCGTGATACAGTCGACTGAACGCGCCCTTTACTTATTATTGAGTCGTGCCTTGGCTCTGAGCCAAGGCGACGACTATATAAAATGGGCAGAAAAAAAGTTGGGATTTTCAAGTAGTTTATAGCCTGAGGCGAAGTGTTAGTGACGTCATATCAGTTGATATAGCAACTTCAAGCTCATGGATGATTGGATTTATTTACAACATAAGAAAAAGGAAAATGACGAAACGAAACATATCAAGTAAAAGGAACTTACATTATTGCCGGGTTTGGCGAGAGTTCCATTCGAAAACGATTTCGTTTTCTTTCTTTTCGAGCAACAGATAAATGGAAGTATTTAAAAGTTGACCTTTCATGCACGAGTGATTGCGAAAGACTGATTAAAGGTTTCAAATGACGTACAGTGTAGTAACGTTCGTGACAGATCATCTAGTGTGACCGGAAAAGCGACTGTACATGTAAAACAAATCATAACAATATATTGAATTAATTCTCGTACCTTAGGGGCACTTACAAGACCCTTAAAGCTTCTTAAAGCACGACCTCACTACTCGGAGAGTTGTTGTTCTTGTTCTGTTAAAATCTCACGGCATAAAACAAACTTACGTTTATATATCCTTGTCCGTTTCTGAATCCACCGACAATCACGTCATAGTTGACCATGTTGTTTGGTGCTGTTTCGGCGAAACCAAATCCAACCCAACCAGTTGTCTTCACTCTCAAGTGGTAGTACATCTTGTCATTTTGATCATCAAATCGCCATAGCAAACAAAATCGGTTGTTGTCATAACAATCAGTAAACATTGCTGTAGAGAGAGAAACAAAAAAAATATTCTATGTTGAGGCCTTATAAGGGCTAGTTCTCACTAGCGACGTGTCGGAAGCATAAGAAGCCTTTCGTTCTAGTTCAATTGGAAACGGAAGGTTTCCTTTATCTTCCGATTCCGCTTCTGCTTCCGTCGTTTTGATTTCCACCAGATCGTAAGGTTCTTGCGATTCCGACTCCGATTGCGATTCCGCTTCCATCGCTTCCGGCACTAGTGGGAACCAGCTCTAACATGAAAGTTTCTTCTCATAGTTCAATTTTCTTGCAAGAAACATATTATATATTCTTCTGCAAGAAAAATAATATATTTAACCGCTGGTTTCGAAAGGTGAGACATTTTCAAAAGACAAAAGCCGAGATCACGTGATACAAGACAACTACGGCCGCCAATTTGTAAAATTTCCGATGTTCTAGTAGTGAATCCATTAGGTTCCGAGTGGAACAAAGGGCGTCGACAGTGCTGCGCCATCGGACTCTATTTATAGCTGTTTTCTTTGCCGTGTGCCAGGTGATGTTGGCTTCTTTGAGCTCCCCTTCTACTGATCTCCTCCAGGTTTTCACTGGCCTTCCCACCTGTTCTGGGGTCAATTTAATAGATCTTTTAAAATTGTAACTTACAAGTGTAGCTATTGTTTTCAACCTCTGAAACAAAGGCTACACTTGTAAAAGTTTTATTAAATTGACCCCTGGTCGCTAGTTCTTCATTTGACCTGATAGCTTAGTTGGAAAACACATAGCACCGCTATCACAAGCTCGTGGGATCCATTAAAGACTGAATTTTTCGCGCTTCCTTGGCAGTAACAATTTTGCGACATCTTACATTTAATTAGTTACTATCAATTAAAAAAGCCTCGTTTTCAATTTCGCCCTCTGAAATAGCACAACAATAGTAAATAAATGAATAAATAATAATAATAATATAATAAAATAAAATAATAATAATAGAGGTTTTGCACGGCAGCCATGTTGCATGGCAGGAACAATAGATTCTTTTCCCTATGGAAAAGAATGTTCTTTCTAATGTAAAACATTTTCATTGTTCCTGCCATGCAACATGGCTGCCGTGCAAAACATCTATAATTTCATCTTTTATTGATAACAAAGCTAACTAAAAAATCTTATTTTACAATTAATTTCACTTAAAAAACTATTCAGTCAAAACACTATTTACATTATTCCTTTCGATTAAAAAAAAGACACTTAATTTCGATTAAGAAAATTCATTCCATTAAAAATATATCGTATATTCGAAAAAAAGAAAAAAATCAATAAAATAAAATTGCATGTAATATATAGGTATCTCACCTGGTACTTGCACGACTTTTTCAGGGCTAACTCCCCTATTAGAATGTCTATTAAAATTTCTTTCGTCAGTGGTGTCCATGTCATCATAGGCCCATATTAAATACACTCCTTTGCCAGGCTGCAATCAAAAACGAAACAAAATAACATTAAGAAAACCTTTTTTTGTCAATTTATTGCAGTCTTTACGTATTTTTTAGTAAGGGATATATGGTAAATGATGGTTGTTTAAAAAATCACGTGGGGAAACTGGTTATTCCACAGTTAACGTGTGTGAGTACTTTTCAAAATCCTAAAATTGAAAGTTTATCAGAGATTTGTCATGTTCCATTGACACTTATGGAACTTATGGCCTTATGGAACTTATGGCCTGGAACTGACAAGACGGCCAAGTAAATTGAATGCTCAATTCCGGTTTACAACATCCGTTAGGGAATGTTGGACTATATTTTAATCAATTAAATTTGTCTCGCAGATGTTTTGTTTGAATAAACCAAATTAGACATTATATTTTTATTCCAAGAAAAATTGCCAGAATGTGAGACAAACAAAATTATCGATTGTGATTGGCCATCCGCGCTCTAATTTCTCAGCGTAATTAGCACGCGGTCACGCAGCTGTCCAATTACAGCTATCCAAAAACAACTTTTTGGAAGTGGATAGCTGTAATTGGACACCAACGTTGCACGCACGTCAATCAGGCGCCCTAAAATAAGTGTTGTTTGCCTACTGGTTTCAAAACTGATATAAAATTTCCCAAGCCTCAAATGTCGAAAAAACTCAAAATATACTTTTAAATCTCATTTTTTTTTGTTATCATGATACGATTAATTAGTAATTGGACTTCGTGACGTATAATTCAGGGGTAATCATGCTCGTAATTTTAAATTTTCCTCGCTCTACGTCCGAATACTCGCTGAATTGTACTTCATAATACTGTTACTAAGTATAATAGTAATTGTCCAATTACTACTTCTTAATTAGTAGAGTATACGATTAAACTCGACATGGGTGAGGTTGACTAATATTGTAAGGAATGTACTTACCATAAAAGCTAAATCTTCATCATCATTTGTATCACGTGGTCTTTCAAACATCAGTTCGGTGTATCCACCTTCTTCAGATGCACTGAGGAGGGTGTAGTCCTGGCTAGAGTCAGGGACAGGTTGCAGACGTCCTCGAGTAAAATAATCCTGAAAATGTGACAGTTAAAGCTCTTAAAACTTCGTTTTGTGTCTGGGAACTGAAACAGTTCTTTTCTGTCACCGATATTTGTTTGTCCAGTGAATCTTTAACACAACGCGAGTAGCTATAATCATACTATTATTGTTCTCGCTACCATGGTTGTGGTCAAGGGGTCACCCTGTATTAAGCGGTCAGTTGAAAAAGCCCCGGGAAAGTCTCCCCTTAATTACTGTAATCAAAACTTTTATTAACCTTCGGACGTACAAGGGGGATGCCACCCCCCTCCTTAAGGTTTTTCTCCGATTTTTTCAAGACCATTTAAGCTAAGATTAGCGTATGGCGTCTTTAGAAGCTGTTCGTTTATCCTTGAGACACATTTTGGTAAAGTTTGGCGACAACCGGTTGCTATGGTAACGAGATATGACGTCATAAGTGGCATGTGGTCAAGCCATTTTTGAATCAAAATGAGTGTTTTTCACCTTTTTTCGGTGAAAATAAATACACAATGCTACCAAAAGCATGAAAATGTTTAATTGTATGTTATTATGTAACTCTAGAAAAAAATATATTTGCTATTTCCGCATTTGTCCGATAAATTTGAATTTTTAGTAAAATCCAAGATGGCGGCCATCTTGGCGGCCATTTTGGATGACGTCATGGAACCCCAGCAGCGCCACAACCCATAATATTTATCTTATCTTGTAGAGCACATCACTGGCTATCTATTATACGTGAAATATTTCCGTAATATCGCAATATCGCAAAAATCCAAGGGGGATTCCAACAAGCTCCCCCTCCCTGTACCACGGTGGGGGTATAAGTTTGCGGGTATGTCCGAGTGTTAATCGTTTACAGAACACCCCATTCTGCCAGGGCGTGATACAGTCGACTGAACGCGCCCTTTACTTATTATTGAGTCGTGCCTTGGCTCTGAGCCAAGGCGACGACTATATAAAATGGGCAGAAAAAAAGTTGGGATTTTCAAGTAGTTTATAGCCTGAGGCGAAGTGTTAGTGACGTCATATCAGTTGATATAGCAACTTCAAGCTCATGGATGATTGGATTTATTTACAACATAAGAAAAAGGAAAATGACGAAACGAAACATATCAAGTAAAAGGAACTTACATTATTGCCGGGTTTGGCGAGAGTTCCATTCGAAAACGATTTCGTTTTCTTTCTTTTCGAGCAACAGATAAATGGAAGTATTTAAAAGTTGACCTTTCATGCACGAGTGATTGCGAAAGACTGATTAAAGGTTTCAAATGACGTACAGTGTAGTAACGTTCGTGACAGATCATCTAGTGTGACCGGAAAAGCGACTGTACATGTAAAACAAATCATAACAATATATTGAATTAATTCTCGTACCTTAGGGGCACTTACAAGACCCTTAAAGCTTCTTAAAGCACGACCTCACTACTCGGAGAGTTGTTGTTCTTGTTCTGTTAAAATCTCACGGCATAAAACAAACTTACGTTTATATATCCTTGTCCGTTTCTGAATCCACCGACAATCACGTCATAGTTGACCATGTTGTTTGGTGCTGTTTCGGCGAAACCAAATCCAACCCAACCAGTTGTCTTCACTCTCAAGTGGTAGTACATCTTGTCATTTTGATCATCAAATCGCCATAGCAAACAAAATCGGTTGTTGTCATAACAATCAGTAAACATTGCTGTAGAGAGAGAAACAAAAAAAATATTCTATGTTGAGGCCTTATAAGGGCTAGTTCTCACTAGCGACGTGTCGGAAGCATAAGAAGCCTTTCGTTCTAGTTCAATTGGAAACGGAAGGTTTCCTTTATCTTCCGATTCCGCTTCTGCTTCCGTCGTTTTGATTTCCACCAGATCGTAAGGTTCTTGCGATTCCGACTCCGATTGCGATTCCGCTTCCATCGCTTCCGGCACTAGTGGGAACCAGCTCTAACATGAAAGTTTCTTCTCATAGTTCAATTTTCTTGCAAGAAACATATTATATATTCTTCTGCAAGAAAAATAATATATTTAACCGCTGGTTTCGAAAGGTGAGACATTTTCAAAAGACAAAAGCCGAGATCACGTGATACAAGACAACTACGGCCGCCAATTTGTAAAATTTCCGATGTTCTAGTAGTGAATCCATTAGGTTCCGAGTGGAACAAAGGGCGTCGACAGTGCTGCGCCATCGGACTCTATTTATAGCTGTTTTCTTTGCCGTGTGCCAGGTGATGTTGGCTTCTTTGAGCTCCCCTTCTACTGATCTCCTCCAGGTTTTCACTGGCCTTCCCACCTGTTCTGGGGTCAATTTAATAGATCTTTTAAAATTGTAACTTACAAGTGTAGCTATTGTTTTCAACCTCTGAAACAAAGGCTACACTTGTAAAAGTTTTATTAAATTGACCCCTGGTCGCTAGTTCTTCATTTGACCTGATAGCTTAGTTGGAAAACACATAGCACCGCTATCACAAGCTCGTGGGATCCATTAAAGACTGAATTTTTCGCGCTTCCTTGGCAGTAACAATTTTGCGACATCTTACATTTAATTAGTTACTATCAATTAAAAAAGCCTCGTTTTCAATTTCGCCCTCTGAAATAGCACAACAATAGTAAATAAATGAATAAATAATAATAATAATATAATAAAATAAAATAATAATAATAGAGGTTTTGCACGGCAGCCATGTTGCATGGCAGGAACAATAGATTCTTTTCCCTATGGAAAAGAATGTTCTTTCTAATGTAAAACATTTTCATTGTTCCTGCCATGCAACATGGCTGCCGTGCAAAACATCTATAATTTCATCTTTTATTGATAACAAAGCTAACTAAAAAATCTTATTTTACAATTAATTTCACTTAAAAAACTATTCAGTCAAAACACTATTTACATTATTCCTTTCGATTAAAAAAAAGACACTTAATTTCGATTAAGAAAATTCATTCCATTAAAAATATATCGTATATTCGAAAAAAAGAAAAAAAATCAATAAAATAAAATTGCATGTAATATATAGGTATCTCACCTGGTACTTGCACGACTTTTTCAGGGCTAACTCCCCTATTAGAATGTCTATTAAAATTTCTTTCGTCAGTGGTGTCCATGTCATCATAGGCCCATATTAAATACACTCCTTTGCCAGGCTGCAATCAAAAACGAAACAAAATAACATTAAGAAAACCTTTTTTTGTCAATTTATTGCAGTCTTTACGTATTTTTTAGTAAGGGATATATGGTAAATGATGGTTGTTTAAAAAATCACGTGGGGAAACTGGTTATTCCACAGTTAACGTGTGTGAGTACTTTTCAAAATCCTAAAATTGAAAGTTTATCAGAGATTTGTCATGTTCCATTGACACTTATGGAACTTATGGCCTTATGGAACTTATGGCCTGGAACTGACAAGACGGCCAAGTAAATTGAATGCTCAATTCCGGTTTACAACATCCGTTAGGGAATGTTGGACTATATTTTAATCAATTAAATTTGTCTCGCAGATGTTTTGTTTGAATAAACCAAATTAGACATTATATTTTTATTCCAAGAAAAATTGCCAGAATGTGAGACAAACAAAATTATCGATTGTGATTGGCCATCCGCGCTCTAATTTCTCAGCGTAATTAGCACGCGGTCACGCAGCTGTCCAATTACAGCTATCCAAAAACAACTTTTTGGAAGTGGATAGCTGTAATTGGACACCAACGTTGCACGCACGTCAATCAGGCGCCCTAAAATAAGTGTTGTTTGCCTACTGGTTTCAAAACTAAAATAAAATTTCCCAAGCCTCAAATGTCGAAAAAACTCAAAATATACTTTTAAATCTCATTTTTTTTTGTTATCATGATACGATTAATTAGTAATTGGACTTCGTGACGTATAATTCAGGGGTAATCATGCTCGTAATTTTAAATTTTCCTCGCTCTACGTCCGAATACTCGCTGAATTGTACTTCATAATACTGTTACTAAGTATAATAGTAATTGTCCAATTACTACTTCTTAATTAGTAGAGTATACGATTAAACTCGACATGGGTGAGGTTGACTAATATTGTAAGGAATGTACTTACCATAAAAGCTAAATCTTCATCATCATTTGTATCACGTGGTCTTTCAAACATCAGTTCGGTGTATCCACCTTCTTCAGATGCACTGAGGAGGGTGTAGTCCTGGCTAGAGTCAGGGACAGGTTGCAGACGTCCTCGAGTAAAATAATCCTGAAAATGTGACAGTTAAAGCTCTTAAAACTTCGTTTTGTGTCTGGGAACTGAAACAGTTCTTTTCTGTCACCGATATTTGTTTGTCCAGTGAATCTTTAACACAACGCGAGTAGCTATAATCATACTATTATTGTTCTCGCTACCATGGTTGTGGTCAAGGGGTCACCCTGTATTAAGCGGTCAGTTGAAAAAGCCCCGGGAAAGTCTCCCCTTAATTACTGTAATCAAAACTTTTATTAACCTTCGGACGTACAAGGGGGATGCCACCCCCCTCCTTAAGGTTTTTCTCCGATTTTTTCAAGACCATTTAAGCTAAGATTAGCGTATGGCGTCTTTAGAAGCTGTTCGTTTATCCTTGAGACACATTTTGGTAAAGTTTGGCGACAACCGGTTGCTATGGTAACGAGATATGACGTCATAAGTGGCATGTGGTCAAGCCATTTTTGAATCAAAATGAGTGTTTTTCACCTTTTTTCGGTGAAAATAAATACACAATGCTACCAAAAGCATGAAAATGTTTAATTGTATGTTATTATGTAACTCTAGAAAAAAATATATTTGCTATTTCCGCATTTGTCCGATAAATTTGAATTTTTAGTAAAATCCAAGATGGCGGCCATCTTGGCGGCCATTTTGGATGACGTCATGGAACCCCAGCAGCGCCACAACCCATAATATTTATCTTATCTTGTAGAGCACATCACTGGCTATCTATTATACGTGAAATATTTCCGTAATATCGCAATATCGCAAAAATCCAAGGGGGATTCCAACAAGCTCCCCCTCCCTGTACCACGGTGGGGGTATAAGTTTGCGGGTATGTCCGAGTGTTAATCGTTTACAGAACACCCCATTCTGCCAGGGCGTGATACAGTCGACTGAACGCGCCCTTTACTTATTATTGAGTCGTGCCTTGGCTCTGAGCCAAGGCGACGACTATATAAAATGGGCAGAAAAAAAGTTGGGATTTTCAAGTGGTTTATAGCCTGAGGCAAAGTGTTAGTGACGTCATATCAGTTGATATAGCAACTTCAAGCTCATGGATGATTGGATTTATTTACAACATAAGAAAAAGGAAAATGACGAAACGAAACATATCAAGTAAAAGGAACTTACATTATTGCCGGGTTTGGCGAGAGTTCCATTCGAAAACGATTTCGTTTTCTTTCTTTTCGAGCAACAGATAAATGTAAGTATTTAAAAGTTGACCTTTCATGCACGAGTGATTGCGAAAGACTGATTAAAGGTTTCAAATGACGTACAGTGTAGTAACGTTCGTGACAGATCATCTAGTGTGACCGGAAAAGCGACTGTACATGTAAAACAAGTCATAAGAATATATTGAATTAATTCTCGTACCTTAGGGGCACTTACAAGACCCTTAAAGCTTCTTAAAGCACGACTTCACTACTCGGGGAGTTGTTGTTCTTGTTCTGTTAAAATCTCACGGCATAAAATAAACTTACGTTAATATATCCTTGTCCGTTTCTGAATCCACCGACAATCACGTCATAGTTGACCATGTTGTTTGGTGCTGTTTCTGCGAAACCAAATCCAACCCAACCAGTTGTCTTCACGTTCAAGTGGTAGTACATTTTGTCATTTTTATCATCAAATCGCCATAGCAAACAAAATCGACCGTTGTCATAACAATGAGTAAATTGCGGCATTGCTGTAGAGAGAGAATTAAAAAATATTCTATGTTGAGGCCTTATTAGGGCAGGTTCCCACTAGCGACGTGTCGGTAGCGTAAGAAGTCTTACGTTTTAGTGTAATCGGAATCGGAAGGATCCGAAGGTTTCCTTTTTCTTCCAATTGTCTTTCCGCCTCCGTCACTTACCATCCGCTTCCGTCGTTTTGATTTTAAGTAGATTCGCAACTTTCTTGCGATTCCGATTCTGCTTCCGATTCCGCTGCCATCGCTTCCTGCGCTAGTGGGAACCAGCCATAAATAATCAAACTCACATCAGTGAAAAAAACTTTTCAGATAAAAAAGAAATAAATAAGATTTTTCCTGTGAAATTTTGTTTGCCAAAGCCAAGAAAGTGTTGCATTTACTTTCAACACACATTTACATATGCGACTACAAAACTAGTTTCGTCTGTAAGACCTCGTCAGTTGGTTTCGCTGGTTTCTCACCTGATGTCGGTGTAGGTGTCGTTGTAGGGGCAGGAATGAGTATAACTTGCTGAAAGCCACTGAAACTGTGCTTCATAAACTGGCCTGTTTGCACGTCACTCGTAGCATGATAAGCCCATATAACAAAGATTGAATTTCCTTGCTGTAAAACAGATAAAAATATAGATAAACAAAAGAGTACACACTTAAAGCACTGGAAGCAACGTTCAGTTAATATCTGAGTTTGTTCCATTTTTAAGTCATCAAATCATTTTCAATAAAAAATAATCTATAGCCGTTTGATGTTGATAAAAAAACAAGCAGCTTCAAGTTTACCCGAATAATAACAACGTCGTCTTCATCGGTGTCGTTTTGCAAGCACAAGACTACATGAACAAATATTTCGCTTCTTAGCATGCAGTGTTAGTCCATGTACATTGTAGACTGCGAGCAAGCTCTCGGGCTAGGGCGGGGTTGAGAAAAGGGGGAGGAGGAGGGGGAGGGGGAGGGGGCTCTTTCCCACCGAGAGCTTGCTCGCAGGCAATGTTCATTGTGTTTGTGCTTCAATCCAAAGTGTTTAAATACAGTCTTGTATTTGTGCTTGAGACGCTGGTAAAAAAACGGGGGCCTCAATTACCTGAATGGCAGTATCGTTTTGCTGGTCGTTGGTGTCTCTCTTACGATAGAACCTCAACGTTGTTACACCGTTCTCTTCTCCAGAGTACGTCAGCGTCCAATCCTGCTGATAATCCAGTCGTGGTGCCATTTGCCGACCAATAGTGAGATAATCCTACAGGAAAAAAGTCACACTCAGTACTTGCGATAGAACCTTAAAGGCGCTTTCACACGACAAACTAAAGTAAGCAACTCGTCTTGGCAATCTCCAAAAAGTTGGCAATCTTGTGTTTTCCAACGACAAACTTCCAGACACCTCAACCTCGTGCTCTGGGTGCTTTCTTCTCGAGGGAGGAGGACAAAGGACCAGGCGTGCGTTTCTCGAAAGTCCCAAAAACTTTTCGGACCCGAAAAGCGTGCAGAATGTTTACCAATAAAGATTCGGTTTTTGTTGATTTTGAAAGCTAAGCAATAAAATCTTACGTGTACTACACAAATTTAGCTGATTTCTGGGCTAAAAACTTCAACGCCTATCGTTAGACTGAACTTCATTTAAAAAATAATTTTCGGGCCCGAAAAGTCTTCGGGAGTTTCGAGAAACCCACGCCTTGTAATTGTACCCTTTTAAATTTTTAACTTCAGTGAAATACAAGGATTTCTCAAATCGCGGAAGAATCATATCTCGACACATGTGAAGATATAAATTTTATCCTCACTGCGGTGAAGGGTGAAGATATCAATACTTTCTCGTTAGCTTTAACGTTGGTGTTGGTCTACAATCGAAACATCTTCGCATCTTCCTCGGAAATCTTCGGGCATATTCGGTAATCTTTGGAAAATGCCGGAAAATGAACAGAAACGTAAATAACTTCCGGACAGTTTAGAAATCTTGGGAAAATCTTCGGAAAATTGCTTCAAGTGTCGTTTACATAATAAACAAAATAATCATGGCTGATTGGAGATATGAAATTTCTCTTCACGTGTTCAACTTAATATCTCACTCAATATCACTCGATATCGAATTGAATACTGAAAGATAAATTTCAAATATCCGCGCAGCCATGTATTACTTTCTATATATAATTATAATTTCCGATCTACTTAGAACTCCACCAACCGCTACATCGTAATTAGCGCTTGAGTTACAAGACCAAATGTTATGTGTTATCCTTTTTAAATAAAGTTGTTACTTACTTACTTACTTACTTACTTACTTACTTACTTACTTACTTACGCACAACGAAAAACACACCTTCAAGTAACCAGTTTCATTTAAGACGCCACCAACAGCGACATCATAGTCCGTCATGTTAGTTGGTGCTTGAGTTGCAACACCAAATCCGGCCCAGCCCGTGGCCCGCACCTCTACCACAAAGTGTAACGTGTCCATACCGCTATTGAACATCCAAGAAGCGTTATAATTGCCATTGTTGAAAGTCAAAAAGTTTCCAAAATGAGGGATAAGTGTAACTTGTCGAAAGCCGCGATGAGCCATACCGTGGTTGCCAAACTGACCGGCTAGCTGCACATCATTTGTAGGATGATAAGCCCATATAAGGAATATGGACATTCCTTGCTGAAAATCAAATGAAATATCAATAAACAAAATGTATAGTACACACGCCAAGCAAACTGCAACACAGTCATCAATATAATCTAATGCCATACCAAATTTTGCGTTAGGATTTTGCGTTCACAAAAAAAACTTTTCACTTCTTTAATGGACTTTCTATTGTTTAAGTGCATAGGCTCTATTATTTGTAAACAATGGTCAGGAAGAATTGACTGACGTGCTCGGTCGATAATGACAATGCACTCAGGGCCAGTGACTCACCAACCCCCTGTCGGTTTCTGTTCTAGTTAAACGTTTCCCCCACTCAGACCAAAGTTGAATTGTAGATGTATATTGACTGTTTACAGTTTTTATGGAATGAGGCAGCTTAGTAATAGCGCAGGCCATCTCGAGTAACTTAAGGCATGGGTTAATAGTGTTTTCAGAAAGTATGTTCTATTTAAAATATCCTCGGCTAGATTGCCTAGAATAGGATTAAAGTACCTCTTTTGCCTAAACGTATAAGTTTTATCACCTAATATGTCACGTGAGCAACATTTTAAAAATATGCAAAACAGCGATAATCATATGCAGTCGACTTTTATTTATACAGATAAAGAAAACAGTGTTTTCGGTGGAGTTAAAACATATTTAAGGTGTTTCGATACAGTTTTCTGAAGATGGTGCCTACATTTTTTAATCGGCTTTTAAGCGTTCTTCTCGAAGTCAGATCAACATGAAATTTTCACTACTAACTGGTTTTGAATTGAGGTTTGGCAAAGCCGATTGAAAAATGTAGGTATGGTCTCCAGAAAATATTTTGCTATTTTCAGAAATGGTCGCGTGAGTATAACACTATAGGGCGTATGCATGTACATATGCAGGGCGGCCTTGTTGGTGTCCAGGAACAATAGCTAGAAAATATTGGCATAAAAATATAGTTGAATTCCCAAAGGATGGAAATGACATGGCCGCCATGCCTACATTACAATTACAAATGTTAAGGACGACGGAAACCGTTTCAGGTGCCAAATTTTGATTCAGTACTTTCCTGAAGTGCTGTTTATTATCCCGTACAAGGTGGTTCTGACTTTTGAATCTGTGATTGAAATTCTAAAGCGTAACCATTCAAATGGCAGCTTCTGAGAAGTACTTTCCCGAAGTGCTGTTTATTATGCTGTACAAGGTGGTTCTAACATTTGAGTCTGTGGATGAAAACCTAGTACATTATCACCATTCAAATGAAAGCTATTCAGCAGTACTTTCCTGTCGTGCTGTTTATTCATGCTATATGGTTCTACCTTTTGAGTCTGTGGATGAAATCCCCCGGGGGGGGGGGGGGGGGGGGGGGGGGTTACTCTGCAAGTTTTTGGGTGGGGGTGTGCCGCTGGGACTCTGAGACCCTTAGCCTATACTAGACCATTTTAGTTGCATTTTGCAACCTTATTCTATACTAAACACCAAAAAACCCTACCCTATCCTAGACCTATTCCAGACTCGCTATTTTCCAGAAACTCGTTCACTATCACAGTTATCAGTTAACAGGGGTCAGTAAAAATGCCGTACTGCCCTCTGTACCGATGTTTAAATGCCATTTGCCAGTAAACCTTGTCTTGACTTAATTTCTTCCAAAACTGATCAGTTTCGCGGAAAATGATACCCTATTCTAGACCAAAAATCTCTGATAACTATAGCCTATCCCGGACTAAACTGCCTGAAAACCATACCCTTCACAGCGGCACATACCTATATAGCTCATATATGGGAGAACCCCCTCCCCCGGGATGAAATCCTGAAAGTGTGACCATTCAAATGACAGCTGCTGAGAAGTTCTTTCCTGAAGTGCTATTTATTATGCTGAACAAGGCGGTTGTACCCTTTGAGTCTGTGGTTGAAATCCTAAAGTGTGACCATTCCAATTACAGCTTAACTGAACCGAATACGTCCCTGTGGTTCTGTTTATTGTGCTGTATAAGGTGGCTCAAACTTTTCACATTTTCCCTGCCATGTGCAAATTATTTACAGTTACAGATGAGAAAATAATACTTGTTTTTCTACAAGTAAAAACATTCGAGGCGTTTTGTTGGGATAGACGAGAAACGTCAATTATTACTTCTCGTTTACCTGAATAACAACATCCTTTTCATCGTTGGTATCTCGCTTACGATAGAACCTTAAAGTTGTTACGCCATTCTCTTCTCTAGAGTAACTCAACATCCAGTCTTGCTGAGAATCCTCTGGTGGTTGACTTTGGCGTTCGGTGAAATAATCCTAATGGTATAAGCAAAAGAAACGGAGATTTAACAACCTGTCTGCGTAGTTGTTTTAGTCATTATAATGAAGCAATCAGGTACAGTATATAGTTAGTGTCAGCCTGGTTTATCACACAAACTGTGGTCGCCCATTAGTTTGTTTATCCCATTTACGAGGTGATCTTAAACTCAATTTAACAAGAACCAGTCCATTAACCCTTGAGGTTTTCTGTTTAGACTAACAATGAAGAGCTGTAAATTTGCTGCTACCTTGATAAGGCTTTAAAACTTTGCTTTAAATCGAGGGTAAAGTGTTTTTTTTCGAGCGAAGCCACAAAAACTCTCTGGAATAAAGTAAAATTAATGTATTATGGATCGTTTGAGCTGAGCACTCCACATTCTAGATCCATGATTTTATCGACTTAATTTGTTCTTTATTATGGAAAGCAAATCTTGAGTCTTATTATATGTAGTGCTTAAATATGGCTGCTTCTCAGTCAGATTTGTCACTAAGTACTTACCCTTACCTGTCTAAGCTTTAAGATAACTATCCTGTTACCACGGCAAACTGTGTTATGCACTTGTCGACGCATTTTTAGATCTTTACCTGTTGCCGTTTCAGGATCTAAATTCTTGGGCATTTTCCAGAAAGTTGGAAAATTGATAAAAAATGCTGCAACGGAACTGACCTTTTTGGATACAGTCTTGTAATTAAAATTTTGACAATTAGAATCCAATTTAACAAAATAATATAATAGAATTGAATCTTTCTCGCTATGAGCCGTAACTCTATCACATTTAGCACTCAAGCCGAACCGTTAAGAAGTATGCCCTCCCTCCGCCCGCAACAGTGCTGGTATATTCAACAGTATTTATTACATAACCGCGCATTCTACCTTTATATATCCTCCTGATCCACTTCGAACTCCAGCAACAGCGACATCATAATCCATCATGTTAGTCGGTGCTTGATTTGCAACACCAAATCCGACCCAGCCCGTAGCCCGCACCTCTACCATAAAGTGTAATGTGTCCATGCTGCTATTGAACATCCAGGAAGCGTTATAGTTGCCATTGTTGAAGGAAACAAAGTTTGCGAAATGTTTTGGTCGTTCCGGGGTGGGCGTAACCACAGAGGAACTGGCTGTTAAGAAACATCACTAGTTTAAAGTGGCTCTCAATAGTTTCCGGCATTTTCTATCACTTATACTTTGATGGATCAATACTTCAATTTTCTATCAGTTGATGCTAAAACAATGTTATCAACTTAAAAATTTAAGGTTGCTGTGAACCCCTCCCAAGAATTTTTTTACACTTTGGAAAGCCCACCTATATAGGAACACTTCATCATAAGACTTTCAACTATTTTATTAGCACTATATATAGCTAACCATCATACAGCTTAACATGATTGTAATGTCTGTATTGTCGCGTATTATAACAACGGTGGTCGCATTTTGTACTTAGCAGCACTTTGTCGCAAACTGGGATAACACATTACTGGCCTTTCAAAAATGCGATTATCCGCGGCGCGATTTTAAATTACTAACCAGTTTTATAAGGTACTTTTTTCGGCTCAACATTTTATCTCCTCGCTTGGCATGAAAACGCGTCTTGCCCTGCGACAAAATGCGACAGCAGATATGACATCACACTTACCTGCTGACGGAGTTGTAGTTGTCGTCGGTTCAATAGCAGGTGTGGTTGATGTAGTCATTTCTGCCATTGTTGATGTAGTGATGGCGGCCATTGTTGATGTAGTCATTTCTGCCATTGTTGATGTAGTCATGGCGGCCATTGTTGATGTAGTCATTTCTGCCATTGTTGATGTAGTGATGGCGGCCATTGTTGATGTAGTCATTTCTGCCATTGTTGATGTAGTCATGGCGGCCATTGTTGATGTAGTCATTGCTTCCATTGTTGATGTAGTCATGGCGGCCATTGATGATGTAGTCATTTCTGCCATTGATGTACTCATGGTCCCAACTATCGTTGATGTACTGGCAGATACTGATACAGTTGACGTAAGGGCGGGGATGAGTGTTCTTTGCAAAACGCCTCTTTCGCTATTACTATGTTGATTAAACTGTCCTGGCTCCACGTCATTCGACGAATGATAAGCCCAAATAAGGTAAATTGGCTCCCCTCGCTGGAAACCAACAAAAATCCAACAATGAAATCCTATACTTTGCGACCATTCAAAATCAAAGTTTTTAACAGTGGTGCTGTTTGTTTTTAATTTTTTTCCAAAACAGAATTTGGAAGCTTTTTCCTTACCCTTTCACTACCAGAGTCAATTGTGGAGACATGTGATGTAGTTGTAGTGTTTGCATCTCAGTGGACGAAATCCTATGGTGTGACCATTCAAATGAAACCTCTTTGGCAGTTCTTTTGCATGGTATTTTACAAAACAAAATTTGGGATTTCTCTAGAATTTTGATCTTTTGCACCGGCTTGGGAGTTAGAGGTTTATTTATTAACTTGGTCACTATTAGAAGGCAAAGGGTCATTTGATATTCTAGCTAATTTTACGAGCAGTTACGTTCTGAAGAGGACTTAGCTAGTTATGCTTGTTGGAAAATCGGCCAATAAATCTGATCTGATAGTTATCGTCGAACCTCTCGAAACCGACATCTCTTTAATACAGACACTTCTTCTTACAGTCTAACAATTTTTACGCTATTGACATGACATTGTTTACCTCAATAGCAATATCTTTTTCATCAGTGGTATTTCGTGCGCGATAAAACTTTAACGTTGTTACGCCGTCCTGTTCATTTGAGCTAATTAACATCCAGTCTTGTTGAGCATCCAGTGGCGGTTCCCTTCGGCCATCGGTGAGATAGTCCTGTTGGAATAACGTAAATAGAAATTATGTTAGCGGCTGGCAAAGGGGATGTCACACTTGCTGTCACGTCATTCGCTGATCGGATCATCAAGATCGCATCATCGAGCTCGATGATGAGGGAACTCTCATATAAAAATGTCGGGCATGATCGTCGGAAATGTTTGAAAAAAAAGTAGCACAATCTTGTTCTGTGGCTTATATTCATTGTCACCCCAATAGGTATCAATTCTAAAAGAACCCATGTTTTATTAGCCATTTTTTTCGGCTCAACCCTTCAAAGGTACCGCGATAATTATAACGGTAGTCATTTTAGATTTTAGTACCTTAAGCGGTACCAACCTACACTTTTTGCTCAAAGCTCTGGATAGATAATTTATTTGTATGTGGGGCCAGGGGGGTCAAACAAATACCAAAACAAAGACTTGACTGGATAGGAGATTATTAAGACCCTATATCAGAATAGAAAAGTATGATTCTGTTTCACATTGACTTTGTATTCATTGTAAAATAACTGACACAAGCGCATTGTAATTACGTGGCTACAATCGGCGTCAATAATAGTTGATACACTTCATATCAACTCTCATTAATTTGAATATTTATTTCGGATTCATCTGGTGGATATTCGATTCACACCGCTGATATTTTACAACACCTTCTTGAAATAAACGTTAAATAGGAAATGAATGGCCGACATCCTTCAGTGAAGTCTTTAGTCTGAGCGTTTGTGAGTTTTCAGTTTTAATCATGCATTTCAGCGACTTGCATTGCACTTTTGGTATATTCAATAAACCTGATTACAAACGTTTTTTTGTCACAATATTGCAAAATGTAGCTCGCTCAATATAATGACATTTGCGTGACTAAAACAAAAACAAAAGCTTTTAGTCCGCATATTCATTAGTCCATGGTCCAGTGATCAGGGTTCCTATTTAGCGGCCCTCTGCACATGCAATTGCATGATGACTCGGCATTCATGTTAACCGCTGTTGCCAAGGTGACATAACAACTACATTCTATCAGTCCTATTCGGAAAAATAACACGCACGCGATGTATTTTACTAAAGAACAAAGAAACGACGCAATTTCAACTAAATACAGCCGTATTGATCGATATCCATCATGAAACAACAAAGAAACAACACAATTTCACCTAAGTTCAGCGATTTTGATCGGTATCATGAAATAACGTGCATCCGGATCAATGACCTTAACAGCGTTTGTAAATAAAACCAGGCAACTGAACATGCTAACAAATTTCCATGTCAGAGTTTATAACGAAGGAATCGCTTTATTTTAGCCACATCGATACTAGTGTATTTATCAGCTACAGGCTTTTATGTTAATATGACCGTTTAAATATAGAAAGCAGCAAAATAAAGTTAAATTTGTTTTTACTTTAGACTACTTTTCAGTAGGATTCAGTCAATATCCTATAAGCACTTATTGGCAGGTAATATAGAAACCTCACTTAAACAGTGCCAAAACATTACAATAGATCTCTTTTTTGCTGCTATTGCGTGTAAAACAAGTAAAAGAACCAAGAATAGGACGATGAACGGGATGTCATTAGAATTTTGACAAATTTACATCTACGTCACAAAACGGTCGTTTAATGGCTCTCACGCAACAATGTATTATGTATTTTATTTCGTTTCGTTTCGTTTGTTTGCCTTTTTCTTTTTATCGTATGTTTGGACAGGGCTTATATTTCGTTTATTTATTATTATTCAATTGCAATTAATTAATTCCAATAAAACATGAACGTGATTCTCGGCTTGGCTCATTTTACAATTAAATAAATCAACTTTTATACCGTTTCCAATCGTGACTATAAAACTCGAAAAAAATGGTAATGAACTGATCTTTATAGAATATTGCAGATTATTTTGTTATTCTTTACAGTGGAGTAATAGCAGAGTTGACTAAGCTTTTTAAATTAACCGCTTGTCATAAAAAACGCACCGCTATGTCGTGTACCGGCATGAGTGTTGACTATTAACTTATGGTATATGTATCTGAGTAACCTTTGCACAAAGGGCCTTAAATTTAAACGTTATTTTGTCAAATACAATAAAAAAGAATACAAAATTGTGGTAGAATAGTGAGGTAAATGTTAGGATGTTGTCATGATTTCGGAATTATTTTTAAAATCTTGTTTTGGATAATTTTTTAATTGTCGCTAAATGTATTTTGTATAGAAAGACGTGTAAATGAAACTGTTCATTTTTTTTTTGTATTTATTTTTTTTAGTTAGTGCCCATTAGAAAAGTCGCCGTAAAACAAGTCGATCTGATGAAATAAATATTTGTGTAATCTTTCACTTCGTTCTGAGACAATATAGTCAAGTCAAGTCGCTAACCTAAACTATGAAGTCACATATAGTTCTTAAATATCTTTCATCAATGAATTCATTTTTTAAGACAGTAAATAATAAATCAGAAAACCAATACGAAAAGTTCGTCAAACACACTTTGTCTTCGTATTGACTTTGCATGAGTGTAAGTGTGCAACAAGGAGGATAAACATTCAGTGTTGCTTACCTGCAGATAACCTGTTCCATTACTGAACACTCCTCCAACCGCCACATCATAATCCATCATATTGGTGGGAGCATTTAAAGCAAAGCCAAACCCGACCCAGCCTGTCGTTCTAACTTCCAACAAGACTTCTATTGTATCCGCAGACTCGTTGAAATTGTACGAAATATTGTAATTTCCATTATTACGCATAATTGTGTCTGAAAACATATAGCTGCCTTTTGTGCAAACCACAAATATCGCCAACAGACACAGTTGAAGATGAAGAGCCGCCATCGCAACTTAGACGAACTGAACGGCGTCGCGTGTCAGTTTACAGAATGACTCGGTACTTTTAAGCGATACCTATATTTATTTCATAGTGTTCGTCACCACACGAGCAATATCTTTTTCTTTTAATTTTTACTGGAGCACAGGTGATTAATTTGCAATATAACATGCACCTTTATTCAGTTGCGGAGAGATGAATGACTAAATTAACCACAAAATCGTGCTTGTAAAATATTCAATGCCTTAAAATCCAGTGGCAACACGCAACGAAGACAATCTATGGAAATGGTAATAAGCATTCGTCAACTTAAAACACGTTGTGAAGCCATAAAATTAACGCATTAAGTATTACGGTTGTGAAATTTGATAAATTTATACGTATGTTTATATATATATATATATATAATGTGTTTTTGTGCTGACCGCACTAGTTTTTAAAAACAAAACTTGTATTCATGAATGTGTCAGTAGAAACTTCCAAATTTCTCAACTTCCAAACTTTTAAACAATATAATTACAAAAATTTATTGTTATTTTCCATTTTAAAAAGCCTAAAAGGGAATGAAAAGGTGTTTTCCGCTGTACCTATTGAAACTTATTTAAATTTTTTTTTTGAAAAATGTCATTGCCCTGAGGCAAACCTAAGAATGAATAAACTTGCTAAGTGTTATTCAGTTTTGTATCATAGAAACGAAACACAGTAAACAAAAAATCGTCAAGTCATGATGCCGTCTCCCGAAACCATATTACGGCATTAAAACTAAATTTATTTTCTTCGTGCGTAATAGTTATCATTAAAAATAAATATTGTTTTGGAACACGACGGGATAAATTATTATTTAATTTATGTAAATAGCCTGTGTGAGACATAACTATTAGTTTGAATGTCGTTTATTGTTTTTAAGGCAAATCACCGAGAAAAACAGACTGCTAGGCTGTGTAGTCAATAGAGCAATGACTTCCTGCTGCTAAGATAATCAGAAATAAACGAAAAAAGGCACAAGCCTTTAAATTCGATGTACTTCTTATGCTTGGTCAAACAAAACAGATTTTAAAGTTATATTTAAGGCAACTTTGGATTAAGAATTAAAAGCTTCCTGATTTGTGGGGTTTTCAGTATGGGTCATGATACTATTTTGGATAAATTGTGTTTATAAATAAAATGAAAAATGAATCACTTCTTTGTCATGATTACTTTAAGAACCCGTTATGCGCGATATCTTGATCAAAGTACTATTACGATACCCTTTGATACCACCATCATGCCGCCAACCCACAACCCCCCTCGATCTCTCTCGCTGGTAAGCATATTGTCAATTTATTCCCCCTTTACTGCCGATTCTTTACAATTAATGCCTGTGTCGGAGCAGTCCTCGCTGCCTGTGGTGAGTAATTTCAAGACTTTTTTTAAGAAAGAACAATAGAAACACACGGCAAAACGGCGTCGTCAAAACAGCCAATCGGATTTAAAAACAATTTGGACTTGGGGACTGGACTTCTGTTTATTATGGACTGTGGAATGCGTGTCATATTAATGTCTATTTTTACTGACTTCATTGCTTTTTCAAGTAGTCTTTTCAAATGTAACAGAAATAATTCACGGCTTGGAAAGTTAAGACGAGTCTGGATTTGATCGGGAATCTGAATAAATTAAATATTAAAAGCGAGTACAAAAAAATTGGTTGCTTCAATAAACGCGTCTTAGAGTCTCATCCGCATGAGTATAGGCTACGTGTAGCCTCATGGTTTATTTTTTTGTGTGTCGCGATTTTCCATGCAAATTTATGCACGCATATTTTAATTTATTATTCCCAGGCTTCTGCTATTCTCACGGTTAACACAGTACATATTTGACTTCCGGTTTTCAGGAATGACGTAAACAGTAACTCCACCAAAACAACGTCATGGAAGCGTCACACCATCATGCCGCCAACCCCAACCCACCCTACATTTATATTAGCATTCACATTACGTATATATTAGGTTCCGACAAATCGCTGATTTCCTTGTGGTAGCCTTGTTCATAAAAGCAATTAAAAATAGAAACGCGCTTTACACAGATAGTTATAAGCGTAAGAGATAATTCTTGGGAACATGCGGGTCCTTATCGTCTTGTTAATATTATATGCACGATCGAGTATCCGCCCTTACAAACGCCCTTACAGGGGCGGATCTAGGGGGGGGGGGGGGTGCAGGGGGTGCGTACCCCCCCCCCCCCCCCCCCCGAGATGACCTAGTCTGCGTTGTTCGCTTTTAAAATTTGTTTACGTCACCCTTCAGTTACGTCATTCCTTAGAGGTGCACCCCCTCCTAAGAAAAATCCTGGATCCGCCCCTGCCTTACATACTCTAAATATGTATTGGAATAATGATGGAGGTCATTTTAAACTCCTAATTAAAAACACCGGTTACGATTATCCCAGTTTAGTGAAGGGAGGTAACTACTGTTCATGTATCTCATTATAGAGCAGGTTTTAATCAGTGTGGAGTTGGTTTTGCATAACGCTTTGTAAATAGTAACTTGAAAACCAGCTCCACTTTCCCAACCAACTATCAGTCTTGGTCTGCACATGACGTCATAAAAATTCAGAAATCTAAAAATAATCTTACAACGCTGTTTCTAACATGGTATGTGGATACTAGTGTTACACTCTTTCGCAAAAAGCTTCAGGTTTTAACGATGTTTTGCTCCCGTTTTGTAAAGGTTTTAAATGTGCCACGCAATTCGTCACGCTATTTCAGATAAATTGAACCAGTTGAAAGTTATTTTTCATTATAGATGCTCATAAGCCAATTAAATGGAACTTATAGTGAATCCAATCTTTTGTGATGAGTATTTTTGTGTAATGATTAAGACTCAAGTGGGACACCAAGATGGCCGCTCCACATATTTTTCCCAAAAATGTCCAATACTCATTTTCCTTTTAACTCTTGAATGAAATCAGCGCTCTTGCGCTTCAAAATGTGGCCCAGATCTATGGTGGCCCACCAACGCCATAGCTATTTTCAAAATTTATTGTGAATTTTTTATTTCCTTTTGATTCGATATTTTATTATGTTTTCTTTTTTATTGTTTTATTTTTATTTTAAATTTATGAAACAGTTTGGCTTCGAAATTGAAAATAAAATAAAAAACAGCGTCGTGGCCCAGCATCGCCATAAGCCACAATGCATCGCGAGTAAATGTGTTATCCCATAAGCCCTTACGACGCATGCAATTTCAAAATGGCGGCTAGAATAAGAAATTCAGAATGGGAAGAAGATATTGAGTTAAATAACGACCTTAAAGAGCAGGTTAGTCGTAACCTGCGACACTCAGAAATAGTAGACTTGATGAAAATCAAATATCCGATGTATTCTTGGAGCCTGAGGACTCTATCCCGCCGTCTCCATCATTTTGGGATCACGTACACCGACTGCTCTGTCGATATAGACGAGGTTGTTACAAAAGGTGACAGGCCTTACACAAATCCTGCTCGTCGCTAAAAGTATTTTAGCCCAGCTTGAGAATAAGTCTATCCCAAGTACGTGCCTGAGAGATTTTTCCTTTTGGATCAAAATAAAAATAAAGATATAACAGGCCTGTTGTTCTAAATGTTGTCGTTTCTTTGATCTTAGGAAAAAATCTCAAGCTGTGATACTGACAGGAGAAATTTACGCTTTATTCCAGAGCCGTTTAGAATACTTAGTTATGCGACGTTTGCTTGCTAGCTCTTGACATAACAATGGAGGTTTTTTTGGGCTCACTTTGAAAGAGTTGCAAGATCAGTAGAAGCCGCTTAAGTAGGAATTATTCGCTGCTAAGGATCAGTTCATTTCTCAGTCCGTGATTTAATGTGAGCGCAAGTCTGCGGTCAGCATAACTCGCGAGATAGTTTTTCTTCATCACGGCTAAAAGAGTAGTCTAAGATCCAAGTCTTATGCGATAGTCGCGGTCTATATTGGAATAGTAACATCTTGCGATTGTTTTTGCTCCTCAGAGTTTATTCTGCGTTAAGTTGACATGTTTCTCGGAGCTAGACAGTACCTCCACAATTCTATAAACATTTTGGAATCGAAATCTGTTTTTTTATATGACGTAAGTGCCCGGGGGGGGGGGGGGGGGGGTACTCCCGATAATGGGCTATACGGGGATGCTCCGCCCGAAAGGGGTACCCTTTTTACGCTGGAGGTATATTAAGGGTTGGGATTTTACGAGTTGAAGTATATGAAAGGGTAGGGTTTTTACAAAGAATAGGAAAGGGTAGCGAAAACACGCCGTTGAAGCATAAAAAAGGTAGGTAGGGAAAACTGTCATTTGAGTATTATAAAAAGGTCTTTCAAAATATATCAAACAGACGCACGTAAAGGCTATATGAAAGGGGTACCATTTTCATTTAAAGGTATATGAAAGGGGTACAATTTTCAATGAAAGGTATATGAAAGGGGTACAATTTTCAATGAAAGGTATATGAAAGGGGTACCTTTATTGTCTAAAACGGTATATGAAAGGGTAAGGGTTTGGACCTCGGGGCGGAGCATCCCTGTACAAAACTTTGTTGAGTATACCCCCCCCCCCCCCCCCCGGGCGTAAGTGCAACCCAAGAATCAACCAATAGTGACCAACACACATGGATTTTTTGCGCTTGATGTCTTCTTAATGTAATTCTTTAGAGTTCTGATAAGTTACTTCGTTGGATTGTCTTCATCTATTGCAAGAGATCATAGTCTCTTGTCTATTGTGATTGGTCATAGTGGTTATTTTGATTACTTGTTTCAATTGAAAACCGCTCTTAAACCCGCGTAACGCAGACGCCTCGTATTTCCTCCCTTCGATGCAAAGGACATAAATAAATATGTAAATAAAGGCAAAAACAATTATTAGACTGTCTGTGTGCTGCTCAAGGAAATTATCGTTTATTACGTCGTGATCTTTATTTCATTTTTACATTGGTCTTATCAAGCAATCCTTTTGATTTCTGCATCCTTATAAAAAAAATACGGAAGCTTCTTAGATTTACGTTAACAAAACCTTTACGAATGCCACGGTCAGATAAACAGTCCCACAAATGCTTGACTTCAAGGAGGGAGCCGCTCCTTTTGTTGGCGTAGGTGAGTCGGGGACCATTACAACTTTCTGCGAACTAAAGCCCTTATTAGAATGCTTCACAAACTTCGTTTCGTTCGTGATGTCTGAGTCGCCATATGCCCAAATTAAATGCACTTGTCCTCCACTCTGTAAACAGAAAGAGAAAATATTATTAAAGAAACATAACTTATGTAGTAAAAACTACATTTAGCGTGTGTGTCGACGTCTACCGTTTCTTTTGCTTTACGTGGAAAACGGACGACTGCGTAACGCCATTTCGGCATTTCGGGATGATAGCCAATCAGAGTTCATTTTTGTTACTAGCAATGCCTGCTGTCAAGCGTTCATTCAGAGAACGTTCCCCAGATTCTATAGAGACAGCAGACTACTTGAACACGATTAAAAACGGCTTTACACAGAAGTCCTAAATTTTCCGCATGAAGCAAAGAAAAGAGACGTCTGCAAGAAGGCTAAATTATATTTTACTTTATTACAAATACTTTATAGATGGTTGTTTACCATTTTTGCGGGAAACCGATCGGTCTTCAGTATGTTTAAATGGACTCAAAATACAAATCGAAAATTTGTTGGAAATTTGTCCTGCTCTTTTGAGTAAATTGGTGAAAATACATAGGGCAGGGCCTGGAAATGACCATTAGAATAGTTGTTTTTTAGAAATACCGTTTGAAGAGTGAAAGACCTCTCGAGCTCGGTAAGTCATGAATCGATAAGGCATTTACTATCGTGATAAAGAATGTACTTACAAAAAAAGCCAAATCGTTGCTATCGTTGGTGTCACGTGGTCTTTCAAACATCAGTTCAGTGTATCCACCAACTTCAGATGCATTGAGGAGAGTGTAGTCCTGGCTGGCGTCTGGGAGAGGCTGTGACTGCTCTCGAGTGAAATAGTCCTGAAGATATTATAGGTAAAACATAATTAGAGCATTTTCTAACGTTTTTAATCCTGGAGGTTGGGCATTAGTCAACTACTCTGGGGCATATAACAGCCTTGTGTTTATGAACTCACCGAATATTATATTGGCCTTATTTCATTTCCGGTGAAGTGTTTATGTGCACGGACGATCTGGCAGACCCACAGAAAGTTTCATCGCTAAACCAATACTAAGAAGAAGTATACTTGTCTTTGCTTTAGTTTGTCGTTCAGAATTAATCTTTGAATACATCCAGAGGAGAGAATTGTGTTTCTCTTTATTTTGTATACACCGTAGAGACATTAAGCAGCTTGTTATTAGACAACTTGTTTGTCCGTACCGTGGGGTATTTGCACACCATTTTCACAAAGTTCTCTATTCTTAACTGAATTTAGGCCTTGTACATCCTCTGTATAATACAGTCCTGTGAAAGATGTTTTCACAAGCTCTTTCCATAGTAGCTAACTCACCATTTTGCTCGTATACAGCCTCGTTTACAATTACTCCTCATTCTATTCTAAACTAGACCCGGCTAAAGGCCGGCCTGATGTTCAAATTTACAGTCCTTGGGACTTTCATCATCAAATTTTAATTTCAGTGTGACAGTTGAAGCTTATTTTACAACCACCCTCGTATGCGGCCAGCTCCCCTTAGCAAAACACCGTTTACTGAAATTCTCAGTAACTATTAAGTTGAAAGTTCTCGTGACAGACCAGACTAGTTACAATCTGAGTTTTTTTTTTTAAATCCCGAAGGCGGCCGCTTACTAGAGCTTCGACTGTATCTCTCAAAATGGGACAGGAAGTAATCCTATGACATATACCAATTTATCCCATGCCGCGAAGAATACAGCAAATCAGAAGGCTGGAAAGCCGTTGGATATTCTGCGGTATTCTGCGGACTACGGTTGTATTCAACAGTAGTTTACCGGCGTCGTAAATTGTCAATGAACTAAAATTGCAGACAAAAGTAGTTGGGAACGTTGTGAAAATGAATAGCATCAGTGGTGAATTACATCAATGTTCTCCTAATATAAAATAAAAATAATTAGTTAATTTTCTGAGTCTCCCCACCCCTCTATTCAGTGTTGGGATCTCTGCGAACAATTGCGTACTAAACATGTCCCGCAGCGAACAATTACGCACTAAACATGTCCCGTTATACACAACATTGTAACAGGGGGAGGGGAGAGAAAGAGAGTAATAGTGAAAACTACAAATCTTCCTAACACTTTTGTCTATGATAGTAGCTTGTGGTCTGAATTAGATATGTAAGTGGGCTATAAACGAAACATCTTCGCATGTTCCTCGGTAATTGGTGTAATCTTCAGAAAATGACCGAAGACGTTAAAACGACCAGCTGCGGATAAACATCGGAAAATTTGGGAACGACTATGGTAAAATGTCGGAAGTCTTCGGGAAAAAAATCCAAAAAATTCAGAAATTGATAACAAAGTTTCGAATATCACTGCAAACAATGTGAAATATTTGGGGGATTTTTTTAGAAATCTTCGGAAGACTTCAGTGGTACCGAAGTTACATAGGCATGGGATAAAAAAGTTATGCAATGCTTCTTCTTCAATGCCATAACATGAAATATCCCACTCGTGACTTGATTGGGATATTTCACGGTATACCACTCGAAACCGTTGCATAACTAGTATGCGGATACTCCGACAATACGGACAATTCTGGACGGACTTTCGTAGGCCCTCTACACCTCACTTTTGATCTTTAACTTTCTTCCACCTTTTACCTTAATTAACAGCTATTCACCGAAGTGGAAGTGGCTAAACCACTGGCCAACGACACTGAAGTGAATAGTTGCTCTAGTACATACTAAGACAGTATGTGAACGATTACAATTTTCGTGTGCAAATTGCTTGGAGGTGAATAGTACTTGTTATCCCGAGTTTTAGTAGCCAATCAGAGAGCGCCAGCAACGCTGTCCACTGTTTTAGTATATACTAAGTGAAAATATCCCACTCGTATTTTTTAAGCGTAGACTCGTTAGATAAAATAGAAACTTACGTGTAAATATCCCGTGCCGTTGCTGAACCCACCGACAATAACGTCATAGTTGACCATGTTGTTTGGTGCAGTCTCGGCGAAACCAAATCCGACCCAACCAGTTGTTTTTACTCTTAAGTGATAGAACATCTTGTCATTTTGATCATCAAATCGCCACAGCAAACTAAATCGATTGTTATCATAAAAATGAGTAAACTGCGGCATTGCTGAAGAAAGAGGAAAAGAATTATGATAAAGGCTAGCCGAAAAAATAATCGGTAAGCACAACTTAAGATAATGACAGACTATAAAATGATAGTGGCAAAGTGATCCAGATATTGAAAACAGAGAAACAAATGAAATTAAAGTAAATAGACAGATCTCATAAAAGTTTAATGCTCTTTTTATTATTTTTTGTAAGTCACATGACAGTTCTAGACTGAATGGCTGTTCATAAGGAGAAATATTAAACAAAGATCACAAACACTTTAGTTTCTCAGCTGACGATGGTTATCTAGTAGCACACTTTTGTTTGTTACTCAGCAACTTTTCCAACAATTAACAAATATTCATATTAATTTTGTACTTTTAGGAGCGACCAAAGTAGTCTATGCAAGGCATTTCCTACCCTGTACGCAAACGTATCATTTTGGGGAATAAACAAAAATAGGAGTTAACACGCAAGATTGATAAATCCATGTATAAGTTGAACTTCCCCATAACAAACTGATGACAACAGAAATGAAAACCCACCTGGTGTCGGTGTAGTTGTCGCTGTCGCTGTCGCAGTCGCTGTCGGTGTCTCTGTCTTCGTCACTGTCAATGTCGACGTCGATGTTGCCGTCGCTGTCGTTGTTGCTGTCGTTGTTGTTGTCGCTGTCGATGTTGCCGTCGCTGTCGTTGTTGCTGTCGTTGTTGTTGTCGCTGTCGATGTTGCCGTCGCTGTCGTTGTTGCTGTCGTTGTTGTTGTCGCTGTCGATGTTGCCGTCGCTGTCGTTGTTGTTGTCGCTGTCGCTGTCAGTGTCTCTGTCGCCGTCACTGTCAATGTCGATGTCGCTGTCGATGTTGCCGTCGCTGTCGTTGTTGCTGTCGTTGTCGCTGTCAGTGTCTCTGTCGCCGTCACTGTCAATGTTGACGTCGCTGTCGATGTTGCCGTCGCTGTCGTTGTCGCTGTCGCTGTCAGTATCTCTGTCTCTGTCGTTGTCACTGTCGATGTCGATGTCACTGTCGATGTTGCCGTCGCTGTCGCTGTTGTTGTCGTTGTCGATGTCGCTGTCGTTGTCATTGCCAGTGTCGTTGAAGGTGTCGCTGTCGGTGCTGTTGTCGATGACGTTCTCGATGACATCATTGTAGGTGTAGCAACAGGGATAAGTGTAATTTGTTGAATGCCTCGAAAATCGTGCCATGAAAACACACCGTTTTGCGCGTCAAATGTAGAATGATAGGCCCATATGAGGAAAACTGGCACACCTTGCTAAATAGAAAAGAAAGAAATATATTTTATATGAACGAAAGAAAAGAAGGAGAGGGAGGATGGGAAGGGGAGGGGTAGAGTTGGTATGCTCCTCTGAATAAAAGTAAAGTAAACGCCACAGGGAGCAGAGGAGCCAAATTTGACCTAATACGCGTTCGATCATTGAGCTTTATACGCGCGCTGCGTCTTGCGTTATTCGATCTGCTGTTTTCGAGTTTTTCCCCCAGCGGGACCCCAAGCGTAATCGGCGCTTTCCGAGCGAGGCACGAAGTGCCGAGAAGAAAAAGAGACAAGGGAAGAAACATAGTACCACGTGATTCGTTGGATGTGGACCGCAACAAACTGGTGACGGAAGTAAAAACGCCGAAAGTGACATGCTGTCAATAAAACGGAAGTTACGCCAACCGTTCAAAATTCAATACAACACGGCAGCTGATCGGAGCGGAGGGAGATTTAAAATGAAATGCGTTGCGAATGAGGAAAATCTTATAATGTCGTCTAGTGAAGCTCATTGCATGCGAAGAAACTCAGAACGTAGTGAAGTGTCAACGCAAAGAAGTGGCCCTGAATTCATCTATAGCTTAGCCTAAACAATCGTATGGGTTTTAACAAAAGTTTCAATCAGCTTGACATTAAAAAAGCTTAGACGGACCACAAGAGCATGGACCACAAGAGGCGTGAAAACTTCTCACCTTGCATCAGACATGCCTTGATTCCACAAGGATTCGAATTCCACCACGTCCTTACATTTTATCGAGCTTGCCTGTTTCCTTCGCATACCTTTACAATATTCACATTATTCACCTAGCGGACAAAAACAATCACCGAATGGCACTGATCGAAGATATTCCGGAAAAGATGGCATGTTTTCGTGGAATTCAGATGAATAAACTCATGCCAAAGGCTTCCGGTTATGCGCACACCTCTCGTATGACGTATTTCCGTCACCAGTATGTTGCGGTCCACATCCTACGAAAGTCAACTTTGAACGCCATAAAGAGCGATCACAGAAAGGAGTGTTTAATGGATCTCTTCATCGAAATTGTTAAAAAGCTGTCCAGAGACTGTCCATATAAAGCTACATGCCGAAAATCAGAACTTTTTATTGAATCAGAAGCGAGTAATCGGGGATCAAAAATTAGGCTCAAATCTGTTTCCTCCCTTGTCTCTCTTATTGCTGCGTAACGATTTTGTGGCGCCCACAGTCAGCAATCTGCGGTTACCCAACGGAAAGCTCCGATTACGCTTGGGGTCCCGCTGGGGTCCCGTGGGGAGCAGGGGTGGCGCAGTGGTGAGAGCGCTCGCCTCCCACCAATGTGGCCCGGGTTCGATTCCCGGCCTCGGCGCCATATGTGGGTTGAGTTTGTTGTTGGTTCTCTCCTTGCTCCGAGAGGTTTTTCTCCGGGTACTCCGGTTTTCCCCTCTCCTCAAAAACCAACACTTCTAAATTCCAATTAGATCTGGAAAGTGTCCCCAATTAGTACTCGCGTGCTAGATACCTTTGACACTTAAATAAAGTGATTATTATTATTATTATTATAAACAGACTCGTAAACAACAGATCGAAGATCGAACGCGTAAAGGTCAACTTTGGCTCCTCTGCTCCCTGTGTAAACGCCTGCCGGTCCGTTTGTCGGGTGTTTTGAAGACTGAATTTTCCTCATTTTATCAAGAGAGTAAGGGGTGGTCTATCTTCAAAAATAAACATGTCATCAGTGTGCATTGTGAGTATACGCCACTTGCTGCGTTTTGTTCCGGCAACTTTTCCACATGGCATGTGTTCATGGCAACCAATCAATTAAGCAACTACTTTCGATTTGTTCCTTTAGAGATCTCTGCATATGGAAAATTGTGCTTACTGCGAAATTTAAGAGCTATTATTTCCAGCTTTAAAATACATTTTCCCAATGCAACTGGAATGTGTTCCACTTCGCGGCATACAATAGCCCTTTTCGCGGTTAACCTTTTTCATTTGCACTACAATAAAAATCAACGTCGTTGCGAGGCAATTTCGGGCAATTTTGTAGTTTCTGCCCGAAATTGCCTCGCAATCATGTTGAATTTTATTGTAATGCAAATGAGAAAGGTTACCGCGAAAAGGGCTGTTAAATAACGTTTACTGGCTTAAATGCGCAACATCAAAATCGAGACATTTTAATGGCCATGTAAATAAATAAAAAATAAATAATAAATATTAATTTCATTGGAATCCACGAGATGGCTCTTACTTCCACTGTTTCCGGATCGAATTGGAATTTAGAAATGTTGGTTTTTGTGGAGGGAGGAAAACCGTAGTACCCGGAGAAAAACCCTCGAAGCAAGGACGAGAACCAACAACAAACTCAACCCACATATGACGCCGGGGCCTGGAATCGAACCCGGGCCACATTAGTGGGAGGCGAGTGCTCTCACCACTGCGCCATCCCTGCTCCCGTAGGAGCATAGGCCATGATCTAAACACGCCTTCCAGATAAATCGGGTTGGTTAAGAATTCTTCTGCACTTAACGCAAAGAAAAATATGGACATTGGATACCTAAAACAGCCACGTTCTCCATTTTGAAACAACTGGGAATGAACTTGGCACGGTGGTGATAGTATGATGGTTAGAGGGAAAGGCAGCATTAGAGAGATCAAGAACGGGAAGAACAGTGAAAAAAGAAAGGCAGACAAAATGGTGCGACTGGGGCATTGCAAGAGCAGCAGTTACAAAAAGAGCAGTCTGGAGAGAGAATGTTTTGCTAAAAGGGATGATTAATAATGATGGTAATGAACATGGGCTTTCCTATTAATATGTTAAATTGGACCTTAAACAAACGTCAGCTTCCGCCGATAGCTTTTTGCAAGCCTTGTTCAGAATGCCATTATTCTTGTTCTTCCAACACATTTTGCAACACATTTTACCTGAATAATAACGTCATGTTGCTGGTCGTTTGTGTTTCGCTTCCGATAGAACCTTAACGTTGTTACACCGTTCTCTTCTCTAGAGTAACTCAACATCCAGTCTTGCTGAGAATCGAGTTGCGGAAGTCGACGGCCAATGGTTAGATAGTCCTTATGGAATAAATAAACAAACAGAAAAACTAAGAAATCTCTCTGTGAAAGATAACTGATAGAACATGTTAGATCTGTGACATCTTCTAAAGACAGTAATTCGTCATATCTTTTAAAGAACTTATATTTAAACATTTTATGGTACGAAAAAATTTTAGCCTGCTCGCAGTCTGTGAAAAACATTAAGTATTTAATCACAATAATGCATGTTGTTGTAAATTAGTCACGAAAGACTACGCACAGTCATTTAGTCGTCAAGGGATTTGAAATTGAAGCACGCAAATAGGTTAAAGAGGCCGACGTGCTCTTTTAACGTTGTTTAAATTTCCTTGGCTGCATGATAAGCGTAGAACGGGAGCGAGAAGAGTTTAAGGAAAAACGGGAAGGGGAAATCCCTACTACAAGAAACGGTGTTATTTTTTTCCGAACCCGACTCTTATTCTTTTATTCTCCTTCTTTGACACCTGCAATGCAGGCTATAATTTCCTATGAGGAATCAGAAAATTAACTCTGTGTGTAAATTATAGTGCTAGGAAGATCTAATCCGAAGGTCGTGGGTTCGAATCCCACCGAGGTCAAAGATTTTTTTCTTTCCCTCGTGTGGTCCCTCATTTCCTTACTAGGGCTAACGCTCAGTACAGAGAAAATTATGGGTTTACCTTAGCACTATAATTTACACACAGAGTTAATTCTCTGATTCCTTGTTTGTATCACCAGTGCTACGTGGCTCAACATTTATATTTTCCTATGGCTAACATGTTGTGGACTCTGCGTGAAGGGCAAAGTCCCATTTAATCCCAGTTACCAGTATGGATGCCAGACTTTGTAACTGGGGGTTGTTCTGGTATTAATAAAATATTTTTCTTATCAATTCCAACTTTAACACCCACAAAGTAAACACCCTGTCACGATTAAATACATATATTGAATAAAAGCCCCTTCTAAGGTGCCAAATATGTGATAAACAATATTATCACAGAAGGCAAAACAAAACCTACCTTCAAATAACCTGATCCACTTCGAACTCCTCCAACAGCGACATCATAACCAACCATGTTACCTAGAACTTCAGTTGCAAAACCAAATCCATTCCAACCCGTGGCCCTTGTCTCTACCATAAAGTGTAACGTGTCGGTGCTGCTATTGAACATCCAGGAAACGTTATATTTGCCATTGTTGAAAGACAAAAAGTCTGGAAAATGTACAGGTCTAACCGGTGCTGGCGTGGCCACTGTGATAATCGCTGTTGAGGCATGATATTAAATTTGAAAATCGTTCTTTTCAAGCTAGAATGCTGACGTTTCGACTATCTAAAATTCACGTTTTAAGTGTCACTTGTGTATAAACCTTAACAGATGAAGATGATCTCTGCATACTTCATATTATGCAGTATACTGTATACTGCATATTGCGTATCTCATACTGAAAAACATAATACATACAGTATGCCCTGATGAAAAAACTCACGGGGGGTGGAAGAAGTGACGAATGTAAGGAAAAGGACGAGGATGAAGATGTGCAGAAGTAAGCGGATGAGAATGCGATGGAGGATAAGGATGGGCCGGGCAAGGATGCGGATAAGAGGGTAAGGATTAGGATGAGCATTTAACCCACCAGGTGAACCAGTCACTGTAGGGGCAGGAATAAGGGTAACTTGCTGAAAGCCTCTTGAACTGTGCATCTGAAACAGGCCTGATACCACGTCACTCGTAGAATGATAAGCCCATATTAGGAAGATCGACATTCCCTGCTGTAAACCAGACAAAATATATACAAACAGAAGAATGCAAACGTTTTAAAGTCATCAAATTATTTTCATGAAAATGATCTTACAGTGCGACGCGCCTTACCGCGTGAACACCCAACAAACCTTTTTTCAAGTTTGCACGATATCGCCAGCTAATTCTGTTATAATCATTTTCGTAACTGGGGATACATGTGAAGCAATAAAGTGAATAAAATCTTCGTATTTTCTAACTAACTTTATACTCCTGCGATAAACGCGAAGCGACAAGATAACATTCCATCGTGCTCAACTTTGCGAGGAGGCGTGCCCGTCAATTGAATTCGCGTTCTCTGATTGGCTAACTTGTAAAAAAGTTTGTTGGGTGTTCACGTTAAGGCGCGTCGCAATGTAACCTGTTTAGTACTGAAATGGAAAAAACGCAACTTAGTGTTAGGAGAAAAACCTAAGAGGCCATCTATGCTTCTCATTTAGCTCGGTAAGTAACGCTAAGCTATTCCTAAGATGTACCAATGTCATGTTCTATCATGTTTTCCGGCTCAATTAACCCTAAAAGATACCGCGATAAGTCTAACGGTGGTCATTTTAGATTTTAGCACCCTAAGCGGTAACAATCTACAAATTTTGACTCCTTTAAAAAGTACGACAAGAACCCCCGTCATTTTTATAATATGAAAGTCCCTACCCCTCACCCCTCCCCTCCCGCGAATGAGCTTTTGAGCTTAAAACACGCTTTACCTGAATAATAACGTCATGTTGCTGGTCGTTTGTGTTTCGCTTCCGATAGAACCTTAACGTTGTTACACCGTTCTCTTCTCTGGAGTAACTTAGCGTCCAATCTTGCTGAGAATCGAGTTGCGGAAGTTGATGTCCAATGGTTAGATAGTCCTAATGAAATAAACAAACCAGAAAATTAAGAAATCTTCCCGTTAAGGATGATCGTTTAAATGCATATCTTCAATAAAATCTTAATCTTATAAGGTGCCAAACATGTGATAAACAACACGGCCGCTTATCTGTTGAAATACGTTACCATATAGTTATCAAATATGCTAAAACAAATCTACCTTTAAGTGACCTGATCCATTTTGAACTCCTCCAACGGCGACATCATAACCAACCATGTTACCCAGGACTTCAGTTGCCAAACCAAATCCAATCCAGCCCGTACCTCGCACCTCTACCATAAAGTGTAACGCATCCATGCTGCTATTGTACATCCAGGAAGCGTTATACTTGCCATTGTTGAAGGAAACAAAATTTGTGAAATGTACAGGTCGAACTGGCGCAGGGGTCACCACTGGAGAAATCCCTGTTGATACATGATAAATACTAAAACCTTGCTTGTAAAGCTAGAATGTTGACTTTTAGACTTTCTATTAAAGAGAACGCCCCCTATAGAGTTATAATAAAACAAGTGTATCCAAAAGATAGTAATTGCTGCGGTAAACTTGTTGTAATAATGCTCTTTTATCGCCTCGCTGGTATTACAGAATTTTCTCTTTCGTTTTTTGAGGGAAAGCAAAGCAAATGTAACCGGGATGAATCGACGAAAACTCCAGCTGATAAGACTAATTTTGTTTTGTAATTCACGCATCAAGTTCTTGCAATGTCTGTAGAATATTGTTGAGCAAAGGACGCGTTCACCACGAGGAAGGTGTGAAAATTTAGGTTTAACTTAATTATTGATAATGAATATGTTGCGTTACTAGCTAGCCGTATCGTATTCGCGTCTCCACGCGCTCAGCTCAGGTTTCGCGTCCCCACGCGCTCAGCTCAGTCTCATCGACCGCTGTCGGAGTGATTTCAAAATAAATTTGTCTTTTATTCCGTACAATCTTCGAAAATCTTTGCTATCCAACGGTCCTATCACCATGCCTCACAGTCCTCGCTCAACTCGCGGTAGTCTTCGACACTTTAGTCCCGATTACGACTGGCACATGTTGGACCAAAATATTACAAATCTCGCAGCCAACAGCTTGAAGCAGCAAGCGAGGCTATTGTTCGTGGCGCAGTGAATTCTGGCCCAAAATGTGTGCGTGGCGCAGTGAATTCTGGTAAAAAGCGATCAAATCGAAATTTTTCGTAGCTTATATTTTTTTCTCATATATTTCTAGTAAATCCTGATTATGTTGCTGCTCACTCGCTACGCTCGTTCCGCAGCAATAACAGGGAGTTTACACACCTGGTATCGTTGTAGGGGTAGGAATGAGTGTAATTTCCTGAAATCCTCTAGAAGAGTGCTTCGGAAAAAACGAATCTGAAGCGTCATTCGTGAAATGATAGGCCCATATAAGGAAAATTGACATTCCTGGCTAGAATGCAGATAAAATAAAATAACAAAAACTCAGTGACAAACTAAGTAAAGCGCAGATATTTTGATTAGTTTGTTTATTAAAATATTTTCAAAAATGTTCCACAACTGTTAACTGAGGCTTTGGAACAAGACAACCGAGCATTTTAGCAGATCTACTAAGACCATTCTTGGGTCGGTCGTGTAATTATATCTGATTTCTTAGTTTGTAAAGTATAATCATTCCAATGAAGGATATTGATAAATATTTTCCTGGGGTGATCCCTTTTCTTAGCGTCTCTCCAGCGTAAATTCACTATAAGTATCCAGATTTAATTTTTGTTATTCTGTCAGTAATCGTTAGAAGTAAAATAGTAATTCATATATTTTTGCTTAACGCTTGACGTTTTTTTTTATAAAGGATGCGTTAATCAAACGAATTGCAGAATAAGAATACGCAGAATGGTTACAAAAAAATCACTTTTTTCGGGATTTGGAAGACTGTCTGGAAATCTAAACATCTCCTTTTGTCGTATGTTTCACCAGATTTTTCAACTGTAAGAATTGCTGTCAATCGAACGAGCCCTAAAACAGACAATACAGGTGTTATATACTTCGAGTTTATTTAATTACCTGAATAACAACATCGCGTTGTGTGTCGTTGGTATCTCGCTTGCGTAAGAAGCTTAACGTTGTTACACCATTCTCTTCTACAGCGTACAACAGTATCCAGTCTTGCTGAGAATCTATCGGTGGTACTCCAAAGTCGAAGGTGAAATAATCCTAAAGAATAAACAGACCGGGACAATGCAAACGATCTCTCTTACAGTTGTATCATGGCGATTTTAAAGCAATAAGATCAAGCAACTGAGTAAATATGAGCTCAGTCTCCTGATCAGGCGAACCGAGGTCGTCTACCAGTTTCGTTTGTCCGTTTTGGTCAAGTTTTCTTTTATAATAATTATTATGACATTAAGGATTGGTGGTATTCCGAAGCTAAAGGTGAAGTATTCCTCATGGGATTACAAAAGAACCGGATATTTAACCGACGATCTTTCTGCGTTGTTTTCGTAGTCATTTTGAAGCAATCGCATACAGCTGAGTAGAATTAGAGCGGTTTTTAAAGAGTTTTGTAAAACCAAAACCAAAGTAATCATTACTTTCAGGCCAATCACAACAGACGCAGATAATCTAATGACCCAATCACAACGCGAAGCAAATACATGTCGACGGCGTCAAGCGCCGGAAAACGCCTGCGAGTAAGTCAACATTGGCTTTCGTTTAATGGCCCTGTCACACTATTGCGTATCGTACTAGCGTATGCCAGCGTATGAAAAATATCACTCATACGCTGGCATACGCTAGGGGTACGTTAGGCATAGGTTGTATACGTTTCAAGCACGGTCGCATACGGTGGCATACGCTGGCATACGGCGAGGCAGAAAAAATTTTTTAAGCATGCTTAAAAATTTTGTGCGTAATTATTCGGACGTATCGTTTATACGCTAAGCGTACGCTTGGCATACGCTGAATACGCGAGAGTTACGCTGGAGGTACGTTACTCATAGGTCAAGTACGCTGGTCATACGCTGTATTTTCAAGGGCATTTTGTGCGTATGAAAATTATTTTGTGAATTTTCATACGCAACTCATACGTTTCTTTCATACGCAATAGTGTGACAGGGCCTTTAGTTTTGATTGGTTGACAAAGTGGCGCTAGACTTTTTAGCCAATGACAAAGCCTAGAAATGCAACACTAGAGTAATAGCTTAATTATTTTCGACACTCAATTGACAACCGCTCTATACTGAAGCCAGTTTTTCTGATCAGATAAATTGCGGAGATCTATCAATTTTTTTTTATCTTTTTAAACTTTTTCCCTCCTCCCCAAAAGTCTGATTGCAGTTTGTTCTCACTTTAACGATACATTGATTCACTTGATCATCCTCGTTATGTAGATGTGACGTGACGTGACGTGACGTGATGTATACGAGAAATATGCACTTATTGGTTCGTCGGCAATTTTCCAAAACGTTGGAAACTTACTGGCGGAAACGTTTTAACGGAACTTTGCATGTTGGGAATCTTGAAACTGAATTTATGGTGTTAATCGACCAGAGTAAAAATTCGTTACGAAAACACTAATCGTCTTTGCTATAAGATTTAATCGTCCACCTTAGCACTCAACCCGAATGTTTACAGTTAAGGTCCTTGGGCTCGTATATTCAAAAATATCACATATACAATCGTACTCGTATATTCATAAAATACTTATTTTACAACAATCTACCTTTAAATATGCTGATCCGGCTAGCACATGAAATCCACCAACGGCTACATCATATCCAACCATGTTCCTGGGTTGAGTTGCAAAACCAAATCCAACCCAACCCGTGGCTCTCACTTTTAGTTTAAAGTATAACCTGTCCAAGCTACTATCGAACATCCAGGAAGCGTTGTAGTTGCCATTGTCGAGGGAAACAAAGTTTGGAAAATACACAGGTCGCACAGGCTTAGGCGTGTCCAATGGGGAAGTCGCTGTTGAGGCATGATAAAAAATTTCAAAAACTTGCTTGTCAAGCTAACATAATGATAATGTCAATAAATTATGATGATGATGATGATGATGATGCCGTGATAAGTAGAAGGAGGAGGAGGGATAGAAGAATAATCAGATTACGAGGAGAATGAGGGAGGAGGATTAGCATAAGGATGATGAAAAATAGGAGGGCAAAGAGGAGGAGGAGGAGGAGAAATATGAGTATGAGGAAATGGATGACGAATGGAAGTAGAAGGAAGAGGATGAAGATGTGGAGATGTAATTAAGCGGATGAGAATGCGATTAAGGATGAGGATGGGCCGGGGAAGGATGCGGATAAGAGGGTACGGATTAGGATGAGCATTTAACCCACCAGGTGAACCAGTCACTGTAGGGGCAGGAATGAGGGTAACTTGACGAAAGCCTCTTGAACTGTGCATCTGAAACAGGCCTGATCCCACGTCACTCGCAGAATGATAAGCCCATATTAGAAAGATCGACATTCCCTGCTGTAAACCAGCAAAATATATACAAACAGAAAAATGCAAACGTTTTAAAGTCATCAAAATATTTTTATGAAAATGATCTTACAGTGTGACGCGCCTTACCGTAAACACCCAACAACAGTCAAAATATATACAAAGGAAAGGTTGCAAACGTTTCAAAATATTTTCATGAAATGATTTTAACCAGTGTTGGTTGTTGACATGGAACAAGGCAACGTACATACATACATACATACATACATACATACATACATACATACATACATACATAACGTAGTGTTGGCAAAAAAAAAACAAGCATGAGAGGCCATCTTAAAGTCATAAATTTTTCTACGTTTCTTAGCTCGCGTTCGAGTAACGCTAACGTTTCAACATTCAAGACGATTGAAGATAGTTGCCATACATATACTGTACTACTCTTTATTATGTTACGCAAGGTGGTTCTAACATTTTAGTCTAGATCAAATATTTAATATGTAATTATTAAAATGAGAACAAATTAAGCAGTACTTGCTATGGTACTGTCTGTTATACAATTCTTCCCAGGCTATAGGTTAAACTAAATAACAGCTTTCAAACTTGTAGTTTATTACTTTTTGGAGGTGAGGTTGAAATAATGGCATTTATGTGCATCTTTTCAATATAAGGCAAGAAACGTCATTTATCACAATGTACCCGTTTACCTGAATAACAACATCCTTTTGATCGGTGGTGTTTCGCTTGCGATAGAACCTTAACGTTGTTACACCATTCTCTTCTCTAGAATAACTCAACACCCAGTCTTGCTGAGAATCGAGTTGCGGAAGTTGACGGCCAATGGTAAGATAGTCCTTATGGAATAAACAAACAGAAAAACCTAAGAAATCTCTCTGTGAGAGACAGAAATTGAGCATATCTTTTAAAGAACTTATTATTAAACATTTTATGGTATGAAAAGATTTAGCCTGCTCGCAGTCTGTGAAAAACATCAAGACATTGGTGAAATAATCCTAATGAACTTAACAAAAGAACGGGATATGAGATCTTTTTACGTCTACATTGTCTTTCCAGCAAAGTGATCCGTTTTCTAAGAGCTTAGTCATTACAAAAAATAACCGAATTTCACGAATATTTTTTGGCATTTTTCAAGACGAGTAAATATTTGTGGTAGAACTCTTTTGTAGGGCGAAAAGAAATTAACATGTACAAAAACCGGAAACTAATCCGCCAATATTTCATGCTGAATGAGAGGTTTAAAGAAATGCATCACCAATGTAATCACAACAGAGATATACCTTTAAGTAGCCCGATCCATTTAGTACCCCACCAACAGCGACATCATAACCAAACATGTTATTCGGTGCTTGATTTGCAACACCAAATCCAACCCAGCCCGTAGCCCGCACCTCTACCATAAAGTGTAACGTGTCCTTACTGCTATTGAACATCCAGGAAGCGTTATAGTTGCCATTGTTGAAAGAAACAAAGTTTGGGAAGTGAACCGGTCGAACAGGCGCTGTTGAGGAATGACAAATACTTTAAAAATCACCATGTTTATCAAGCGATAATGGTGACATTTCCACTTTCTAAAACCTTTTAAAATGATAAAGGTAGACTTTATACGTTCTTTTTTTTATATATTGAGGCGCATAAATACATGCTGATGTAGTGCGACCTGCAATAAAAAATTCCCATAATGTGGGGGAAGCTAGTGGTGTTGTAGGGTGCTACGCACAGGTCTAATTCCCTTAATCGGTCCCAGAGGAAAAGTTATGGTTTTTCCTATCGATCTTTAGGCTAACGTCCTCTTTTGATCATCAGTTCTCCATTTGGCTTAACATCTCAGTTGGTTTAAGCGTTCCATCGCAATTGAACTGTATTTTCGCAAAAAAAAAAAAAAGCTTCATTTTTCATATATTCGAAACAATGAAAATCACTTGCAATAATATATACAGGGAATAAAATAAATTAAGTTACGTTATCAAGATTCCAAACATTTTCTAAAGGTGCTGTCACACGACGCATTTTTTGCTGACGAGAGCTGTTGTGAGACAAATTGTTATATCCAACTTGTCTCAAAATGCTCTCGTCAGCGTTGCGTTGCAAGTCGCAAGGCCTTCTAAATCTAAAGAATTGTGCTTAGTTTAACAGTAGGGTTCACGGAGTTCCGAATAGTAGCATTAAGTATGTATTAAAACAGTGGATAGCGTTGTTGGCGCGCTATGATTGGATACAGAAACTCGGGATAGTAAGTGCTATTGACCTCCAAGCAATTGGCTCGCGAACATTTTAATCGTTGACAGGAATAAAAGAGTTAAAAATCATCATTCTCGTGTTCAGTTATATTATCTCACTGTTTTAGTTTGTACTTAAACAACTATTATTCACCTCAGTATCGGTGGCCAGTTGTGTATATTTCCACCATTAGCCACCTCTTCTTCAGTTAGCAGTTGTTAAATAATCATAACAAAGTTGCATCTACACTTAACCCACCTGGTGTCGCTGCAAGGGCAGGAATAAGCGTAACTTGCTTAAAGCCTCTAAAACTGTGCTTGAAAAACGGGCCTGGTTGCACGTCATTCGCGAGATGATAAGCCCATATAAGGAAAATCGGCATTCCTCGCTGGAATTCAGATAAATTGTATTTAAAAATAGACAAAAGAGTCGCAAGCCAGGCAACTTGTAGTTAATATTTTTTTAGTTAGCTCATTAAATAGTTTTAAAAATCATCCATTACTTTAAACTGTTGCTAAGGAAGAAGGCAATTAACAGATAAACTGGACTATTTTGAGTTAAGTAATTTTCTAGTTTCTTAGCTTAAAATTTGTACGGCTTTCTGTAAATAATGCTTTACAGGACGTTTCTAACTTTTAACTCTTTAACTCGAATAAAACTGTACTGAACTGAACTGTACTGAGCAAGGATATCAACAATTTCAGTTTGTAAGTGATGCAATCCGAAAGTATATATAACCATTTAAATGAAGGATATAGATAAACATTTCCCTAGGATGCTGTTTGTTTTTCAAATTTTCTCAAGCTAAAATGTACTACACTTTATCGGAATTGCACTTTGGCAATCTTTGGACATGTTGGAAGTTGAATTTATTGTAGTTTATTTATCTTTGCACAAACTTCGGGGACTTACCCAGCCTTTTTGCAAGAAGAGGGGGGGGGGGGGGGGGGGGGGGGGGGGGGGCAAGGGGTCCATCTCATCCGAAATCAGTCACTCAAGATAGTTCAGTTACACAAATTTCTTGAAGTGGAGTGTCAACTTCATAAAATATCACCAACCTCCCGTTTCTTGTTTTCACATTGAGATAGTTGAAATAGTCAGTGCTCCTTTATCATTTCTTTTTAAGGATTCTGTTCTCAATTCCTCATTTCTTTTTTTTTTTTTTTTTTTAAAGAGGGGTACCGGACCCCCCCCCCCCCTCCCCCCCCCCCCCCCCCCCCTCCTCCTGTGTACGCCTCTGAAAGTTTTACGTTTAAGGTGTTTTATAAATAAAATAGGCAAAATAAGTCATCAACATCGCCTTTACCTGAATTACAACATCGTTTTGTTGGTCGTTGGTGTCTCGCTTGCGATAGAATCTTAATGTTATTACACCGTTCTCCTCATTAGAGTAACTTAATTTCCAGTCTTGTTGACAATCCGCTGGGGGCAATCCAAAGCCATTGGTGAAATAATCCTTATTAGATAAGCAAAAGAACCAAAAATTAAACATGGCCGGCGTAATTTTCTCCGGGGGACTCCCATATAAAAATGACGAGGATGCTCGTCATACCTTTAAGGGGTCATTAAAATTTGTAGATTGGTACCGCTTAGGGTGCTAAAGTCTAAAACGACCACCTTTAGAATTATCGCGGTAACTTTCAGGGTTTTGAGTCGAACAAATATAACAGAAACTATTTGTCAGTACCATGTGTTGTTTTAGAATTGGTACCAGTATGATGGCGTAAAAATCCATTTGAGCCACGCCCATCAAACGAGATTCTGGTATCTTTAAGGGTATTTTTCGAAAATTTCCCACGAGCTTCAATGTCATTTTTAAATGGGAATCTGAAGCAATTATACACAGCTGAGTAAATATAAGATTTGTGAATCCTGATCCCACGAATCGTGATCGTCCATCAGTTTCTTTCACGGCCCAGTCAGCAAATGAAAACTTACATTCCTATAAGGCAGGAAATTGTGATCCTCTGTAACTTGAGTGCGGTGGAGCTCCGAAGGGGGATATGTCATCCAATTTCAGTTTAAAGTTTAAATGTATAAAGACGTATAAATGTATAAGTTTAAGTAATGATCCGCATAAATAGGATAGCGCTGAACGGCAATGGAATGTCAAACACGATGGAATGTCAAGATTTTTCATTGTTACAACTAGTGATCTCATTGGCCTAGACTCAAAAACCGCTAAAAAGTTAAGGTTCAAGGTGCATTTTGTCTAATTTTTTTTAAGGTTTCAAGTAATCTGAGATCCAATCGCACAACATACAATTTTTAAAAGAAATTTTATTTGGGGAACTTCATCAAAGAAGCAAAATTATTAGCTATTGTCTTCTGCTATTCTGATTGGTTAAGCACGAACACTTCCTAAAATTTTATTTGACGCAAATGGATTTTCTATATTTTTATAATGAAATATAATTATTAACCATCAGCTCCTCCTCTATTCTTGAAATCAAAGATATTCTATGTGGGAAAGAGCTAATGCCGCAGAACAATGAAGTTTGCTATCGTTCTTATGTGGAACAATACTTAAATGTATAAAGGCGAAGGACACCAGTGGAAACCCAAGTATAATGGTCCAATTTTCTTCAACATCATTCTTCTTACCGAGAAAATGCTCCGTTGACACGGATACGTATTAGGAGATCTGATATTTTATAAGATATTTAGTATCCGTTCTTAATTTATTGGCCTTGTGAAAAGAGGGTTTTCAAAGCTAAAGAAGGTCTCAGGCGAAAAATTATATTCAGTGGCGGATCCTCGGGCCTCAAGTTATTTTTTTTGCAAGATTAAGGGGCTCTCCGCTAGATACACCACTGCTATTCATATGTGTCTCTGGGTTCCTATAGCCAAGAGAGTACATGGATTCCAAAAACCACACATCAGCTACATTAGCTTTTAGCATTCAACCCAAACTGTAAAAAACAAGGTCCGTGTGCTCTTATCTTTAAACTCAATAATACAATGGTGATCGTCGTATAGTTCCAAATAAGATTAGTATTTTACAACAATCTACCTTTAAATATCCTATTGATCCCCCTTGAACTCCACCAACGGCTACATCATATCCAATCATACCGTTGGGCGCTTGGGTCGCAAAACCAAATCCGACCCAGCCCGTGGTCTGCACCTCTACCATAAAGTGTAACGTGTCCATGCTGCTATTGAACATCCAGGAAGCGTTGTAGTTGCCATTGGTGAAGGAAACAAGGTTTGCGAAATGTACCGGTCGAACCGGTGCAGGCGTGACCATTGGGGAAGTTGCTGTTGATTCAGGAGAAATAATATGAAAATCAAGCTTGTTAAGCTGAAATGGTGTGCGGGTATCATTTCCACTATCTAAGAGAGCGTTGTAGGTGTAACTTGTGTCAAAACCTCTTACGATCGATGAGGCTGAACTTTTTATGTTTGTTATGCTAAGAGGCATGAATACGGTCATGCATTTCGACCTGAAGTAAAAACTTTCTAATTATACCGCAGGACCATCAAACCATAAGTAATTGTTTTCCGCTATTTTTTTAAGGTAAACATGCATGATATTTGTACTCACTGATAACTTCACTTGCGTTGATATCCATTGGGAACAATACAAATCGTTGACGTTAAGACCGTGACTTTTAAGTTTACGACTAAATACCACTTAATATATATAGTTAGGCTTAGCCTTACAGCGTCGCCCTCTGAAGACCCTCTGAACACGCTTAACTAAGATGAAACTTAACTCAGGTGAAAGGTCGGAAGCACAAGAATTAAGATTGACGACCGGGCTATTTTTCAATTTTGGCAATTCTCAAAAACAGTATTACCCGACCGTCTGCACAGTACATTTAGACCGTACAAAAGTTCACAAAACAACTTTTCCTCCGTCTAGAATAACTATTACGACTATTTTCCGAATAAAATACAGTTGTTGCTTGTCAAAAAATACCCGAGAAACTGATTTGGAAATCAAAAATGCAAAAATACACAAACATATTTGCATAAGGCGACGCGAGTATAAAATCTAAGTCTTGTTTTGTTTACATAAAATCGCTTTTCAATCTATGTAATGAATGAACAAACACATGAAAATGGACAACACAATCTTCTTTCGAAAAATTTTATTCAAATCTCCATTAGTTTATGTTTAAAAGCAAAACGCGTACCATTTATAGCGCATCGAGGCCGAGCCGTGCATGTCTTCGGTGAAATTCAATAAATTAATACAACGGAATTTAAGTTACACGTTTATAAACAATTCTTCAAAACTAACGAGAACACAAACAAAAAGTCAACCACAGATTGATATCAAGATAAATTCCCATCGAAAAATGTCATTTGTTTTACTTTTACTGTACTTGGAAATTCTTTAAATCTCCGCTTTGGTGCTGAAATCCGTAAAACGAACCCATCTCTTCGCATTGCTAAAAAGGTATATAGTTCCTCGAAGCAACATTTTATCCCTGAAAGCTCTTCTTTTTCCACTAAAGCGGCTTCTGAGTATCCCTTAATTAGTATCCTGTCTTGAGCAGCAAACCGCAAAAAAAAAATGTTGGGTAACAACGACTTTAATTCTCCGCTAAAAACAGCAAAAAATCCTGCAACGGCTAAAGTGTTTACCGAGCTGACGGCTGTGTAGCCGCGCGAAAAACAAAGCCTCAAAGATCCCGGATGTTTTGTGGCGTCACACGCGCATGTTTTGCGACGTCATACGCGCCAGCGAGCTAGCCCAACGCGTACGGCGGGCGCACGGCGGGCACACAACGCGCCTGCGAAACATTCCGCTAGCCATGACCATGAAAAATGACGGGCATAGGTTCTATGAGTATAGTGCTCCGCCGGGCCTTCGGCCCGCGGGCTCCGCTATTAACCGAGAGTGAGGTCATTACAGGGAAATCTCAGACCTCGCTCTTAGGCCGAGGTCTGAGATTTCCCTGTAATTACCGAACGGACGAGATATGTACGACATCTGTCGTTGATGGTGCTCATTTGCTGACTTGTATGATTGGAGGCTTTGAAGAATTTTGTGACCGCTTAGTTGAGCCAAAAAAGTCTCTGGAGTATTTGCATCTAGCAATCGGCCAATGCTGGTCTTCCTGACACTGTGGTTTGTGATTTTTGATCCTTGTCTCTGGAGACTGGCTTCATCTGCGGCTGTTTTCAAGAATTTACCCATTTCATTCTTGCCAAGGGGTGCCTTCATGTGCCACTCTTGAGGATTTACTCGGCGGTCGCCGTGTCGTATAGCAAGGAAGAATGGAGCGTCTGGCTCGTTTATTTCTTCAGGTCGGTGGCTTCTGAACAGCTTGTAACATTGGACAGGACACCTCTCTGTGTTGGTTTCGTATGCTTTTGGCGAGAAAGGACGCCTGTGGCCATTTTCTTCGCCTTTACGTGTCTTGATGCCCCGCTCATTCAGCCAAACAAGCATTTCGCGGCCATCTTGAATTGGATCCGTCTGTAAGGAAACGCCTCCCCAGCACAGTTTACAGCTCTCCTCACGGACTCTAAACCCGAAATGTAGGGGGAGAATCCACCACATGGTTCTCTGAAGGGCTACGGGATTTTATACACCGAATGCGTCACTCTGAAAAAGCTTGTCTTCTTCTTCTTTAGTCAGCGAGCGAGTCGCGTTGAGACGGTTGCCTTTGCCTTGCACAATTGCAACGAGGTTTTTACGCTTGGCGTCCAGCAATTTTCGTGAAAAGGCAAACTCATCGTCCTTCAGAATGTTCATCTTGGAAACGGAATCCGACAGAAACCTCTGGATACTTCTCTGCAGTCCCGTCAAAGTACTTGGCTCGTATTCCTCGCCATTGATTTTCCTTACGTCTTTAAACAGCTTTAAAGAACTTTTCCAGGAGGTGGTCAAGTTCTTCCGGTGGTAAGTCCAAAATCTGAACATTTGTCTTGTTTATCTCGCCAAGAAAACGGTAAAAACACTTCACATTGCTTGACGTTTTTTTAAGTGTTTTAACTTTCCTGTTCTTGAACAAACGTTTGTAATTCCTCTTGACTGTCACTGAAATTTTCGTCTCCGTGAGTGTTAACTTTGGTCATGTTGTTTTGCTTAGTTTTGGCCTGTTCTTCCTTCTCTGGATAATAAAACTCGCTCTCGCTGTGGCTCTCTTCGTCGCTCTTACTAAAGAAATATCGGTATGCTAGTATTTTTCTTTCAGTTATTGAAAAGATAGTAATATTTTATCAGTATTTTTTGTGGTTTTCGCTCTCGCGCTCGTAGCTTTTACTCATAACTCAACTTTTTATAATGCCCGGTCATTACGAGAAAATCTTGCCCGCTCAGCAGTCAATCAGAGCGCGAGTACTATTGTATACGTAGCCATATAATATCCATTATAGGTGCAAATACGCGCCAAAACGAATGGAAATATGACACGTTATTAAACTCTTCTGACAGGGTGATCAAGTTAGATTTGTGATAACATTCAGACTATTAAAAATACCCAGGCGTATTTGATAACTTTCGTCTGAATAACCTCTTTATTTATTGGGATCAAGCTCTAATAAATACTTAATGTTCTACGTTATGATTCTAATAATGCTGATGATGGTGATGGTAATGTTGGTTATGATGGTAATGGTGGTGATGGTGGTGATGGTGGTTGTGATGGTGGTGATGGTGGTGGTGATGGCGGTGGTGATGATGGTGGTGATGGTGATGGTGATGATGGTATTGGTGGTGATGGTTGTGGTAATGGTAATAGTGGTATTGACGGTGATGGTAATGACGATGATAATGATTTTGATGGTGATAATGGTGGTGGTGGTGGTGGCGATGGTGATGGTGATGGTGATGGTGATGGTGATGGTGATGGTGATGGTGATGGTGATGGTGATGGTGATGGTGATGGTGATGGTGATGGTGATGGTGATGGTGATGGTGATGGTGATGGTAATGATCGTTTCCCAAAATTTCTGTTCCCTTTTTTAAAACGTTAAAATCGTTTGGAATCCAACAATAATCTCTGCATGTCTTATGATTTCTTACAAGTTCAAGGTGGTACGATGCTAGAAATTGCTTTTTCTTGTTGTCGCAGCGCGATACGATTTCGATAATTTGCTCAACTCTAAATGCGTTCCTTTAAATTAGGAACAGACATCGATAGGTCCACTTGTTCCTATATCTGAACAGCAAGACTAATTTCAGTTCAATGTCATTTCATATGATACATCTGTAACTGTTGTTCCCGTAGTATCCGTCATACCCGTTTAAATTAAAAAAAAGCTGTGCAATTTATTTCATTTCTCCGTACATGTAGTAAAGAGATCAAAACCACAACGGGGACAGAACTTCCAGTAAATGAGAAGTGCATTAAGGAATATCAAATTTGACAGCACAACAGAGCTGCAAGTGCTGTTCCCGTTGTATCCTTCATATCCGCCTTACACTCAGGAAATTTGTGCAATTTCTCCGCAGTAAAGAAATCTTAAAGAGAACGGGGATCGCGGAGACAACGGAGACAGTACTTACAGTTCTCAGTAAACTAAGTCTCTCTCTTCTCTTCTCCGTAGTAAAGAAATCTAAAACACAACGAAGACGGCGGAGACAGCGGAGACAGTACGACGGAGAACAGAAAGAAATTGTACAAATTTCCTGAGTGTAACGGATGTGACGGATACAACGGGGACGGCACTTGATAGTTCTCTGTACAATTAGATATTCTTTTGGTGCGGTTTTCATTTACTGTAGAATTTGTTTAAAATTCGAAACGGCCTTATTTTTCTAGTAGTGGAATGAAACCTATACATGGTCTTTTGTATCTGAGATCGTCATTCTGTGACTTTTCTTTTTATGACAGAAGAATTTTATGCCTTTTTTTTTTTAATTAACTAGGAACATAGTACAAGAGGAATAGCTTTAATAGACATCTATGATATGTTTTGAAAATCCCGGCATTGTTAACTGACTTAGTTGACTAAAAACATTTCTGAACTTTACCAATTTTAACAGAAGAAAGTGGAATAAAAAATTCTTAATTATTTGCACGTCGAATCGGCTTTCTTGCAACAGTTCCTTTTTATGACAATAGCGTTCTGCTGTAATTTTGTATTACGTGAGATGGCAAACAAAGGATCTTGTCAGAATAAAAAAACAAGCCACCAAGAAAGTGTAAAAGGTAGACTGAAAAACGACGCTCTTGGCACTTTACACAGCTACAGTCACCGGCGCGGCAACTAAACAGTGAGGTACGTAGTTTTCAATTCTCTCCTACGGATTTCTTATATTTGTTAGGCAAGAAATTTCGTCAAACTCAGAGTAAACTAAGCCTCGCCGCATAGAACGAAACATATCAAGAATAAAAACATGCAAAGACACTCAAGTTTAAACTGTTTAACTCTGGCAGGCAGTCGTGTGTGATGCACGAACCGCCAAGCTTTTGTTTTAAAACATGTGAATGCATCGTTTTATATCATGTTCATTATTGATGTATTTTTTCATATCTTGCTTGTGTTAACCTCAGAGAATCCGAAGTGCCCTGGCATGGTTAGGAAGGTATTACCAGCCGTGCAAGGAACTTGTTCATTGTTATCTGCTAAAGTAGCGTACGCCACAAATGAGCAAGACAGAAACGTTGACGACCTGTGAAGAAACATTTGCCAAAAGCGCGATGGCGGAGTGCGACGAGGCGATTAAAACGCAGATGAAAAGAGTGGCGTTCTTTTTTTCCTCTGACTGCCCTGGAGCGAAGAAGTAAAGAAGATAGAAGGAAAGAAAATAACGGACAGATTAAACGCTTCTTTAGCCCTAGTCAGCAATGAATTTCAACCAGTGCGTTGAGATTTAATTCATCATCATTTGCGATTTGACGATTTCATACATGCAGCGTGTTACATTTCAGAGTAGTTCGAAAAAGCCAAACGTAGTCAAATGGCGATTGAGTTAGTTGATTGATAAGGTTTCGTTTCGTATAAAAAACGTACCAATGTCACAATCAGCGCAGTTTGTCTCTAAGACAGACCATAAGGCGGTCGTTTTCACTATACTGAGAGTTGTGTAAATCAAGTCCAGTGGCAGAAAGCGTTGAATGCTTCAAAATTAAATGGCGCTGTTAATTCTGTAGTTTATTCTGTCTTATTTTTTCGAGCTCAAAAGTTAAGCTGGGTGAATCGTTCAATTATATAAATGAATACACATCGCCTATTGTTTAATTTAATTGTTTAATTGTAACTATTGTTAAACAATTACATACATTGAAAGAACTTTCAATGTCAACTAGACAAGTTACTACTTATATTATCAAGAAGAGTTCAGTAAAAACCCAACAATAGGGGTTCAGTTTTGTTTTATGAGTAAAACTAAGTGTCTTGCGCTGCACATGGCCAGGATAGAAATGGATTGTATCTTGAAAAAATTGGCCAATATCCTGAAAAAAATTGGCCAATTTTTTCAAGTTTATCACTTAGCTTCTCTCTTGGAAAACTCGCTAAAAATCTGATTATGGTTTATTCTCTCTTTGAGAATTCACTTGATATCTTCCTCTTAGTTTTCTACAAGCATTCCATGCACGAAAAAGGTACTTAGTTTTAATTTGGGGCAGTTTTGACCCCAAAAACTCAAAATCACCATGACATAGCTCCTTTAAGCTGGGTGAATCTTTCAATTATATAAAGAATACACATCGTTTATCGAAACTCTTATTTGACAATTGCATACACGCAAAGAACTTTCAATGTGAACTAGACAAGTTTTACTACTCATATTATCAAGAAGAGTTCAGTAAAAACCCAACAATAAGGGTTCAGTTTTGTTTTATGAGTAAAACTAAGTGTCTTGCGCTGCACATAGCCAGGATGGAAATGTATTGTATCTTGAAAAAATTGGCCAATATCTTGAAAAAAATTGGCCAATTTTTTCAAGTTTATCACTTAGCTTCTCTCTTGGAAAACTCGCTAAAAATCTGATTATGGTTTATTCTCTTTTTGAGAATTCACTTGATATCTTCCTCTTAGTTTTCTACAAGCATTTCATGCACGATAAAGGTACTTAGTTTTAATTTGGAGCAGTTTTGAACCCAAAAAACTCAAAATCACCATGACATAGCTCCTTTAAGCTGGGCGAATCTTTCAATCAGTTATATAAAGAATACACATCGTTTATCAAAAATATTGTTTAACAATTCCATACATGCAAAGAACTTTCAATGTCAACTGGATACGTTTAGTACTCATATTATCAAGAAGAGTTCAAGTCAGTCTGCGCCATATCATTGCGTTTCGCGCATTGTATTGGCTTGCTAAACTGCTTGAGTTCTGTCCAATTCATAACATTTTCCCCTCGCGACTAAGCAAATGTCTGTGCCGATGGTCGATTCACTTATTTGTGGCATGCAAAGAACTTTCAATGTCAACTGGATACGTTTACTACTTATATTATCAAGAAGAGTTCAAGTCAGTCTGCGCCATATCATTGCGTTTCGCGCTTTGTATTGGCTTGCTAGAGAGCTCGAGTTCTGTCCAATTCATAACATTTTCCCGTCGCGACTAAGCAAATGTCTGCGCCGATGGTCGATCCACTTAGTTGTGGCATGATTTCGAATGTGATCCAAATCTTCTGGCAGCACGGCTCAGCAGAGAGTTTGCTGTCCTTCCGGTTTGAAAATGAAATTCGGGGTCTCTTAGAATCGCTTGCCATTGCCCGTAGCCGTGTCGTTCAAGTCCCGTTTTTAGATATCGGTCCTCCTCGGGGGTGAACAACATTTGTTTTCTTCGCGCGCCAATTTCAGTAACTTTGGACGCGTGTTCTCTCTTTAGTCTTGGAACCCTTCGCAAAGGCGTAGGCGGCGGTGGTGTTTTGGGGCTCGTTTCGACTTCCTCGGTAGAAGACATATCGCCTTTAACGTCATCGTCCTGCTCTTGGGAAGACGTTAATTTGTCCGAAAGCCTTGAGCGCACATCCATTTCTAACTCCGATCCCTTGTCGCCGTGCAATCTTTCCAGGAATTCGTGCGCTTTTGTAGCGACCTCGCGCGATCGTTGTTTTTGATAGTGAACTCTCGCCACGACAGAGCTGTGTTTCTGGTCCTCGGAGATCACGCTTTGCGCGCTACTGCTGAGATGTTTGGAGCTCGCAGTTTCAACTATTTGTCGATAGCGAGTCGGGTGAACGTACTTGCCAGTTGCGTCGAAAACTAACTTGCTCATCAGTTCTCCCAGCTTGTTTTGCTGTCCCCCGTTTCTCGTTACTAAAACATAATCGCAGGTCGGCTTGAGAAGAGGGCGAATGTGATTGATGTATCCATCCAACACTTGCATGCTAGTGTCAGTCAGGAATAGAGAATCGAAGCCGTATTTGCCCGCTGTTTTGAACATTTTCTGATCGATAAACCTGCCGTTCGTCTTGGCTTTGTTCACCATCTCGACGGTCAAATACTGATATGTCATTGGGCGCGATCCTTTGACCTTGATAAACAAATACACAGCGAGGAATTTGGTAGCAAACGATAAGTCCAACGGGGATACCGTACCCTGTTTCTCCTTGCACGCGTTCAGCACGCCCTCGTAGCGCGGCAAGAAACGCGCCACGACTTCCAATAGCTCCTCTAGCGTTGCCCAATGTCCCTTGGCTTCTAAGGCGTCGATATCGAGTTCGCTTGTCCACTGCAATCGCATCATTTTGGAGACGGTTTTGCGCACCCTTTTCAAGTACATTTCTGTGGAAGACAGCCCTCTCAAAATGGAGTACGACGCGCCGTTCACTTTTCGAAAGTCTCCCAGTTCTGCAATGGCGTCCAAGTAGCCTAGACGTCCTGCGTGCCCAAGCTTCCAATCGTCTTGCATCGTGTCGACAAATTTAAATAGGAGATTAGGAGAACATAAACTAAAGTCGACGATGTCAAAAGTGAGCTCCTCTTCGTCTTCGCAACAGAATTTCAGAAATTTCAAACACTTGCTGACAATTTGTTGTGCTTGGCGATCGCTTTTACAGCCGCCGCCACTGCCGGTTAGCCAGGATAAAAAATCTCGAGCAATATCGCTTGACATGTCAAAAGACGCAACTGTCCTGATTTGACGTCGAGTCTTCTGATCGGCGTCGGTTTCATTTTCGTTGCCCAAACACGCTGCTTCAATCTGAGTGCTGTTTGGCTTTTCGTCGAAATGAAAATACCAACGGTGTTTGTTCTTTACGTGTTTTCTACAGCCTCTTTGCGTGGTAAATCCATCGTGATTGCAGGTTTGAAGTGGACAGTGAAAAAGGCCATCAGAATCATCTTCTTCTAAGTGAAGCCTCTTTGGTTTGGGCGATGCGTTTGCTAACTTTGACCAGTCGATCTCGTCTTCTCGTTTGTTCATCTCTAGCACCAAACTTAGCTGGGAGATTTGAAAGTTTTGTCGGCTCTCGCGCGGTATACTACATATATTAGCCGACTTGTTTATCCTTCCCAAGAGATATTATTCGATGTTTGGCTAAAAAAGCTTTTCCCTTCTCGCATTATCTCTTGCATGTCCCATTGTTCGCACAACACAATAGTTAAACAAATTTGTTTTAGGGCCGACTCATAACCAAACGGAACAAAAGGACAATTCCGAACTTGCACGGACCTGCATGCCCTAATAACGTGATTAAGCATGTTGCAGGCAAGCCTGACTGACAGAAAAGTGGTTCGTTAGAATGGCAGACTAACATCGGGAACGCGAGTTCCTGATTGCTAACGCTAAATAAGATCCATCGTTCCCGTTACTTAAAGCGGTTAAAACAAAATGGAACGTCAGTTCCTGTTCGATTAAAAGCGGAGCTTATTGTGGTTTAAAAACGGAACAATAGTTCCCATTCAGTTGAAATAGGAACAGTTTGATTAGGAACAAATTTGTTCCTTTGTGACACTAATAGGAACCTTAAAAACAAAATGGGAACGACAAGCAGTCAATTAGGAACAACACGTTCCTCATTGCGCATCAGAGAAGGCTTAATCGGAACAACTGGTCCTCATTGTCGAGGTCGAGTTAACAGGAACAAAGTGTTCCTTATTGGGTTAAGTGGGCAGTCAAATTAGGAACATTTGTTCTCCTTTCTCTCAAAAGGGAACAGATAGAAAAATCGGAACAACCCAAAAAGGACCTTTTGTTCCTAAGCAGATGATAACGGAACCAGTTGTTCCTTTTCACCTCAATAAATAGGAACTTCGTGTTCCTAAGTACTTCAAATAGGAACCAGTTGTTCCTTTTCACCTCAATAAATAGGAACTTCGCGTTCCCAAGTAGTACAAATAGGAACCAGTTGTTCCTTTTCACCTGAGTAAATAGGAACACGAAGTTCCTATTTACTACAAATAGGAACCATTTGTTCCTTTTCACCTAAGTAAATAGGAACACGAAGTTCCTATATGTACTACAAATAGGAACCAGTTGTTCCTTTTCACCTCCATAAATAGGAACTTTATGTTCCCAAGTACTACAAAGGGAACCAGTTGTTCCTTTTCACCTCAATAAATCGGAACTTCGCGTTCCCAAGTAATACAAATAGGAACCATTTGTTCCTTTTCACCTGAGTAAATAGGAACACGAAGTTCCTATGTTCTACAAATAGGAACCAATTGTTCCTTTTTAACTAAATAAATAGGAACTTGGTGTTCCCAAGTACTACAAATAGGAACTTTTTGTTCCTTTTCATTAATATAAATAGGAACTTCGTGTTCCCAAGTAACACAAAGGGAACCTTTTGTTCCTTTTTACCTCAATAAATAGGAACTTTGTGTTCCTAAGTACTACAAATAGGAACCAGTTGTTCCTTTTCACCTCAATAAATAGGAACTTCGCGTTCCCAAGTAATACAAATGGGAACCATTTGTTCCTTTTCACCTGAGTAAATAGGAACACGAAGTTCCTATGTACTACAAATAGGAACCAGTTGTTCCTTTTCACCTACATAAATGGGAACTTCGTGTTCCTATGTACTACAAATAGGAACCACTTGTTCCTTTTCACCTCAATAAATAGGAACTTCGTGTTCCCAAGTACAACAAAAGGAACAATTTGTTCCGAATTTGCTGATCTTTGTTCCTTTAACGGATTTGCGAAGGAACAAAAGTTCCTTTTTGTACATATTTAATTTGTTCCTAAAGCAATTAAAGGAACAAAAAGCAAAAACTCGCGGAACACTTGATTTTTGAAAAACCCATTATATTTTAAGCCGAATCACTTAAAATCCTAAGCTGAAAATGTTTTAATGTGAAGAGTAGCCCAATAAGACCTTGCACAAAATACCAAGTTAAAACTTTGTGTTTAAAGCCAACATTTTTGCTATCATTACTTTTGGGGAATGTATATGACGATAATAATGATTTTGAAGGTGATAATGATGGTGATGACGATGGTGATGGTGATGTATGGTGATGGCGATGGTGATAGTGATGGTAATAGTGCTTTTGACGGTCATGCTCATGGTGGTGGTGGTGGTGGTGGTGGTAATGACGATGTTAATTATGATGGTGGTTATGCACGTACGTATTTTAACGAGCTGTAAAGTTCCTAAGCGTTACGTGATTAAAGATACTATTATAATGATGATACTTATGCTAACCTTGCATGAATATATACTTAACTTACCAGGTGTCGTTGTAGGAACAGGAATGAGTATAACTTGATAAATGCCTCTAGAAGTGTGCCTTATAAAATAGCCTAGTTGCACGTCACTCGTAGAATGATAAGCCCATGTAAGGTAAATTGGCATTCCTTGCTGAGAAAACAAATAAAATACAAATAATTAAAAGAGTGGAAACGTGAAGCAACCTGCAGTTTAGTTTCCTTTAGCTTTAAGGTCATCTAAATATTTTCAAGGAAATTATATGTAACTGTTTGTCCGGTTGATATAGTGCAAGGCAACTCAGCTTTAGCACAAACCCTTAAAGACCATTCTTGACTCTCAGTCATATACATTTCTGATTTCTTAGAAAAAATGTACAGGTCGAACTGTTACAGGGTTGATTGTAACTTGTTGTAAGACTGCGCACTCTCCGCCAAATATGAAAACTGGCCTTGTCGCACGTCAATCGGAGGAGGATAAGTCTATACCAGGAAAGTTAGCATCCGTTACTGTAAACCAAAACGACAAATCTTTTGTTGTCCAATTTTACCACTAAACCATCGATTTCTTCTATTAAAAAATTATTGATTGATTGTTAAAATGATCAATAGTCCTCGAACAACCATTGGCAATGATCTGAGGGAAGGATGCTGTCAAGACAAAAAAACGTCTTCAACTCAAGAAAATAAAAATAAAAACAGCTAAAATAGGGTTCTTGTCTATTGAAAAGCGTTTTGAAGCTGAAAGAGGCCGAAAATTCAATAACCACTCCACATTTTATAGTGAGCCGGTGGATATTGAAAAGAGTAAACCCTGACTTGAAGGCTTATGCTTACTTTTGTTGCTACTAAAAACAGCTAAAACCAGGGCTTAGTCACCTCAATAATGGTATCGTTTTGTTGGTCGTTGGTGTCTCGCTTGCGATAGAACCGTAATGTTGTTACACCATTCTCCTCTCTGAAGTATGTCAGCGTCCAGTCCTGCTGAGAATCCAGTCGTGGCTGCAATCGGCCAATAGTGAAATAATCCTGCATGGAAGAGAAAGTCGCATGTAGGCAAGTCACACTTAGTGTTGTCTTTCAGAAAATGCGGCATATAAATTTTATAAGCCAAAATCGTTTGTTGTGTAACTGTGTAAGTAAAGGTAACATTTTGGAATCTACATTCTTCCATTTATTTCCTAAAATGCCAAACATGATCTCAGTACACTCTTTTTTTTATATAAAAATGTTTGTTTTTCATGCCCAGGCTGGATATTCTTATTTATTTGCCAATATTCTTGTGTACATTCTTAGATTACAGAGTATAGTATTTCAGTTAAATAAAACGGATGTGACCAGGAATTGAACTATCAAGTAGCACTGCATGATGTCTGTATCGTGTTACATGCGCATGTGCTTTACCGCTTTACCTTATAGCCAGCCAGTTTTTATCGTTTTGTCAGCTAGTTTTGTTAGAAAACGGAAATAATTTATCATACTTTTCAATGGTATAATAAAGTTTATTTAAAATATTGTTTTTTATTATATTTTACTTTTCATCAACACGCAAAAATTGTTCTTAACAAAATCTCAGCCTTGGGTATATTCGTAACATATTTTTAAAATTTCGTCAAGTTCAGCCTTAATATTCTTATAAAAGGATTCTTATAATGTAACGAAAAGCTAAACATTCGTGGTAATCTCGATCATTGCATGCAAAAAGAAATGAAAAGGTCAGCAACTGAATAACAATCATCTTACAAAACTAAGGAAGTAATATACTAGAAATCTTTTAGATTATATAAAAAAAAAACTATTTGATGTTCAGAAATACTCGAGAAACCAAGCAAAACGGAAAACCTACCTTCAAGTAGCCTGATCCATTTGAAGCGCCACCAACAGCGACATCATAACCAATCATGCCAGTCGGTGCTTCAGTTGCAACACCAAATCCAACCCAGCCTATAGCCCGCACCTCTACCATGAAATGTAATGTGTCCATAATGTTATTGAACATCCAGGAAGCGTTATAGTTGCCGTTGTTGAAGGAAACAAAATTTGAAAAATGTACAGGTTGAACTGGCGCAGCCGGGATAAGTGTAACTTGCTGTATGCCGCGAGAAGCCACCCCGTGGAATGGAAACTGGCCTGGTTGCACATCAACTGTAAAATGATAAGCCCATACTAGGAAAATTGGCTTCCCTTGCTGGAAAACAAAACAATCAGTCATGTTTTGAGTGAAATTTCTGATCCTCGCAGTGTGCTATCAACTTAAAGCAGTTGTGAAAGAAACCTGAAAAACATACAGGCTTGAACGGGATTCGAACCCATGACCTTGCGATACCGGAACAATGCTCTATCCAGTGAGCTACCAAGCCACAGTGCAATATAGTTTTGTTGCCACAAATGACCACTAAATGCCACGTTCGTAGTAAGTGGTAACGATAAGTTGGGAAGTGCGGGTGGGTATATATTTTTAAGTCTTTGACTTTATTTATTGTGTTTCGTTACATATTTTGTGCCAAATCATGCATGCTGTGACACTAAGCTACCGGTTTGTACTGGCCAAAAAAAGCCTGACAGGAAATGACCGTAAGCTTGCTGTACTGTTGACGGTTTTATTTTTGAGCAAGATATATTATTATTTATTTTTGCGCAAGATATAAGCACGATATTATATTAAGACTCAATTTATTAGAGGTTAACCAGACATGTGGTTTACGTAGTTCAGCATTGACAACTTGTTCTAGAGACTTAAGATTTTTATCAGTGTAAAGAATATTTGTGTCATCAGCAAAAAGATAAAAATTGAGTATATCAAAACATTTTTATAAATCATTAATTTATAATAAAAAAAGTAGTGGGCCTAATACAGATCCTTAAGGAACACCACAAGGAGTTTTAATTATTTTAGAAATATAGGGGCCTATTTGTGTTGTTTGTGTTCGATCTTACAGAAAAGACGAAAACCATTTATTTATTACAACTGTACTCCGCAATGTTTATCAAGTAAAATGTCGTGATCAACTATGTCAAAACCTCTCTTTAGGTCGATGAAGACACCGCATGAATACAGACGTTTGTCCATACCCTTACAGAAATTCAGTATACTTTAAGTATACTTCATTGAACTTCTCAGTATAAAAGTACACTTGAAGTACATTTCATTTATACTTCAAGGTATGAAGTATAAATGAAGTATATTTCTAAAATGTACTTCATTTATACTTCAACAATTGAAGTATACTTCAAGCATACTTCTTCAGTCTGGTTGTTTGTGAAACAAATCCCACCAAAAATAAAGTATACCTTAAGTATAAGCTTACTTATATCCAGCATGAAGTAAATTATTTCTTGACTTCTTCATTTTGACCATATTAACAGTGAAGATCCATATTTTCAGTCAAACTTTGAACATTAATTTGTTCAGATTCTTTGCAACCTGGTTAATTACTTTCTACCAAAATGCAAGGTTCTAAAATGGCTAAGAAATGCTACATATGTATGACTAGCCATGCAGACAGCTTTGTAGTTCAACCTCCATCTTGGTTGGATGAGAAAGTCCTGGGTATGAATGAGCCTTCTTCGATTGTGGTCAGCTGACTCCACTAGAAAATCGTTGTTTTGGCGGCCATTTTAGTTCAACAAGCATTTGCTCTGACTGCTCTGTGTTTAAGAGAAAGATTTTGCTTAATTATGGTGCCTGAAGAACAGCAAATACGGATCAACTACTTTTTAGAAGCAGGTAAGTTATAAACGATTGATAATTGCACTGAAAGATTGGCTTTTAATAAGCGTGTGGTCAAATATAATGACTCAGTCCTTGAGATACACCGTATTAAAACTAGCACAGCTTATACAACCTCTTTTGCCAAGATTGCAAATTTGATGACTCATTACAAGGTTTACAATCATCACAAAATCAATTTGAATTTGGTCAGTTTTAGTTTAAAGAATGAATAAACCTTAGAGCTCTATCTCAGGAACTCTCAGGATAGTTTGCAGTATTTTACAATACATACAAGCACTGACACTCACGGTAACACTCAAAGCAAGCAGCTACTTCAAAAAGGAGCTGGAATTGAACAGAGAAATCACTTCGAATAAATGATTTTTATATCCACACAATATGTTTGTTGTAGCCATTCGACTCAGTGACAATTGATGTAAGATGGAAGCACCCTGGACTACTACATTTACTTAAAGTGTTTTACAGTCATCAAAGAAACATCATACCAGGCTGTTAAGCTAAGTGAAGAAATTCGCAAAATATAAAAGACATCATTTCTTTGAATATTGATTGTAAATCTGTAGCTCTCTGTTGTACTTGATACATCTGATTTTCTCAAAAACTAAATGTTCAAAGAATTTAATTTTCATCAGCATTTTGTATACATGCATGCTCTGTTATTAGTCTGTATTAACACTTGTAATATTACTTTGAGCTGAAAAGTATACACTTAGCATGACAAGTTGCAGCGGGGTCTGAAAGTAAGTACCTTTAAGGAATGCGGGGTTTTTTTACCCCCCATTCCTTTCATATTTGAATTTCGCTCCAGCAGAGAATATCCGCCACAACTGACCACACGCGTTATAATCCGCCGCTTTATGTCAATTAAGTTTGTCCGTTCCCCCCAAAAAAACAGACATTTTGGGTTGATAGTTGCGTATCAAATGATAAAATCCGAGACTCGCCGAGACTGTTTTAATAGTCGGGTCTCGAATGGTAAAATCCGAGACTCGCTGAGACTATTGAACACAAACAAACAAGTACCGTGCTTGTTCGGTGTTTCTCATTGAAGTTGGAGAGCTTTTATGAGACTCCTGGACGATTCAATTTCTGGCGAGCCCGATTTTTAGCCGCATCATTTTCGATCACTCCTTGTCGGCTTTGTTCTAACTCAGCAGTTTCAGCTCCAATTTTAAATTGCCAACGAGGAATACTCATTAGAGTATTGATCACAATTACACGCTTGTCTTTCGTTTTCTGACTTTTGCTCTGGCTCTAGGTATTATAGCGTATAGTATATCAGCGTTGTTTTCATAGCTTGATAGATTTTAGAAAACGAGTAGTCCCTCTTTTCTCTTAGACAGTCGAGCAGGCAATCACGCGAGGAGACATGGCAGGCTCGTAAGAGAAAAGAGAGACTGAATTTTTGCAGTCCGATGCCGAACTGCTACTATTCGTATTGGTAAATTTTATAACATTTGTTAACAAATGTAATTTTTCGCTGGTAAAGTTGTTTGCCATATTTTTTTATAAGTCCTAGTAAACATTTTTTATAAACTTTGCAAATAATTTTATATGATGCGCCCTTTTCGCACTTCTATTGGTTTAGTTGTAGTTACTGTTTACCTTAGAAAACTGGCGTAAATCGTTTAACCGCAGAAATAAAAGATACATTCATTGGGCAAGGAAGATCATCGTTGTCTATCGTTTCAATTAAAAAAATGTATATTTCTTTTTTAATCGATAACAGTGCGCTTCTCTCAGTGGACCGTTGTCGTGTCTCTATGACTCTAATCAATCGCTTTGTAAAAGGTTTGTTGTTTCATTGTACAGCCAGCATTTAAAAAGCCAAGTAAACATCAAAACATAAAATTAAAATAGTCGGCGAGCCCTAATACACTGTGAGTGCCTCCCAGAAGTCTTTCGGTCATGCTTTTGAACCAAACCATTCCCAACCCAACTATAGAATCTTGGGTTGTAAATATTCCTTTTTAATGCCTCTTCACATTGATTCGCACACAGCCTGTTCTGACTCCCTCTATACGCATGTCATGTGACGTAATAGGATACTACATCCCTCTCTTCCTTTAAGTAAAAAGTTCAATAAGTCATAACATGAACTCAACATGCTCCTTCCTGGACTAATTACACGTATCTATAATGTCCAAGCAACAAAAAGGTCCAAGTACTATACTCTTTGAAATGTTAAGACAGTAAACTTATCAGTCTAGAATGTTCAAAAGGCATAATGTTCAAGTAACATAGTCTTTGAAATGTTCAGGTGCTCTTCTTGCTCTGGCCGATCTGCGAAGTGCAGGTGGTTCAACTGGTACGACTGCAGGCGACTCATCAGGTGTAACTGGTACATGTACTACTGCGGGCGGTCCAGCGGGTTCAACTGCCTCAGTTGCGGGTTCAACCGCCTCAGCTGCCTCAATGAAAGGTGAAGATTGATCTTCCTCATCACTTGGAACAGGGTGCACTGCCATGTTGGGAGGTAGCTTTCTAAAGAATGATGCATTTCTGGTTACGGTGCGCTCTGCATTTTGAGCTGTAATCATGCTTCCTTTCTTTTCCTTGATCTCGAATGGTTCAGGGTTGAATGGTGTGGACATTTTGTTCTGCTTTGGCTGTTTTACCAATACTTTGTCACCAACGTTTAGGTCTGTGCCTTTGGCATGACTGCACTTATCTGCATACTCTTTCATCTTCTCCTTTCTCTTGGCATCAGTTTCTCTGATTTTCGGAGGTGTCTGATCGTACTGCACCCGAGGTAGTGTGGACTTGAGCTTTCGCCCATTTAGCAACTCTGAAGGAGACTTTCCTGTCGTGCTGTGAGGAGTTGCCCTGTACTGTCGAAGGAAAGTGAATAATTCTTGCCTCCAGCTCTTGCCTTCAATGACAGCTGTCCTAATTGCCTTTTCTAGCGTCCTCATCAATCTCTCCGCCTCACCATTTGCTTTAGGCCACATAGGAGTTATTCTGCGATGTTTGAAACCAAGGTGGGTGGCGAACATTTGAAAACTTTCACTGTTGAATGGGGGACCATTGTCCGTTCTAACTATTTCAGGGATACCTTGTCTGGCAAAAATGCTGTCAAGATGGGGAATCACTGATCTGGCGGAGGTTGACCTTATAATCTCCACTTCTGGATACCGACTGAAATCATCCGCCACGACTAACAAGTAGTCCCCATTCGGAAAGGGACCGCAGAAGTCTATGGAAAGTTCCTGCCAAGGACCTAAAGGCAGCGGGGACATTTGTAGAGGTTCCGCTGTTGGCTTTGGATCATGATTTGCAGCTTGACATGGTAGACACCCTTTTACTGCTTCCTCCACCATTCTATCCATCCCTGGAAACCAGACTGAGTCTCGCAGAGAACGTTTTGTTTTGACTATCCCTTGGTGTCCAGTGTGGGCTAGCATAATCATTCGACTTTGCAACTTCTCAGGAACTATTATGCGAGTTCCTCTCAGAATTACACCATTTGATACTGACAGTTCCTGTTTGATCTGTTGATACTGACTGACATCTTTTCCAACCTCGTGCCATCTTTGGGTTGTTATCACTTTTGCCAGAGTCTGCAATGTTTCATCAGCTGCTGTTGCATCTTTAACTTCCTGAAGTGTAACAGCAGGGGGCACAGCATTAGTGGTTACAAAGTTAACATAGACATCAACTCTGGACAAACGACTGGGAGTCTTTGCTTGTTTGGGATCCGGATGGCGACTCATGTAATCAGCTGGATTGTCTGCTCCTGGCTTGTAAACAACCTTGACTTTATATGGCTCTAAACGCAGCTGTTATCTTTCAAGTCTTGCAGTAGCTTTGCAAGTGGGATTGTTAAAAATTGTCTCTAGTGGCTTGTGATCTGTGGTTACCTAGAAGGATGATCCATAAAGGTACAGGTGGAAGTGTTCAATTCCCCAGACCACTGCAAGAGTTTCTCTTTCGGTCTGGCTGTAACGGCTTTCGCAATCAGTAAGTGAACGACTTGCATATGCTACAATGTTTGTTCCTCCATCTTCTGTAACTTGCGTAAGGATTGCTCCCAGTCCGACCGGACTGGCATCGACAATCAGCTCTGTTTTGAGCGATGGATTGAAATATTTCATGACTTCTGAAGTTGCCATGCGAGCTTTAAGGCAATCAAATGCATGTTGCTGTTCTGGTCCCCACACCCATTTGGCATTTTGATGTGTGAGTAGACGGATTGGAGCAGAGATGGATGCAAAGTCCTTGATGAAACGTGCAAGGTACTGGGCCAAGCCGAGGAAGCTGCGTGCTTCTGTTGCATTCTTGGGAGGGCTGGCATTGATGAGGGACGAAATTGTCTTGTCATCAGCACTGAGGCCATCTGCAGAGAAGTGATGACCGAAAAAGTCAATGGATGACTGGTTGAACAGACACTTCTCAGGATTTGCAGTTAAGTTGTTTTCTCTCATTCTCTGAAGAACAGTTCGTAAAGAAATGTCATGATCAGCTTGACTCTTGCCAAATACTATTATGTCGTCAGATATGTTTCTAACACCTTCGATCCCTTGGAGAACATCTTCTATGGATTTCTGAAAGACTTCAGCTGCTGAGTTAATTCCAAAACTTAGTCGCTTGTAGCGAAATAAGCCTATGTGAGTAGCGAAAGTAGTGATGCTTCGGGATTCTTGATCGAGCTCAAGCTGGTGATATCCTTGGTTTAAGTCTATCTTGCTGAAAACAGTGGCTCCATTCAGATCAACAATCAGGTCTTCTACAGTGGGTACTGGATGCCGTTCCCTTTCTATAGCCTGATTAGCCGCTCTCATATCGACACATATGCGTATTCCGGTCTTCTTAGGGGCTACCACTATTGGGGAGACCCACGGAGTTGCACCTTCAGCTCTTTCTATTATGTCAAGTTCTTCTAACTTGTTTAGTTCAGCCTCGACTTGGTCACGGATGTGAAACGGTAGTCTGCGGTACTTTTGAGCAAGTGGTTTTGCACTGTCATTAATGTGTAATTTTGCAGTTTTGTCTTTCATCTTCCCCAGCCCCTCAAAGCAATCTTTGTAGTCTTCAAGGATGTTGTCATCTTTAGGTGTGGACACACTGTTTATGATGTGCAGTAGCCTAAGGTCAACTGCCGTCTCATAACCGATTAAATTTCCATCATTGCCATCGACAACACAGAATTGCGTGACGGTCGACTTGCTGGTCACGCCTGATTTGATTTCGGCTTGGAACTTTCCAACAACCGGTAGAGGCTCAGTAGATCTATAACCATAGATTCGTTTTGAGGTAGGTGTGATGTCAATGTTCTTCAGCTGATTGAAGGAACATGTGTCAATAACATTCACTCCTGCTCCTGAGTCAATTAGACATTTCACTGTTTTGCCCCCAATGATAATATCAGTTAACGGTTGAACCTTGTCACGCATGGAATGGACAGTGATACGGTAGGTGTATTCTTCATCGGTGGAGTCATCGCCATCGTTTACTTCCACGGTATTGACCTTCTTGGTAGAAAATCTGCTTCTACATACCTTGGCAAAATGGCCCTTCTTGTGACAGTGTTTGCAAGTTTCATTCAGTGCTAGGCAAGGTCGTCCTTTGTGAGGATAGTTTTCTCCACACCTGTAGCATTTTTTGTTTTCAGGCGGGCGCTTTCCTTCCTTGACGGTTTGGACTTCCGTTACTCTGGCTAGCTTTTCCTGCTCTTCGATGCCTTTAGCTTGCATTTCAGACATTTCTAAACCACGACCATAGTCGAGTAAAGCCTTGAGATCCATGTCTTCTCGTAAGGCTCTTCGCCGTAAGCGTGAAGATAAACAGGACATGACAATGTGCGATTTGATTTCTTCGTCTTCTTTGTCGAACTCGCAGGTTTGAGCCAGACGCCTAAGCCGTGTGCAGTAGGTATCTAGAGATTCACCGGCATTCTGAGTGGCATTTCTGAACTTGTAAATTTCATAGGTTTTGTTTACTTTTGGCTGGAAGTAAGCGTTCAAGGCAGCGACGGCTTTGTCATATTCCTTGTCTTCTCCTCGATCTGGGAGCGTTTCAAATACGTCACTCACTTCTTCACCAGCGGAGTATAATAGCAGCGCTCTCTTTCTTGTTGTATCTTTGATATCATGAGCCGCGAGATACATTTCGAATCGTTTCAGCCATTTTTTCCAACGTGGGCCGACTGAAGCGTCGTCTTCGTGTACTGAAAATGCAGGAAATGGAGGCAAGACAGTCGCCATTTCGCTCCGGTAGTCGTGAAATTGTTTCTTGTAATCTTTGGAAGTAATTTTTCGAAGTGATCTTGGATGTGATCTTGTAGCGACAGCAAATTATTGAGCAAACTTTGTCGAGATTTGTGAATTCGCGCCTTAGTGAAATGACGGCCAGCGCACGTGGCGTTGAGAACCGAACACGATTGCACGGACGATTGCACGTTTGCCGAGTGAATTCGTTCCAAGGTGGCTGTAAGTTCGCTTTAGCTATCCTCTCAAGTTCGCTTTAGTCATCCTCGTCGCCAGATATAGAATCTTGGGTTGTAAATATTCCTTTTTAATACCTCTTCACATTGATTCGTACACAGCCTGTTCTGACTCCCTCTATGCGCATGTCATGTGACGTAATAGGATACTACACCAACTATGTAGCGAGTTGCAGCTTCTGCCATGAAACCGCGTTTACACCGTAAAACTGGATGATCTCTCTCGAACCACCTGGCTAGTCAGCACTGACAGCATTACATTTTCAAATGAAAATGCGGCAAAATGGTACGGTTTTCGATACGCCAGAACCCCGCGAGATTCCAAGGGCTTTGAAAGTCCACCCAAAGAGATACGTGGTGACTATTTGAAATGGCCGCTGAGTGTGCTACTCATTTCAGCACACAATCAACTTTTATATCCGGTGTAGGGGACTATATTTGCTAACAGTACATTTTTTTTTTCAGGAAAATGGAGCTGCACAGATTTCCAAAGAAACTAAAAGGCTGCCTTTCGAAATATACGACAAACATTTAGACGTTTCTACTGTCAAAGCAAAAGCGGTATATCAAAATGCCCGAAATATCTGAAATGGTCGTCAAAGATGCCCTGACATTAGGTGTTTACAGCAGAAACCGCACAACTATGTAAATCAATAACCTGCTGAAAGGGGTACCATTTTCTATGGAAAGTACATGAAAGGGGTACCTTTTCTGTCAAAAATGGGTAAGGGGTTGTACCTCTGGGCGGACCCTCCCCGTATAAAACTTTTTTGAGTACACCCCCCCCCCCCCCCCCCCCCCACCACCACCACCCACCCCGGGTAGCCTCCATATTGGTGTACCCGTACAAAATAATTTTTTAACATTAACTTCTTTTGTTTGGTTGTTGCCATGGCCATTGTCATTTGAGTCCCAAGCGACTGAGTGAAAATGCTCCATTGTATTTAAGAACACTTATAAACAGTTAAAATTGTCATGTGTTCTACACAGTCGAACCCCTATTAAGTGGCCGCTTAATAGGGGTTTCATCAGAAATTAGCATAATGTGCGGTGTAAGGTTATTACCAGAAAATCAAAATACAGTACGATACATGACAACAAAATTACTCCAAGATGATAATAAAATATGTGTTTCTTCTTCTTCCATTATACTTGCCTCCTTCACTTCTGAAGATTTTCGCAAGCGTTAAAAATATACATTCACAATAATAACAGTAAAACTTAATAACAAATCAATAAAGAAAGAAAAGAGTGGTCATGTCTAGTAATCAAGACTGGCAAGCCTCTGTTTAAAGGAGGCCAAGGTCGATGCTTGTACTACAAAGTCTGGAAGACTGTTCCAATCTCTGTTCCAATCTCTGTTTGATTATTTAATCATTTGTCACCTATTATTTTGGACTCTTGTCTGTCAACAGGTTTTTCAAAACAAGGCCAAACTACGAACTAAATTTTTGTTGGCCGCATAATAGGAGTATAAACAATAGAAAAACCCTCATCGGGACTGCCAAAAGGTGGCCGTGGTCGCTTAATAGGGGTTTTATTTACAGTATTATACTGACAATAAATTCAGGACTTTGATAACTGGCCGCTTAACAGGGGGTGGCCGCTTATAGGTGGCCGCTTAATAGGGGTTCGACTGAGACATGGCCGTGTTTTCACAAGCGAATTAATTTTTTCAGTCACTCAATGACTAAGACTACTTTTAACAAATCAGCAATACAACAACACAATTGGATTGTTTTCAAGTCGCCGAGCAGCTGAAAATTCGCTTGTGTTAACACGGCCCATGAGTGGAGGAGTGAAGACGTGCGCAGGCTACAGAATCAAAATACCAAGCTATTAAATACGTACTAAAAGAATGCGAACAATGCCTTTCAATGTTTCTTTAGTAACTGTTTGAATTGTTCACATGTTGTTTTCCCAACTTCATGGGCCAATGTACGCTACTCTGTAACACGCAAGAGCAAACTTGTCCCAAGGTCTTCTAAGTAGGTCTAGATTACATACCAGCTTCCGGTCGAGAAAATTGTTCAAAATGGAAGAACGAACGAACGAAAAATTCTAAAATATTTTCGCATGTTGCACAGGACACCCACGATACCACATTACAACCACCTAAAAGAAAACCGTTGCACATTCCGCCGATGCATGTAACTCTGGATGCTATTGTTACCCTTATTAGTAGAGATACATGTCTGTTAAAGGCAACAGTTACACACGCCGACGAAACATCTGGATGCAACTGTTACCCTTATTAGTAAAGATTTCAAATTGCAAAGGATATAATACTGTGTTAAAGGCAACAGTTACACACTCCGACGAAACATCTGGATGCAACTGTTACCCTTATTAGTAAAGATTTCAAATTGAAAAGGATATAATACTATGTTAAAGACAACAGTTACACACTCCGACGAAACATCTGGATGCAACTGTTAATCTTATTAGTAGAGATTTCAAAAATTAATTGAAAAGGATATAATACTATGTTAAAAAGGCAACAGTTACACACTCCGACAAAACATCTGGATGCAACTGTTAATCTTATTAGTAGAGATTTCAAAAATTAATTGAAAAGGATATAATACTATGTTAAAAAGGCAACAGTTACACACTCCGACAAAACATCTGGATGCAACTGTTACCCTTATTAGTAGAGATTTCAAATTGAAAAGGATATAATACTATGTTAAAGGCAACAGTTACACACTCCGACGAAACATCTGGATGCAACTGTTAACCTTATTAGTAGAGACTTCAAATTGAAAAGGATATAATACTATGTTAAAGGCAACAGTTACACACTCTGACGACACATCTGGATGCAACTGTTACCCTTATTAGTAGAGATTTCAAAAATTAATTGAAAAGGATATAATACTATGTTAAAGGCAACAGTTACACACTCCGACGAAACATCTGGATGCAACTGTTTCCCTTATTAAAAGAGATTTCAAAAATTAATTGAAAAGAATATAATACTATGTTAAAGGCAACAGTTTTTGTACCAATGGGGAAATAGGAAACTACAGTACATGTATGATTTGTACTTAAGGTTCTTAATATGAGGTGCCACTACTATTGACTTACTTGCTGCAAGTTTTGATAGATTCATTAGATCATCTGCTTCTGTTTTGATTGATCAGACCAACTACATTTGTTTTGGTGTTACAAGACTCAATTGAAAACTGCTCAGTTATGATAAAACTTCTAACCTGTATAAACTGGACAACCTCAGGGAATACTCTAGACATGGCTTAAGTTTGTCACTGTGTTAAAGCAGGTTTCTCATAAAAACAAAACCCTCTTAATATTGATACCAAATATCATTCTAATAATAATAATTGATCAAATTGTTATCTACAATTTTTAACCTGTTATGTTCAATTTGCAATATTTGTTTCCGTATTGAGTGGTGTGGCTGCGAATTAGCTGGATAGCTAAGTGCCCGTCCACTGTAAATAATGTTTACATTACATCACATATGTAGAAATATTATATTCTGCACAATCAAGCAAAACAAGTAAATCAGATTTGACAATCAAAACACATGTGAGGCAGTCTTGTATTTCACTCCAGTTAAAACATGTGAAGTAGGGGTCCTTTGGAACAGATTTGCTTGAGGCAAGCTTGATTAACTTTGCAGTTTGGTGATGACAAAATTTCTCTTATCTGTGTAATGATATCAAAAATTGTCCAACAATAACTTGCCCAATTGATAAGGTTATGGTCCTTTTCGGCATGTGCCATCTTTGTTCTACAATCATACGACCAAATGTACTGTAGATTGTGCTGGTCAATAGTTGCTATTTACTACTAGGTTCCTTAGAATAGAAAATTTGATTACCCAGGGGATACCTTCTTGTATGGGAGGGGATGAGGGATGAGGGGGAGGGGATGGGGGGAGTTGGTCTGGAGTGAAAATACTCAACTCTAAAAAAACATATCATTTATCTTCATCATAAAAAATGTGTAGAAACTTGAGATTTATTGTACATTAATAAAAAACTGCATTTAACAAACTCATAACTGAGACCAATATAATTAAGCTTAAATTTTATCAATTATTCTAGCTAGTTGTGCAACTTCAAATTGCTTTGAACTCGATATAAAGATTCAGTCCTTACCTTTTTAGGGCAGCTGCTTGGCGGAGTTAGCAAGAAGCAGCTAGTATCTTCATCTACTTGTTGTGAATACATCTGTGTTTGATGGCGATGGCAAAACTCGACGGCGATTTCCCGCTTAAACTCACGGCCACGTGAGTGCTAGGAACGATCGACTTGAGCTGCTTGATCTTCGCGTAAAATGCTTAGATTAAGGCCGTTTAAAAACGTCCGTAAAGTGAACAAACGTCTATTCCTTAAAAAAAATATAGTGAATCTGCCGCATGGCGAAGAAACGCCGGGATTAAGCCAAAGGACAAAGTCAACGACCTCATGAACCGAAGCCGTCATCTTTATTTTGCAGATCGAAACCAACCTCGTTCCCAGGTGGGAAGAAGAGAGACCCTGGGAACGAGGTTGGATCGAAACGTGTCTACCGGACTCGTGCGGAATCATGGGATATATCACTCGGAAAGCCTCGGAAAATACCTCGTTGCGTGTTTATCTCTGCAATTCATCAGACTTTAAAAATTTCATGCTGACAGTGTAATGACTCTGTTGACAGAACTTTAATCGCGAAGTAAACCGCAACTTAATTTAGTCGGAAATCGGGTACTTCCAGTTCAGACCCCGCTCCGATTTGTCATGAAGTTAATAAATATGTCTGAAAGTAAAACTTATTATTGTGTGTAAGTCAGTGGCTGGTATAAAAGTAGCCTGTTGTTCCTTAGGAATAGTGCAAAGTATATTAAAAGTATACTTGAAGTATACCTTAAGTATACTTTATTTAAAGTATACTTGAAGTATACTTACCATAAAGTATACTTCAAGTATACTTTTTAAGTGACTGGTAAGTATACTTAAAGTGTACTTTAAGTACAAATGAAGTATACTTTTCTAAGTGTTTGAAAGCTATTTGAAGTATACTTCAAATATACTGAATTCCTACAAGGGTTATTAGTCTGAATAGTATTTACTATATCAAGGATTGTATTAAAAATCACTTAATTAATTTGACTGGTCTGCCAAGATTAGCTTTTGCTAGGGCCTGTCTTGTAATTTTTCTAATAGTTAACTAATAAAGACTTTTGTTGTTGCTGTTGTTGTTGTATTTAAAATTTCATGGTATTAAAACTGGCCTGGTTGCACATCAACAATACGATGATAAGCCCATACTAGGAAGACTGGCTTCCCTTGCTGTTGAACAAAACGAGATCCGTAACTAACTTACGTACTACTACTAGTAATGTGACATTGTAGATCAAATAATAGTCCTGAAAAAGCCACATGACGGTTATCAGTGATCTACGATTGAAGTCAGACAAAAATAAATCTCTAGGAAAAACGGTAAATGCCGAGATAGAGAGTCGTTTTCTAATTAGTCGTGGCATTTTTTTAGGAGCCAATGAATACTGAAAGGATAAAACCTGACTTGGGGTCTTGTGCTTACTCAGTTAGATCAGTGTATGCTTACGCTTCCAGCGCTTCCGCTTGCGTTGCTAGCAAAAAGAAGACTTGAATTACCTGAATGACAGTGTCGTTTTGCTGGTCGTTTGTGTCACGCTTGCGATAAAACTGTAACGTTGTTACACCATTCTCTTCTTTGAAGTACGACAGAATCCAGTCCTGCTGAGAATCCAGTCGTGGTGGCGATCGGCCAACAGTGAGATAATCCTGCATGGAAGAGAAAGTCGCATGTAGGCAAGTCACATTCAGTGTTTTCTTTTAGAAAATACGGCATATAAATTCTATAAGCCAAAAGCGTTTGTCGTGTAACTGTGTAACTAGAGGTAACAGTTTGGTATCTACTTAATGTTCCAGTTATTTCCTAAAATGCCAAACATGATGCTCGTATCATGAAAAAGAAAAGCTAAGCTTTCCCGATGATCTCATGACTTGCAAAAAGAAATGAAAAGGTTGTTTTCAAGGAACAAACGAACAAAGTAGATCAGCAATAACAATCATCTTACAAAAACTTTTTAATGTTAAGAAATACTCGAGAAACCAAGCACAACGGAAAACCTACCTTCAAGTAGCCTGATCCATTTAAAGCGCCACCAACAGCGACATCATAACCAATCATGCCAGTCGGTGCTTCAGTTGCAACACCAAATCCAACCCAGCCCGTAGCCCGCACCTCTACCATGAAATGTAATGTGTCCATAATGTTATTAAACATCCAGGAAGTGTTATAGTTGCCATTGTCGAAGGAAACAGAGTTTGCGAAATGCACAGGTGCAGTCGGCGTGGCTGGAACCGCTAAAGTTCAGAAATTATGAAATCTTTTTTGTTACGAATACTTTGTTTCGACTAACTAAGAGGACCTATACAACGTTTAGGGCAAATGTCACGTGTATCAAGATAAAATCTATGGTTTGACGACTAAGGTGAATTTTCTCATACATGTACTGAAAGGTATAAAGTCATGTCGCATAACTTAAAAAGGACAACTCGCGGATTATGGATGGGAGAAGCGGGGCATGTAGGGCAGGGGGGAGGGGTTGGAGGAGCCAAGGGGTGAAGGGCCGGTACTTAGGTTTGGACTGTGCTGCGCAGCGCTCGAAACACTTTACCCTATTTCAGATAAAATATGGTTGTTCCGGTTCAGATCCTTGTTTCTCAGACCGAAATTTACTCTCACAGGTCGCCAGTTCTCCATTTGGCTTGATAGCTAAGTTGGAAAACGCATACCACCGCTATCACAAGGTCATGGGATTCAGCCACATTGAAGGTTGAATTTTTCGCGCTTCCTTGGCAGTGACAATTTTGGCGTCAGCTTACAGTTGATTAGTTACTACGAATAAAAAAGCCTCGGTTTTCAATTTCACCTACTGAAACAGCACACCAATAGTAAATATATAAATAAATAAATGAAATTTACTTCGATCATGTGACTGTCACGCTATTAGATTAACCTGTAACCAGCTTCCGGTAAATGGCATGCTGTCATCCGGGACATTACATTGCAGGCTTATACGCCATGCGATGAGTGCTAAAATGCCTCTTTGGCTAGTTTTCCAATCAAGTCAAGATCATTTATAATAATAAATAAATAATAATACATTATAATAAAATTGCATATAAAGGTATCTCACTTGGTGTCGTTGTAGAGGCAGGAATGAGTGTAACCTGCTGAAAGCCTCTGAAACTGTGCTTCATAAACTGGCCTGTTTGCACGTCACTCGTAGTATGATAAGCCCATATAACAAAGATTGAAATTCCTTGCTGGAAAACAGATAAAATATAGATAAACAAAATAGTACATACTTGTTCATTGTGTTTGCGCTTCAATTCAAAGTGTTTAAATACAGTCTTGTATTTGTGCTTGAGACGCTGGTAAAAAAACGGGGACTTCAATTACCTCAATGACGGTATCGTTTTGCTGGTCGTTGGTGTCTCTCTTACGATAGAACCTCAATGTTGTTACACCGTTCTCTTCTCCAGAGTGCGTCAGCGTCCAATCCTGCTGATAATCCAGTCGTGGTGCCATTCGACCAAAAGTGAGATAATCCTAGAGGAAAAGTCACACTCAGTACTTGCGATAGAACCTTAAAGGCGCTTTCACACGACAAACTGAAGTAAGCAAACCCGTCTTGGCAATCTCCAAAAAGTTGGCAATCTCGTGTTTTTACACGACAAACTTCCAGACACCTCGCGATCGTGCTCTGGGTTCTTTCCTCTCGAGGGAGGAAGACAAAGGGCCTAGTAATTATACCCGTTTATATTATAAACTTTAGTGAAATACAAGGATTTCTCAAATCGCGGAAGCCATCATATCTCGACACATGTGAAGATATCAATTTTATCCTCACTGTGAAGAGTGAAGATATCAATACTTTCTCGTTAGCTTTAATGTTGGTGCTGGTCTACAATCGAAACATCTTCGGATCTTCCTCGGAAATCTTCGCAAACCATCGGGCATCTTCAGTAATCTTTGGAAAATGTCAGAAAATAAACAGAAACATTCGTACAACTTCCGGACAGTATTCGGAAATCTTGAGAAAATCTTCGGAAAATTGCTTAAAGTGTCGTTTATAAATAAACAAAATAATCATGGCTGATTGGAGATATAAAATTTCTTTTCACGTGTTGAACTCAATATCACTCGATATCACTCGATATCGAATTGAACCCTCAAAGAAAAACATCAGGTAAATAAAATACTACCTTCTATATATATATATACTCTCCGATCTACTTAGAACTCCACCAACCGCTACATCGTAATTCCCTCTTTAAATAAAGTTGTCACTCAGTACTTACTTAAGCACAACGGAAAACACACCTTCAAGTAACCAGTTCCATTTAGGACGCCACCAACAGCGACATCATAACCAATCATGTTATTCGGTGCTTGATTTGCAACACCAAATCCGACCCAGCCCGTAGCCCGCACCTCTACCATAAAGTGTAACGTGTCCATATTGCTATTGAACATCCACGAAGCGTTATAGTTGCCATTGTTGAAAGACAAGAAGTTTGCAAAATGTTCTGGTCGTACCGGCACCGGCGTGGTCACTGGGGAAGTCGCTGTCGAGGCATGATAAATAACATTAACGTCCTACATATCGTATTAGAATGATGTGCTTTCTACGTTCTAAAGAAATGAGAACTTTATAAGTATTACGTGTGTCTTGACCTTCGTGAAGACGTGAGGGCATGAGGACGAGGTGGAGGATGAAGACAAGGATTATGAGGATAACGTGGGAAATAAAAATGAGAATGAGCGGAAGGATATATATGAGACTTAGGTTGAGAATAGAAACGAGATTAAAAGGAGCAGTAATAGCGTGATAACAATAAACTTAGATGGTCAGTTCACCCACCAGGCGTTTGTGTAGGAGGGGCAGGAATGAGCGTAACTTGTAGAAAGCCTCTAAAAGTGTGCCTCGAAAACTGGCCGATTTGTACGTCACTTGTAGAATGATACGACCATATGAGGAAGATTGACAGTCCTTGCTAAAACAAAAAACAGATAAAAACGTCAATTAAATACTGTACTCATGCCAAGCACCCATGCAGTTCAAGTTACATGTTTGTATGCTTAACTTAGAGTCATTCTAATAACACTGCATATTCAGCAAATCTGAATTACGTTTCAAGTGTAAAGTCATTATAGCTGTCTTCAGCGCTGTTTACAAGTAAAGTTGAAAAACTTCAATTTCTGCAAATATTTTGAGCTGTTTTATGGATAAGAATGCCTGAAAAGTCATTTATGAAAAGTCATTTATCACTAGGTACACGTTTACCTGAATAGCAACATCCTTTTGATCGGTGGTGTTTCGCTTACGATAGAACCTTAACGTTGTTACACCATTCTCTTCTCTAGAGTAACTCAACATCCAGTCTTGCTGAGAATCTACTGGCGGTACTCTAAAGCCATCGGTGAAATAATCCTAATGAGATAAAATTAGCCTAGTTTATCATTTTTATATGAAAACACCTGCCTTCGTGACAGACATTATCTTGCAGTTTAGATTTATATATTCAAGAGATGTGGGGGAAAAGAAGTTTAACATGTTAAGGTTTGCAGAAACCACTTTCGCGCTAACTACAGTAGAGATCTGGAAAAGAGCCCTTTTATAGGAATTATCACGTGTCCATGACGTCGTAATATAGAAATCAAAGCGGGAAAGTAACGATGGTCGATCGATCTAGAAGCGACTCTCGAAGTTATGCTTATATTAGGCTTTGAGCTCCGGCTGTAGTCAATTTATTTCCTTTGTTCGCCACATTTGTGCCCGTCTGGTGGTGGAAGGACATCATTAAGTCCGGAAACCCGTAAGTCACTAGCACCTTTCAAAGAAACGAGGGGTGTTTTGCTTTTTCGACTGTTGAATAGTGCTAATGTTGGCACTCTTGCGGCCGTTGACAGTCGGTAGGCAAGCCGATCCAGACGGAGTCTAAAAGCACCTCTTGTCCAAAAACCGTATCATCGTGAGTTGTACCCCATTTGTGAAACCTTACCGTGACCTAAGTTTGGAATTGACGAGGTGCTTTTAGACTTAATATATTTTGTGAAAATTGAGTTAGAGGGCATTCCACGTTCGTTGAACTCAGGGGTTTCCCATAATTCATTGGGGTATCTGTTGCGCCGCTCTTTCTGCTGTATGAGAAGCTTGCGATGAAAACGAAGAGGCAGGAAAGGCAATAATCTAAGCAATAAAGTAGATTGCTGATCTCCAGCGAAAGAAACGCCCTTTTATCCTTCTACCCGAGACGAAATGTAGGAGATCATAGCTTCTTTTAGCGGCGTCGCGTTACTTTGTGTTGCGTGACTTTGAAAAGGGCCGGAAAACATATTATGGTTCCTTTGTCAGCGAGTGGAATGGAAGATGGAAAGTCAAACCAAAAATTACGTAAGTGTTTAATTTTTATGTGATGCAGTTAGACTCTGTACTTGATTTTGTTATAACTCTATTAGTAAGTAATGGTGTTTTGGTTTTACATCAAGCCGAACCGCTATGTTTCGTGTTAGTTATGGCGTGTTGTTACACGATTGTAAAGCTTAAACCGCTTCTCTCGCCTCCAGTACTTGTCAAATTTAATTTAAGCCAACTTTGGCATAAAAACGACGTCTTGGCTGAATTCTTCTGGTAAAAGAAACGCATCTTCACATACTGTGTGTTTTAATCTGCGTATTGTGGTTTAAATTTTTTCCTCGGCGATTCAGTAAATGATCTCAAACATCATGCGTCCTGTTGACAGTGCCGGATGCTTTTCACGCTTTGTTAGCAAGGAAAATAGCTTTTGCTTTTTCATTTTAGCTGTTAAACTAGTTCAGCAAAACACTTTCCATAAGACTGTAGCCCTGCCATCCGAATTTCGTGGGAAAGATAGCCTATGTACGCGCCGCGAATGTTAAACTTCCGATCGCCAAAGTGAATAGTTATCGGCCGTGAGTCAAAATAGTGACCTTGTTCATTTCAACCGAGAATAATAGAAATTTAGAATAGGTTCTACGAGCTCTTTTTTCTTATGGCTAGATCAGATCAGTCGACTATTCTGGTGAGATGTCAAATGATTTGTCGGCATGTTTCTTTTTTTTATCTCGTTCGTTTGTTTAAATTCGAATGCTGTGAAACGACTGCTAGTTTATTGGACTTCTATTACTTCTGTAGCGATACTGGGCAAACACTGTCGCTAGCGCTGTATCACTAGTACAACTATTCTAATCCTGATTCTAACCCTAACCCTAACTCAAAATGTAACCTTAACCCTAAAACCTTACCCCAAGAAATTGCTTTACCCTTAATAGGCTAACCTAACCCCTTATTCCAAGGAAAGTTAACCCTAAGCCTAAACCAGAACCTGAACCTGAACCCTATCCCCAAGCTCAACTCTATAAGTCATTTAACGCAGGACGTTATATTTTATTCAAGGTAAATACTAGAATTACCTGGCCTCTTACTTACAGTGTGTTTTAGCTGTTTGTCCTGATTAAGGTGGTCTTATACAAAAAATATGCTTTTTTCCCCAAGACAATTTTATGGGAAAATTCCGCAATCTTGATATATAGTTTTGTAATCTGAGTTCAAAATCAGTCACTTTAGGTCGAATTTTTCCATTGGTTAATTATTAGGAGAGATACCTTGCTTACAACCTGCATATAAAACACACACCTTCAAGTAACCAGTTTCATTTAGGACGCCACCAACAGCGACATCATAACCAATCATGTTATTCGGTGCTTGATTTGCAACACCAAATCCGACCCAGCCCGTAGCCCGCACCTCTACCATAAAGTGTAACGTGTCCATATTGCTACTGAACATCCACGAAGCGTTATAGTTGCCATTGTTGAAAGACAAGAAGTTTGCAAAATGTTCTGGTCGTACCGGCACCGGCGTGGTCACTGGGGAAGTCGCTGTCGAGGCATGATAAATAACATTAACGTCCTACATATCGTATTAGAATGATGTGCTTTCTACGTTCTAAAGAAATGAGAACTTTATAAGTATTACGTGTGTCTTGACCTTCGTGAAGACGTGACGGCATGAGGACGAGGTGGAGGATGAAGATAAGGATTATGAGGATAAAGTGGGAAATAAAAATGAGAATGAGCGGAAGGATATATATGAGACTTAGGTTGAGAATAGAAACGAGATTAAAAGGAGCAGTAATAGCGTGATAACAATAAACTTAGATGGTCAGTTCACCCACCAGGCGTTTGTGTAGGAGGGGCAGGAATGAGCGTAACTTGTAGAAAGCCTCTAAAAGTGTGCCTCGAAAACTGGCCGATTTGTACGTCACTTGTAGAATGATACGACCATATGAGGAAGATTGACAGTCCTTGCTAAAACAAAAAACAGATAAAAACGTCAATTAAATACTGTACTCATGCCAAGTACCCATGCAGTTCAAGTTACATGTTTGTATGCTTAACTTAGAGTCATTCTAATAACACTGCATATTCAGCAAATCTGAATTACGTTTCAAATGTAAAGTCATTATAGCTGTCTTCAGCGCTGTTTACAAGTAAAGTTGAAAAACTTCAATTTCTGCAAATATTTTGAGCTGTTTTATGGATAAGAATGCATGAAAAGTCATTTATGAAAAGTCATTCATCACTAGGTACACGTTTACCTGAATAGCAACATCCTTTTGATCGGTGGTGTTTCGCTTACGATAGAACCTTAACGTTGTTACACCATTCTCTTCTCTAGAGTAACTCAACATCCAGTCTTGCTGAGAATCTACTGGCGGTACTCTAAAGCCATCGGTGAAATAATCCTAATGAGATAAAATTAGCCTAGTTTATCATTTTTATATGAAAACACCTGCCTTCGTGACAGACATTATCTTGCAGTTTAGATTTATATATTCAAGAGATGTGGGGGAAAAGTCAGTTTAACATGTTAAGGTTAGCAGAAACCACTTTCGCGCTAACTACAGTAGAGATCTGGAAAAGAGTCCTTTTATAGGAATTATCACGTGTCCATGACGTCGTAATATTGAAATCAAAGCGGGAAAGTAACGATGGTCGATCGATCTAGAAGCGACTCTCGAAGTTATGCTTATATTAGGCTTTGAGCTCCGGCTGTAGTCAATTTATTTTCTTTGTTCGCCACATTTGTGCCCGTCTGGTGGTGGAAGGACATCATTAAGTCCGGAAACCCGTAAGTCACTAGCACCTTTCAAAGAAACGAGGGGTGTTTTGCTTTTTCGACTGTTGAATAGTGCTAATGTTGGCACTCTTGCGGCCGTTGACAGTCGGTAGGCAAGCCGATCCAGACGGAGTCTAAAAGCACCTCTTGTCCAAAAACCGTATCATCGTGAGTTGTACCCCATTTGTGAAACCTTACCGTGACCTAAGTTTGGAATTGACGAGGTGCTTTTAGACTTGATATATTTTGTGAAAATTGAGTTAGAGGGCATTCCACGTTCGTTGAACTCAGGGGTTTCCCATAATTCATTGGGGTATCTGTTGCGCCGCTCTTTCTGCTGTATGAGAAGCTTGCGATGAAAACGAAGAGGCAGGAAAGGCAATAATCTAAGCAATAAAGTAGATTGCTGATCTCCAGCGAAAGAAACGCCCTTTTATCCTTCTACCCGAGACGAAATGTAGGAGATCATAGCTTCTTTTAGCGGCGTCACGTTATTTTGCGTTGCGTGACTTTGAAAAGGGCCGGAAAACATATTATGGTTCCTTTGTCAGCGAGTGGAATGGAAGATGGAAAGTCAAACCAAAAATTCCGTAAGTGTTTTAATTTTTATGTTATGCAGTTAGACTCTGTACTTGATTTTGTTATAACTCTATTAGTAAGTAATGGTGTTTTGGTTTTACATCAAGCCGAACCGCTATGTTTCGTGTTAGTTATGGCGTGTTGTTACACCATTGTAAAGCTTAAACCGCTTCTCTCGCCTCCAGTACTTGTCAAATTTAATTTAAGCCAACTTTGGCATAAAAACGACGTCTTGGCTGAATTCTTCTGGTAAAAGAAACGCATCTTCACTTACTGTGTGTTTTAATCTGCGTATTGTGGTTTAAATTTTTTGCTCGGCGATTCAGTAAATGATCTGAAACATCATGCGTCCTGTTGACAGTGCCGGATGCTTTTCACGCTCTGTTAGCAAGGAAAATAGCTTTTGCTTTTTCATTTTAGCTGTTAAACTAGTTCAGCAAAACACTTTCCATAAGACTGTAGCCCTGCCATCCGAATTTCGTGGGAAAGATAGCCTATGTACGCTCCGCGAATGTTAAACTTCCGATCGCCAAAGTGAATAGTTATCGGCCGTGAGTCAAAATAGTGACCTTGTTCATTTCAATCGAGAATAATAGAAATTTAGAATAGGTTCTACGAGCTCTTTTTCTTATGGCTAGATCAGATCAGTCGACTATTCTGGTGAGATGTCAAATGATTTGTCGGCATGTTTCTTTTTTTTATCTCGTTCGTTTGTTTAAATTCGAATGCTGTGAAACGACTGCTAGTTTATTGGACTTCTATTACTTCTGTAGCGATACTGGGCAAACACTGTCGCTAGCGCTGTATCACTAGTACAACTATTCTAATCCTGATTCTAACCCTAACCCTAACTCAAAATGTAACCTTAACCCTAAAACCTTACCCCAAGAAATTGCTTTACCCTTAATAGGCTAACCTAACCCCTTATTCCAAGGAAAGTTAACCCTAAGCCTAAACCAGAACCTGAACCTGAACCCTATCCCCAAGCTCAACTCTATAAGTCATTTAACGCAGGACGTTATATTTTATTCAAGGTAAATACTAGAATTACCTGGCCTCTTACTTACAGTGTGTTTTAGCTGTTTGTCCTGATTAAGGTGGTCTTATACAAAAAATATGCTTTTTTCCCCAAGACAATTTTATGGGAAAATTCCGCAATCTTGATATATAGTTTTGTAATCTGAGTTCAAAATCAGTCACTTTAGGTCGAATTTTTCCATTGGTTAATTATTAGGAGAGATACCTTGCTTACAACCTGCATATAAAACACACACCTTCAAGTAACCAGTTTCATTTAGGACGCCACCAACAGCGACATCATAACCAATCATGTTATTCGGTGCTTGATTTGCAACACCAAATCCGACCCAGCCCGTAGCCCGCACCTCTACCATAAAGTGTAACGTGTCCATATTGCTACTGAACATCCACGAAGCGTTATAGTTGCCATTGTTGAAAGACAAGAAGTTTGCAAAATGTTCTGGTCGTACCGGCACCGGCGTGGTCACTGGGGAAGTCGCTGTCGAGGCATGATAAATAACATTAACGTCCTACATATCGTATTAGAATGATGTGCTTTCTACGTTCTAAAGAAATGAGAACTTTATAAGTATTACGTGTGTCTTGACCTTCGTGAAGACGTGACGGCATGAGGACGAGGTGGAGGATGAAGATAAGGATTATGAGGATAAAGTGGGAAATAAAAATGAGAATGAGCGGAAGGATATATATGAGACTTAGGTTGAGAATAGAAACGAGATTAAAAGGAGCAGTAATAGCGTGATAACAATAAACTTAGATGGTCAGTTCACCCACCAGGCGTTTGTGTAGGAGGGGCAGGAATGAGCGTAACTTGTAGAAAGCCTCTAAAAGTGTGCCTCGAAAACTGGCCGATTTGTACGTCACTTGTAGAATGATACGACCATATGAGGAAGATTGACAGTCCTTGCTAAAACAAAAAACAGATAAAAACGTCAATTAAATACTGTACTCATGCCAAGTACCCATGCAGTTCAAGTTACATGTTTGTATGCTTAACTTAGAGTCATTCTAATAACACTGCATATTCAGCAAATCTGAATTACGTTTCAAATGTAAAGTCATTATAGCTGTCTTCAGCGCTGTTTACAAGTAAAGTTGAAAAACTTCAATTTCTGCAAATATTTTGAGCTGTTTTATGGATAAGAATGCATGAAAAGTCATTTATGAAAAGTCATTCATCACTAGGTACACGTTTACCTGAATAGCAACATCCTTTTGATCGGTGGTGTTTCGCTTACGATAGAACCTTAACGTTGTTACACCATTCTCTTCTCTAGAGTAACTCAACATCCAGTCTTGCTGAGAATCTACTGGCGGTACTCTAAAGCCATCGGTGAAATAATCCTAATGAGATAAAATTAGCCTAGTTTATCATTTTTATATGAAAACACCTGCCTTCGTGACAGACATTATCTTGCAGTTTAGATTTATATATTCAAGAGATGTGGGGGAAAAGTCAGTTTAACATGTTAAGGTTAGCAGAAACCACTTTCGCGCTAACTACAGTAGAGATCTGGAAAAGAGTCCTTTTATAGGAATTATCACGTGTCCATGACGTCGTAATATTGAAATCAAAGCGGGAAAGTAACGATGGTCGATCGATCTAGAAGCGACTCTCGAAGTTATGCTTATATTAGGCTTTGAGCTCCGGCTGTAGTCAATTTATTTTCTTTGTTCGCCACATTTGTGCCCGTCTGGTGGTGGAAGGACATCATTAAGTCCGGAAACCCGTAAGTCACTAGCACCTTTCAAAGAAACGAGGGGTGTTTTGCTTTTTCGACTGTTGAATAGTGCTAATGTTGGCACTCTTGCGGCCGTTGACAGTCGGTAGGCAAGCCGATCCAGACGGAGTCTAAAAGCACCTCTTGTCCAAAAACCGTATCATCGTGAGTTGTACCCCATTTGTGAAACCTTACCGTGACCTAAGTTTGGAATTGACGAGGTGCTTTTAGACTTGATATATTTTGTGAAAATTGAGTTAGAGGGCATTCCACGTTCGTTGAACTCAGGGGTTTCCCATAATTCATTGGGGTATCTGTTGCGCCGCTCTTTCTGCTGTATGAGAAGCTTGCGATGAAAACGAAGAGGCAGGAAAGGCAATAATCTAAGCAATAAAGTAGATTGCTGATCTCCAGCGAAAGAAACGCCCTTTTATCCTTCTACCCGAGACGAAATGTAGGAGATCATAGCTTCTTTTAGCGGCGTCACGTTATTTTGCGTTGCGTGACTTTGAAAAGGGCCGGAAAACATATTATGGTTCCTTTGTCAGCGAGTGGAATGGAAGATGGAAAGTCAAACCAAAAATTCCGTAAGTGTTTTAATTTTTATGTTATGCAGTTAGACTCTGTACTTGATTTTGTTATAACTCTATTAGTAAGTAATGGTGTTTTGGTTTTACATCAAGCCGAACCGCTATGTTTCGTGTTAGTTATGGCGTGTTGTTACACCATTGTAAAGCTTAAACCGCTTCTCTCGCCTCCAGTACTTGTCAAATTTAATTTAAGCCAACTTTGGCATAAAAACGACGTCTTGGCTGAATTCTTCTGGTAAAAGAAACGCATCTTCACTTACTGTGTGTTTTAATCTGCGTATTGTGGTTTAAATTTTTTGCTCGGCGATTCAGTAAATGATCTGAAACATCATGCGTCCTGTTGACAGTGCCGGATGCTTTTCACGCTCTGTTAGCAAGGAAAATAGCTTTTGCTTTTTCATTTTAGCTGTTAAACTAGTTCAGCAAAACACTTTCCATAAGACTGTAGCCCTGCCATCCGAATTTCGTGGGAAAGATAGCCTATGTACGCTCCGCGAATGTTAAACTTCCGATCGCCAAAGTGAATAGTTATCGGCCGTGAGTCAAAATAGTGACCTTGTTCATTTCAATCGAGAATAATAGAAATTTAGAATAGGTTCTACGAGCTCTTTTTCTTATGGCTAGATCAGATCAGTCGACTATTCTGGTGAGATTTCAAATTATTTATCGGCATCGCATTATATTTATGTTTTTTTTTTTTATCTCGTTCGTTTGTTTAAATTCGAATGCTGTGAAACGACTGCTAGTTTATTGGACTTCTATTACTTCTGTAGCGATACTGGGCAAACACTGCCGCTAGCGCTGTATCACTAGTACAACTATTCTAATCCTGATTCTAACCCTAACCCTAACTCAAAATGTAACCTTAACCCTAAAACCTTACCCCAAGAAATTGCTTTACCCTTAATAGGCTAACCTAACCCCTTATTCCAAGGAAAGTTAACCCTAAGCCTAAACCAGAACCTGAACCTGAACCCTATCCCCAAGCTCAACTCTATAAGTCATTTAACGCAGGACGTTATATTTTATTCAAGGTAAATACTAGAATTACCTGGCCTCTTACTTACAGTGTGTTTTAGCTGTTTGTCCTGATTAAGGTGGTCTTATACAAAAAATTTGCTTTTTTCCCCAAGACAATTTTATGGGAAAATTCCGCAATCTTGATATATAGTTTTGTAATCTGAGTTCAAAATCAGTCACTTTAGGTCGAATTTTTCCATTGGTTAATTATTAGGAGAGATACCTTGCTTACAACCTGCATATAAAACACACACCTTCAAGTAACCAGTTCCATTTAGGACGCCACCAACAGCGACATCATAACCAATCATGTTATTCGGTGCTTGATTTGCAACACCAAATCCGACCCAGCCCGTAGCCCGCACCTCTACCATAAAGTGTAACGTGTCCATATTGCTACTGAACATCCACGAAGCGTTATAGTTGCCATTGTTGAAAGACAAGAAGTTTGCAAAATGTTCTGGTCGTACCGGCACCGGCGTGGTCACTGGGGAAGTCGCTGTCGAGGCATGATAAATAACATTAACGTCCTACATATCGTATTAGAATGATGTGCTTTCTACGTTCTAAAGAAATGAGAACTTTATAAGTATTACGTGTGTCTTGACCTTCGTGAAGACGTGAGGGCATGAGGACGAGGTGGAGGATGAAGACAAGGATTATGAGGATAAAGTGGGAAATAAAAATGAGAATGAGCGGAAGGATATATATGAGACTTAGGTTGAGAATAGAAACGAGATTAAAAGGAGCAGTAATAGCGTGATAACAATAAACTTAGATGGTCAGTTCACCCACCAGGCGTTTGTGTAGGAGGGGCAGGAATGAGCGTAACTTGTAGAAAGCCTCTAAAAGTGTGCCTCGAAAACTGGCCGATTTGTACGTCACTTGTAGAATGATACGACCATATGAGGAAGATTGACAGTCCTTGCTAAAACAAAAAACAGATAAAAACGTCAATTAAATACTGTACTCATGCCAAGTACCCATGCAGTTCAAGTTACATGTTTGTATGCTTAACTTAGAGTCATTCTAATAACACTGCATATTCAGCAAATCTGAATTACGTTTCAAATGTAAAGTCATTATAGCTGTCTTCAGCGCTGTTTACAAGTAAAGTTGAAAAACTTCAATTTCTGCAAATATTTTGAGCTGTTTTATGGATAAGAATGCATGAAAAGTCATTTATGAAAAGTCATTCATCACTAGGTACACGTTTACCTGAATAGCAACATCCTTTTGATCGGTGGTGTTTCGCTTACGATAGAACCTTAACGTTGTTACACCATTCTCTTCTCTAGAGTAACTCAACATCCAGTCTTGCTGAGAATCTACTGGCGGTACTCTAAAGCCATTGGTGAAATAATCCTAATGAGATAAAATTAGCCTAGTTTATCATTTTTATATGAAAACACCTGCCTTCGTGACAGACATTATCTTGCAGTTTAGATTTATATATTCAAGAGATGTGGGGGAAAAGTCAGTTTAACATGTTAAGGTTAGCAGAAACCACTTTCGCGCTAACTACAGTAGAGATCTGGAAAAGAGCCCTTTTATAGGAATTATCACGTGTCCATGACGTCGTAATATTGAAATAAAAGCGGGAAAGTAACGATGGTCGATCGATCTAGAAGCGACTCTCGAAGTTATGCTTATATTAGGCTTTGAGCCCCGGCTGTAGTCAATTTATTTTCTTTGTTCGCCACATTTGTGCCCGTCTGGTGGTGGAAGGACATCATTAAGTCTGGAAACCCGTAAGTCACTAGCACCTTTCAAAGAAACGAGGGGTGTTTTGCTTTTTCGACTGTTGAATAGTGCTAATGTTGGCACTCTTGCGGCCGTTGACAGTCGGTAGGCAAGCCGATCCAGACGGAGTCTAAAAGCACCTCTTGTCCAAAAACCGTATCATCGTGAGTTGTACCCCATTTGTGAAACCTTACCATGACCTAAGTTTGGAATTGACGAGGTGCTTTTAGACTTAATATATTTTGTGAAAATTGAGTTAGAGGGCATTCCACGTTCGTTGAACTCAGGGGTTTCCCATAATTCATTGGGGTATCTGTTGCGCCGCTCTTTCTGCTGTATGAGAAGCTTGCGATGAAAACGAAGAGGCAGGAAAGGCAATAATCTAAGCAATAAAGTAGATTGCTGATCTCCAGCGAAAGAAACGCCCTTTTATCCTTCTACCCGAGACGAAATGTAGGAGATCATAGCTTCTTTTAGCGGCGTCACGTTACTTTGCGTTGCGTGACTTTGAAAAGGGCCGGAAAACATATTATGGTTCCTTTGTCAGCGAGTGGAATGGAAGATGGAAAGTCAAACCAAAAATTCCGTAAGTGTTTTAATTTTTATGTTATGCAGTTAGACTCTGTACTTGATTTTGTTATAACTCTATTAGTAAGTAATGGTGTTTTGGTTTTACATCAAGCCGAACCGCTATGTTTCGTGTTAGTTATGGCGTGTTGTTACACGATTGTAAAGCTTAAACCGCTTCTCTCGCCTCCAGTACTTGTCAAATTTAATTTAAGCCAACTTTGGCATAAAAACGACGTCTTGGCTGAATTCTTCTGGTAAAAGAAACGCATCTTCCCTTACTGTGTGTTTTAATCTGCGTATTGTGGTTTAAATTTTTTGCTCGGCGATTCAGTAAATGATCTGAAACATCATGCGTCCTGTTGACAGTGCCGGATGCTTTTCACGCTTTGTTAGCAAGGAAAATAGCTTTTACTTTTTCATTTTAGCTGTTAAACTAGTTCAGCAAAACACTTTCCATAAGACTGTAGCCCTGCCATCCGAATTTCGTGGGAAAGATAGCCTATGTACGCGCCGCGAATGTTAAACTTCCGATCGCCAAAGTGAATAGTTATCGGCCGTGAGTCAAAATAGTGACCTTGTTCATTTCAACCGAGAATAATAGAAATTTAGAATAGGTTCTACGAGCTCTTTTTTCTTGTGGCTAGATCAGATCAGTCGACTATTCTGGTGAGATTTCAAATTATTTATAGGCATCGCATTATATTTATGTTTCTTTTTTTTATCTCGTTCGTTTGTTTAAATTCGAATGCTGTGAAACGACTGCTAGTTTATTGGACTTCTATTACTTCTGTAGCGATACTGGGCAAACACTGCCGCTAGCGCTGTATCACTAGTACAACTATTCTAATCCTGATTCTAACCCTAACCCTAACTCGAAATGTAACCTTAACCCTAAAACCTTACCCCAAGAAATTGCTTTACCCTTAATAGGCTAACCTAACCCCTTATTCCAAGGAAAGTTAACCCTAAGCCTAAACCAGAACCTGAACCTGAACCCTATCCCCAAGCTCAACTCTATAAGTCATTTAACGCAGGACGTTATATTTTATTCAAGGTAAATACTAGAATTACCTGGCCTCTTACTTATCGTGTGTTTTAGCTGTTTGTCCTGATTAAGGTGGTCTTATACAAAAAATATGCTTTTTTCCCCAAGACAATTTTATGGGAAAATTCCGCAATCTTGATATATAGTTTTGTAATCTGAGTTCAAAATCAGTCACTTTAGGTCGAATTTTTCCATTGGTTAATTATTAGGAGAGATACCTTGCTTACAACCTGCATATAAACACACACCTTCAAGTAACCAGTTCCATTTAGGACGCCACCAACAGCGACATCATAACCAATCATGTTATTCGGTGCTTGATTTGCAACACCAAATCCGACCCAGCCCGTAGCCCGCACCTCTACCATAAAGTGTAACGTGTCCATATTGCTATTGAACATCCACGAAGCGTTATAGTTGCCATTGTTGAAAGACAAGAAGTTTCCAAAATGTTCTGGTCGTACCGGCACCGGCGTGGTCACTGGGGAAGTCGCTGTCGAGGCATGATAAATAACATTAACGTCCTACATATCGTATTAGAATGATGTGCTTTCTACGTTCTAAAGAAATGAGAACTTTATAAGTATTACGTGTGTCTTGACCTTCGTGAAGACGTGAGGGCATGAGGACGAGGTGGAGGATGAAGACAAGGATTATGAGGATAACGTGGGAAATAAAAATGAGAATGAGCGGAAGGATATATATGAGACTTAGGTTGAGAATAGAAACGAGATTAAAAGGAGCAGTAATAGCGTGATAACAATAAACTTAGATGGTCAGTTCACCCACCAGGCGTTTGTGTAGGAGGGGCAGGAATGAGCGTAACTTGTAGAAAGCCTCTAAAAGTGTGCCTCGAAAACTGGCCGATTTGTACGTCACTTGTAGAATGATACGACCATATGAGGAAGATTGACAGTCCTTGCTAAAACAAAAAACAGATAAAAACGTCAATTAAATACTGTACTCATGCCAAGTACCCATGCAGTTCAAGTTACATGTTTGTATGCTTACCTTAGAGTCATTCTAATAACACTGCATATTCAGCAAATCTGAATTACGTTTCAAGTGTAAAGTCATTATAGCTGTCTTCAGCGCTGTTTACAAGTAAAGTTGAAAAACTTCAATTTCTGCAAATATTTTGAGCTGTTTTATGGATAAGAATGCATGAAAAGTCATTTATGAAAAGTCATTTATCACTAGGTACACGTTTACCTGAATAGCAACATCCTTTTGATCGGTGGTGTTTCGCTTACGATAGAACCTTAACGTTGTTACACCATTCTCTTCTCTAGAGTAACTCAACATCCAGTCTTGCTGAGAATCTACTGACGGTACTCTAAAGCCATCGGTGAAATAATCCTAATGAGATAAAATTAGCCTAGTTTATCATTTTTATATGAAAACACCTGCCTTCGTGACAGACATTATCTTGCAGTTTAGATTTATATATTCAAGAGATGTGGGGGAAAAGTCAGTTTAACATGTTAAGGTTAGCAGAAACCACTTTCGCGCTAACTACAGTAGAGATCTGGAAAAGAGCCCTTTTATAGGAATTATCACGTGTCCATGACGTCGTAATATTGAAATCAAAGCGGGAAAGTAACGATGGTCGATCGATCTAGAAGCGACTCTCGAAGTTATGCTTATATTAGGCTTTGAGCCCCGGCTGTAGTCAATTTATTTTCTTTGTTCGCCACATTTGTGCCCGTCTGGTGGTGGAAGGACATCATTAAGTCCGGAAACCCGTAAGTCACTAGCACCTTTCAAAGAAACGAGGGGTGTTTTGCTTTTTCGACTGTTGAATAGTGCTAATGTTGGCACTCTTGCGGCCGTTGACAGTCGGTAGGCAAGCCGATCCAGACGGAGTCTAAAAGCACCTCTTGTCCAAAAACCGTATCATCGTGAGTTGTACCCCATTTGTGAAACCTTACCATGACCTAAGTTTGGAATTGACGAGGTGCTTTTAGACTTAATATATTTTGTGAAAATTGAGTTAGAGGGCATTCCACGTTCGTTGAACTCAGGGGTTTCCCATAATTCATTGGGGTATCTGTTGCGCCGCTCTTTCTGCTGTATGAGAAGCTTGCGATGAAAACGAAGAGGCAGGAAAGGCAATAATCTAAGCAATAAAGTAGATTGCTGATCTCCAGCGAAAGAAACGCCCTTTTATCCTTCTACCCGAGACGAAATGTAGGAGATCATAGCTTCTTTTAGCGGCGTCACGTTACTTTGCGTTGCGTGACTTTGAAAAGGGCCGGAAAACATATTATGGTTCCTTTGTCAGCGAGTGGAATGGAAGATGGAAAGTCAAACCAAAAATTCCGTAAGTGTTTTAATTTTTATGTTATGCAGTTAGACTCTGTACTTGATTTTGTTATAACTCTATTAGTAAGTAATGGTGTTTTGGTTTTACATCAAGCCGAACCGCTATGTTTCGTGTTAGTTATGGCGTGTTGTTACACGATTGTAAAGCTTAAACCGCTTCTCTCGCCTCCAGTACTTGTCAAATTTAATTTAAGCCAACTTTGGCATAAAAACGACGTCTTGGCTGAATTCTTCTGGTAAAAGAAACGCATCTTCCCTTACTGTGTGTTTTAATCTGCGTATTGTGGTTTAAATTTTTTGCTCGGCGATTCAGTAAATGATCTGAAACATCATGCGTCCTGTTGACAGTGCCGGATGCTTTTCACGCTTTGTTAGCAAGGAAAATAGCTTTTACTTTTTCATTTTAGCTGTTAAACTAGTTCAGCAAAACACTTTCCATAAGACTGCAGCCCTGCCATCCGAATTTCGTGGGAAAGATAACCTATGTACGCGCCGCGAATGTTAAACTTCCGATCGCCAAAGTGAATAGTTATCGGCCGTGAGTCAAAATAGTGACCTTGTTCATTTCAACCGAGAATAATAGAAATTTAGAATAGGTTCTACGAGCTCTTTTTTCTTGTGGCTAGATCAGATCAGTCGACTATTCTGGTGAGATTTCAAATTATTTATAGGCATCGCATTATATTTATGTTTCTTTTTTTTATCTCGTTCGTTTGTTTAAATTCGAATGCTGTGAAACGACTGCTAGTTTATTGGACTTCTATTACTTCTGTAGCGATACTGGGCAAACACTGCCGCTAGCGCTGTATCACTAGTACAACTATTCTAATCCTGATTCTAACCCTAACCCTAACTCGAAATGTAACCTTAACCCTAAAACCTTACCCCAAGAAATTGCTTTACCCTTAATAGGCTAACCTAACCCCTTATTCCAAGGGAAGTTAACCCTAAGCCTAAACCAGAACCTGAACCTGAACCCTATCCCCAAGCTCAACTCTATAAGTCATTTAACGCAGGACGTTATATTTTATTCAAGGTAAATACTAGAATTACCTGGCCTCTTACTTACCGTGTGTTTTAGCTGTTTGTCCTGATTAAGGTGGTCTTATACAAAAAATATGCTTTTTTCCCCAAGACAATTTTATGGGAAAATTCCGCAATCTTGATATATAGTTTTGTAATCTGAGTTCAAAATCAGTCACTTTAGGTCGAATTTTTCCATTGGTTAATTATTAGGAGAGATACCTTGCTTACAACCTGCATATAAACACACACCTTCAAGTAACCAGTTCCATTTAGGACGCCACCAACAGCGACATCATAACCAATCATGTTATTCGGTGCTTGATTTGCAACACCAAATCCGACCCAGCCCGTAGCCCGCACCTCTACCATAAAGTGTAACGTGTCCATATTGCTATTGAACATCCACGAAGCGTTATAGTTGCCATTGTTGAAAGACAAGAAGTTTCCAAAATGTTCTGGTCGTACCGGCACCGGCGTGGTCACTGGGGAAGTCGCTGTCGAGGCATGATAAATAACATTAACGTCCTACATATCGTATTAGAATGATGTGCTTTCTACGTTCTAAAGAAATGAGAACTTTATAAGTATTACGTGTGTCTTGACCTTCGTGAAGACGTGAGGGCATGAGGACGAGGTGGAGGATGAAGACAAGGATTATGAGGATAACGTGGGAAATAAAAATGAGAATGAGCGGAAGGATATATATGAGACTTAGGTTGAGAATAGAAACGAGATTAAAAGGAGCAGTAATAGCGTGATAACAATAAACTTAGATGGTCAGTTCACCCACCAGGCGTTTGTGTAGGAGGGGCAGGAATGAGCGTAACTTGTAGAAAGCCTCTAAAAGTGTGCCTCGAAAACTGGCCGATTTGTACGTCACTTGTAGAATGATACGACCATATGAGGAAGATTGACAGTCCTTGCTAAAACAAAAAACAGATAAAAACGTCAATTAAATACTGTACTCATGCCAAGTACCCATGCAGTTCAAGTTACATGTTTGTATGCTTACCTTAGAGTCATTCTAATAACACTGCATATTCAGCAAATCTGAATTACGTTTCAAGTGTAAAGTCATTATAGCTGTCTTCAGCGCTGTTTACAAGTAAAGTTGAAAAACTTCAATTTCTGCAAATATTTTGAGCTGTTTTATGGATAAGAATGCATGAAAAGTCATTTATGAAAAGTCATTTATCACTAGGTACACGTTTACCTGAATAGCAACATCCTTTTGATCGGTGGTGTTTCGCTTACGATAGAACCTTAACGTTGTTACACCATTCTCTTCTCTAGAGTAACTCAACATCCAGTCTTGCTGAGAATCTACTGGCGGTACTCTAAAGCCATCGGTGAAATAATCCTAATGAGATAAAATTAGCCTAGTTTATCATTTTTATATGAAAACACCTGCCTTCGTGACAGACATTATCTTGCAGTTTAGATTTATATATTCAAGAGATGTGGGGGAAAAGTCAGTTTAACATGTTAAGGTTAGCAGAAACCACTTTCGCGCTAACTACAGTAGAGATCTGGAAAAGAGCCCTTTTATAGGAATTATCACGTGTCCATGACGTCGTAATATTGAAATCAAAGCGGGAAAGTAACGATGGTCGATCGAACTAGAAGCGACTCTCGAAGTTATGCTTATATTAGGCTTTGAGCTCCGGCTGTAGTCAATTTATTTTCTTTCTTCGCCACATTTGTGCCCGTCTGGTGGTGGAAGGACATCATTAAGTCCGGAAACCCGTAAGTCACTAGCACCTTTCAAAGAAACGAGGGGTGTTTTGCTTTTTCGACTGTTGAATAGTGCTAATGTTGGCACTCTTGCGGCCGTTGACAGTCGGTAGGCAAGCCGATCCAGACGGAGTCTAAAAGCACCTCTTGTCCAAAAACCGTATCATCGTGAGTTGTACCCCATTTGTGAAACCTTACCATGACCTAAGTTTGGAATTGACGAGGTGCTTTTAGACTTAATATATTTTGTGAAAATTGAGTTAGAGGGCATTCCACGTTCGTTGAACTCAGGGGTTTCCCATAATTCATTGGGGTATCTGTTGCGCCGCTCTTTCTGCTGTATGAGAAGCTTGCGATGAAAACGAAGAGGCAGGAAAGGCAATAATCTAAGCAATAAAGTAGATTGCTGATCTCCAGCGAAAGAAACGCCCTTTTATCCTTCTACCCGAGACGAAATGTAGGAGATCATAGCTTCTTTTAGCGGCGTCACGTTACTTTGCGTTGCGTGACTTTGAAAAGGGCCGGAAAACATATTATGGTTCCTTTGTCAGCGAGTGGAATGGAAGATGGAAAGTCAAACCAAAAATTCCGTAAGTGTTTTAATTTTTATGTTATGCAGTTAGACTCTGTACTTGATTTTGTTATAACTCTATTAGTAAGTAATGGTGTTTTGGTTTTACATCAAGCCGAACCGCTATGTTTCGTGTTAGTTATGGCGTGTTGTTACACGATTGTAAAGCTTAAACCGCTTCTCTCGCCTCCAGTACTTGTCAAATTTAATTTAAGCCAACTTTGGCATAAAAACGACGTCTTGGCTGAATTCTTCTGGTAAAAGAAACGCATCTTCCCTTACTGTGTGTTTTAATCTGCGTATTGTGGTTTAAATTTTTTGCTCGGCGATTCAGTAAATGATCTGAAACATCATGCGTCCTGTTGACAGTGCCGGATGCTTTTCACGCTTTGTTAGCAAGGAAAATAGCTTTTACTTTTTCATTTTAGCTGTTAAACTAGTTCAGCAAAACACTTTCCATAAGACTGCAGCCCTGCCATCCGAATTTCGTGGGAAAGATAACCTATGTACGCGCCGCGAATGTTAAACTTCCGATCGCCAAAGTGAATAGTTATCGGCCGTGAGTCAAAATAGTGACCTTGTTCATTTCAACCGAGAATAATAGAAATTTAGAATAGGTTCTACGAGCTCTTTTTTCTTGTGGCTAGATCAGATCAGTCGACTATTCTGGTGAGATTTCAAATTATTTATAGGCATCGCATTATATTTATGTATCTTTTTTTTATCTCGTTCGTTTGTTTAAATTCGAATGCTGTGAAACGACTGCTAGTTTATTGGACTTCTATTACTTCTGTAGCGATACTGGGCAAACACTGCCGCTAGCGCTGTATCACTAGTACAACTATTCTAATCCTGATTCTAACCCTAACCCTAACTCGAAATGTAACCTTAACCCTAAAACCTTACCCCAAGAAATTGCTTTACCCTTAATAGGCTAACCTAACCGAATTTTTCCATTGGTTAATTATTAGGAGAGATACCTTGCTTACAACCTGCATATAAACACACACCTTCAAGTAACCAGTTCCATTTAGGACGCCACCAACAGCGACATCATAACCAATCATGTTATTCGGTGCTTGATTTGCAACACCAAATCCGACCCAGCCCGTAGCCCGCACCTCTACCATAAAGTGTAACGTGTCCATATTGCTATTGAACATCCACGAAGCGTTATAGTTGCCATTGTTGAAAGACAAGAAGTTTCCAAAATGTTCTGGTCGTACCGGCACCGGCGTGGTCACTGGGGAAGTCGCTGTCGAGGCATGATAAATAACATTAACGTCCTACATATCGTATTAGAATGATGTGCTTTCTACGTTCTAAAGAAATGAGAACTTTATAAGTATTACGTGTGTCTTGACCTTCGTGAAGACGTGAGGGCATGAGGACGAGGTGGAGGATGAAGACAAGGATTATGAGGATAACGTGGGAAATAAAAATGAGAATGAGCGGAAGGATATATATGAGACTTAGGTTGAGAATAGAAACGAGATTAAAAGGAGCAGTAATAGCGTGATAACAATAAACTTAGATGGTCAGTTCACCCACCAGGCGTTTGTGTAGGAGGGGCAGGAATGAGCGTAACTTGTAGAAAGCCTCTAAAAGTGTGCCTCGAAAACTGGCCGATTTGTACGTCACTTGTAGAATGATACGACCATATGAGGAAGATTGACAGTCCTTGCTAAAACAAAAAACAGATAAAAACGTCAATTAAATACTGTACTCATGCCAAGTACCCATGCAGTTCAAGTTACATGTTTGTATGCTTACCTTAGAGTCATTCTAATAACACTGCATATTCAGCAAATCTGAATTACGTTTCAAGTGTAAAGTCATTATAGCTGTCTTCAGCGCTGTTTACAAGTAAAGTTGAAAAACTTCAATTTCTGCAAATATTTTGAGCTGTTTTATGGATAAGAATGCATGAAAAGTCATTTATGAAAAGTCATTTATCACTAGGTACACGTTTACCTGAATAGCAACATCCTTTTGATCGGTGGTGTTTCGCTTACGATAGAACCTTAACGTTGTTACACCATTCTCTTCTCTAGAGTAACTCAACATCCAGTCTTGCTGAGAATCTACTGGCGGTACTCTAAAGCCATCGGTGAAATAATCCTAATGAGATAAAATTAGCCTAGTTTATCATTTTTATATGAAAACACCTGCCTTCGTGACAGACATTATCTTGCAGTTTAGATTTATATATTCAAGAGATGTGGGGGAAAAGTCAGTTTAACATGTTAAGGTTAGCAGAAACCACTTTCGCGCTAACTACAGTAGAGATCTGGAAAAGAGCCCTTTTATAGGAATTATCACGTGTCCATGACGTCGTAATATTGAAATCAAAGCGGGAAAGTAACGATGGTCGATCGAACTAGAAGCGACTCTCGAAGTTATGCTTATATTAGGCTTTGAGCTCCGGCTGTAGTCAATTTATTTTCTTTCTTCGCCACATTTGTGCCCGTCTGGTGGTGGAAGGACATCATTAAGTCCGGAAACCCGTAAGTCACTAGCACCTTTCAAAGAAACGAGGGGTGTTTTGCTTTTTCGACTGTTGAATAGTGCTAATGTTGGCACTCTTGCGGCCGTTGACAGTCGGTAGGCAAGCCGATCCAGACGGAGTCTAAAAGCACCTCTTGTCCAAAAACCGTATCATCGTGAGTTGTACCCCATTTGTGAAACCTTACCATGACCTAAGTTTGGAATTGACGAGGTGCTTTTAGACTTAATATATTTTGTGAAAATTGAGTTAGAGGGCATTCCACGTTCGTTGAACTCAGGGGTTTCCCATAATTCATTGGGGTATCTGTTGCGCCGCTCTTTCTGCTGTATGAGAAGCTTGCGATGAAAACGAAGAGGCAGGAAAGGCAATAATCTAAGCAATAAAGTAGATTGCTGATCTCCAGCGAAAGAAACGCCCTTTTATCCTTCTACCCGAGACGAAATGTAGGAGATCATAGCTTCTTTTAGCGGCGTCACGTTACTTTGCGTTGCGTGACTTTGAAAAGGGCCGGAAAACATATTATGGTTCCTTTGTCAGCGAGTGGAATGGAAGATGGAAAGTCAAACCAAAAATTCCGTAAGTGTTTTAATTTTTATGTTATGCAGTTAGACTCTGTACTTGATTTTGTTATAACTCTATTAGTAAGTAATGGTGTTTTGGTTTTACATCAAGCCGAACCGCTATGTTTCGTGTTAGTTATGGCGTGTTGTTACACGATTGTAAAGCTTAAACCGCTTCTCTCGCCTCCAGTACTTGTCAAATTTAATTTAAGCCAACTTTGGCATAAAAACGACGTCTTGGCTGAATTCTTCTGGTAAAAGAAACGCATCTTCCCTTACTGTGTGTTTTAATCTGCGTATTGTGGTTTAAATTTTTTGCTCGGCGATTCAGTAAATGATCTGAAACATCATGCGTCCTGTTGACAGTGCCGGATGCTTTTCACGCTTTGTTAGCAAGGAAAATAGCTTTTACTTTTTCATTTTAGCTGTTAAACTAGTTCAGCAAAACACTTTCCATAAGACTGTAGCCCTGCCATCCGAATTTCGTGGGAAAGATAGCCTATGTACGCGCCGCGAATGTTAAACTTCCGATCGCCAAAGTGAATAGTTATCGGCCGTGAGTCAAAATAGTGACCTTGTTCATTTCAACCGAGAATAATAGAAATTTAGAATAGGTTCTACGAGCTCTTTTTTCTTGTGGCTAGATCAGATCAGTCGACTATTCTGGTGAGATTTCAAATTATTTATAGGCATCGCATTATATTTATGTTTCTTTTTTTTATCTCGTTCGTTTGTTTAAATTCGAATGCTGTGAAACGACTGCTAGTTTATTGGACTTCTATTACTTCTGTAGCGATACTGGGCAAACACTGCCGCTAGCGCTGTATCACTAGTACAACTATTCTAATCCTGATTCTAACCCTAACCCTAACTCAAAATGTAACCTTAACCCTAAAACCTTACCCCAAGAAATTGCTTTACCCTTAATAGGCTAACCTAACCCCTTATTCCAAGGAAAGTTAACCCTAAGCCTAAACCAGAACCTGAACCTGAACCCTATCCCCAAGCTCAACTCTATAAGTCATTTAACGCAGGACGTTATATTTTATTCAAGGTAAATACTAGAATTACCTGGCCTCTTACTTACCGTGTGTTTTAGCTGTTTGTCCTGATTAAGGTGGTCTTATACAAAAAATATGCTTTTTTCCCCAAGACAATTTTATGGGAAAATTCCGCAATCTTGATATATAGTTTTGTAATCTGAGTTCAAAATCAGTCACTTTAGGTCGAATTTTTCCATTGGTTAATTATTAGGAGAGATACCTTGCTTACAACCTGCATATAAACACACACCTTCAAGTAACCAGTTCCATTTAGGACGCCACCAACAGCGACATCATAACCAATCATGTTATTCGGTGCTTGATTTGCAACACCAAATCCGACCCAGCCCGTAGCCCGCACCTCTACCATAAAGTGTAACGTGTCCATATTGCTATTGAACATCCACGAAGCGTTATAGTTGCCATTGTTGAAAGACAAGAAGTTTCCAAAATGTTCTGGTCGTACCGGCACCGGCGTGGTCACTGGGGAAGTCGCTGTCGAGGCATGATAAATAACATTAACGTCCTACATATCGTATTAGAATGATGTGCTTTCTACGTTCTAAAGAAATGAGAACTTTATAAGTATTACGTGTGTCTTGACCTTCGTGAAGACGTGAGGGCAGGAGGACGAGGTGGAGGATGAAGACAAGGATTATGAGGATAACGTGGGAAATAAAAATGAGAATGAGCGGAAGGATATATATGAGACTTAGGTTGAGAATAGAAACGAGATTAAAAGGAGCAGTAATAGCGTGATAACAATAAACTTAGATGGTCAGTTCACCCACCAGGCGTTTGTGTAGGAGGGGCAGGAATGAGCGTAACTTGTAGAAAGCCTCTAAAAGTGTGCCTCGAAAACTGGCCGATTTGTACGTCACTTGTAGAATGATACGACCATATGAGGAAGATTGACAGTCCTTGCTAAAACAAAAAACAGATAAAAACGTCAATTAAATACTGTACTCATGCCAAGTACCCATGCAGTTCAAGTTACATGTTTGTATGCTTACCTTAGAGTCATTCTAATAACACTGCATATTCAGCAAATCTGAATTACGTTTCAAGTGTAAAGTCATTATAGCTGTCTTCAGCGCTGTTTACAAGTAAAGTTGAAAAACTTCAATTTCTGCAAATATTTTGAGCTGTTTTATGGATAAGAATGCATGAAAAGTCATTTATGAAAAGTCATTTATCACTAGGTACACGTTTACCTGAATAGCAACATCCTTTTGATCGGTGGTGTTTCGCTTACGATAGAACCTTAACGTTGTTACACCATTCTCTTCTCTAGAGTAACTCAACATCCAGTCTTGCTGAGAATCTACTGGCGGTACTCTAAAGCCATCGGTGAAATAATCCTAATGAGATAAAATTAGCCTAGTTTATCATTTTTATATGAAAACACCTGCCTTCGTGACAGACATTATCTTGCAGTTTAGATTTATATATTCAAGAGATGTGGGGGAAAAGTCAGTTTAACATGTTAAGGTTAGCAGAAACCACTTTCGCGCTAACTACAGTAGAGATCTGGAAAAGAGCCCTTTTATAGGAATTATCACGTGTCCATGACGTCGTAATATTGAAATCAAAGCGGGAAAGTAACGATGGTCGATCGAACTAGAAGCGACTCTCGAAGTTATGCTTATATTAGGCTTTGAGCTCCGGCTGTAGTCAATTTATTTTCTTTGTTCGCCACATTTGTGCCCGTCTGGTGGTGGAAGGACATCATTAAGTCCGGAAACCCGTAAGTCACTAGCACCTTTCAAAGAAACGAGGGGTGTTTTGCTTTTTCGACTGTTGAATAGTGCTAATGTTGGCACTCTTGCGGCCGTTGACAGTCGGTAGGCAAGCCGATCCAGACGGAGTCTAAAAGCACCTCTTGTCCAAAAACCGTATCATCGTGAGTTGTACCCCATTTGTGAAACCTTACCATGACCTAAGTTTGGAATTGACGAGGTGCTTTTAGACTTAATATATTTTGTGAAAATTGAGTTAGAGGGCATTCCACGTTCGTTGAACTCAGGGGTTTCCCATAATTCATTGGGGTATCTGTTGCGCCGCTCTTTCTGCTGTATGAGAAGCTTGCGATGAAAACGAAGAGGCAGGAAAGGCAATAATCTAAGCAATAAAGTAGATTGCTGATCTCCAGCGAAAGAAACGCCCTTTTATCCTTCTACCCGAGACGAAATGTAGGAGATCATAGCTTCTTTTAGCGGCGTCACGTTACTTTGCGTTGCGTGACTTTGAAAAGGGCCGGAAAACATATTATGGTTCCTTTGTCAGCGAGTGGAATGGAAGATGGAAAGTCAAACCAAAAATTCCGTAAGTGTTTTAATTTTTATGTTATGCAGTTAGACTCTGTACTTGATTTTGTTATAACTCTATTAGTAAGTAATGGTGTTTTGGTTTTACATCAAGCCGAACCGCTATGTTTCGTGTTAGTTATGGCGTGTTGTTACACGATTGTAAAGCTTAAACCGCTTCTCTCGCCTCCAGTACTTGTCAAATTTAATTTAAGCCAACTTTGGCATAAAAACGACGTCTTGGCTGAATTCTTCTGGTAAAAGAAACGCATCTTCCCTTACTGTGTGTTTTAATCTGCGTATTGTGGTTTAAATTTTTTGCTCGGCGATTCAGTAAATGATCTGAAACATCATGCGTCCTGTTGACAGTGCCGGATGCTTTTCACGCTTTGTTAGCAAGGAAAATAGCTTTTACTTTTTCATTTTAGCTGTTAAACTAGTTCAGCAAAACACTTTCCATAAGACTGTAGCCCTGCCATCCGAATTTCGTGGGAAAGATAGCCTATGTACGCGCCGCGAATGTTAAACTTCCGATCGCCAAAGTGAATAGTTATCGGCCGTGAGTCAAAATAGTGACCTTGTTCATTTCAACCGAGAATAATAGAAATTTAGAATAGGTTCTACGAGCTCTTTTTCTTGTGGCTAGATCAGATCAGTCGACTATTCTGGTGAGATTTCAAATTATTTGTCGGCATGTTTCTTTTTTTTTATCTCCGTTCGTTTGTTTAAAGTCGAATGCTGTGAAACGACTGCTAGTTTATTGGACTTCTATTACTTCTGTAGCGATACTGGGAAAACACTGCCGCTAGCGCTGTATCACTAGTACAACTATTCTAATCCTGATTCTAACCCTAACCCTAACTCAAATTGTAACCTTAACCCTAAAACCTTACCCCAAGAAATTGCTTTACCCTTAATAGGCTAACCTAACCCCTTATTCCAAGGAAAGTTAACCCTAAGCCTAAACCAGAACCTGAACCTGAACCCTATCCCCAAGCTCAACTCTATAAGTCATTTAACGCAGGACGTTATATTTTATTCAAGGTAAATACTAGAATTACCTGGCCTCTTACTTACAGTGTGTTTTAGCTGTTTGTCCTGATTAAGGTGGTCTTATACAAAAAATATGCTTTTTTCCCCAAGACAATTTTATGGGAAAATTCCGCAATCTTGATATATAGTTTTGTAATCTGAGTTCAAAATCAGTCACTTTAGGTCGAATTTTTCCATTGGTTAATTATTAGGAGAGATACCTAGCTTACAACCTGCATATAAAACACACACCTTCAAGTAACCAGTTCCATTTAGGACGCCACCAACAGCGACATCATAACCAATCATGTTATTCGGTGCTTGATTTGCAACACCAAATCCGACCCAGCCCGTAGCCCGCACCTCTACCATAAAGTGTAACGTGTCCATATTGCTATTGAACATCCACGAAGCGTTGTAGTTGCCATTGTTGAAAGACAAGAAGTTTGCAAAATGTTCTGGTCGGTACCGGCACCGGCGTGGTCACTGGGGAAGTCGCTGTCGAGGCATGATAAATAACATTAACGTCCTACATATCGTATTAGAATGATGTGCTTTCTACGTTCTAAAGAAATGAGAACTTTATAAGTATTACGTGTGTCTTGACCTTCGTGAAGACGTGACGGCATGAGGACGAGGTGGAGGATGAAGACAAGGATTGTGAGGATAACGTGGGAAATAAAAATGAGAATGAGCGGAAGGATATATATGAGACTTAGGTTGAGAATAGAAACGAGATTAAAAGGCAGCAGTAATAGCGTGATAACAATAAACTTAGATGGTCAGTTCACCCACCAGGCGTTTGTGTAGGAGGGGCAGGAATGAGCGTGAACTTGTAGAAAGCCTCTAAAAGTGTGCCTTTGAAAACTGGCCGATTTGTACGTCACTTGTAGAATGATACGCCCATATGAGGAAGACTGACAGTCCTTGCTAAAAAAAAATCAGATATAAATATCCATTAAATACTGTACACTTGCCAAGCAGCCAATAAAATGTATGCTTGCGGTTTTGCTTCGCAGTTCCGTAGCTATTAACAACTCGGCCAGGGCGTTAATTACCTCAATGACGGTATTGTTTTTCAGGTCGTTCGTTTTGAATGTCTTTCGTTTTGCTGGTGGTGAGAGCATCCAACTGGTTTATGGAAGGTCATAGGTTCGATTTCTTCCTTTGTCCCACGCTCGTGACATGATGACCATTACATGTTCATCTTTCTCACTGTATTAGTATGGTTATTGCATCAGTCCTAATTTCTATCAAAACCTTCCCATGCTAGTCATAGCAATAACTAATAGCCATTTGCTGACATTCTGGTGGTGGTAAATTAGCCCTAACCCAGGAATTGTGATAACCTTGAATCTTGGCTTCGTTTCCGCAAAAAAGTATATAATTTCAGCAAAAACGAGAAATTTGTGGTCAGCTAGCCCTAGACTAAGAGGTCATAATTGAGAGGTTAATAAAGATGGATATTACTGAAGAATAATGAGATGGCAGATCCCAGATCTGTTAATAAAAGAGTACAGAGAAGACGCACTCCTCTGTATCATGTGCATGGGAAAATCAAAGGCTCCTGTGAGCCAACCCGTGAATACGAAATCGGATAACGGTTACGCAATATTGCGGGGGGTTTTTTGGAAATTAAATGTAACGACTTTTGACAAACACAAACAAAAACAAAAATAACAGTAATTTGCAGTTCGAAAAAAAAAAGGGAAAAAAGCCGTCCTTGGCAACAATCGAACTCACGTCCTTCGACTCCCGCCAGCTCTATTGTCCCATCATTTACCTACTACCCCACCTAGGATTTGGCTAATTATCGAGGCGAAATTTTGTTACTTCAACGTATATTTGCGGAAAACGTTTACATCTGAGTGATGGATCAAGCGAGCGAGCGAGTGAGTGAGTGAGTTTGCCGTCGTCTCCGATAACCCGTTCATTACGCTACGCGTATTTACGGGTTAAAAATGAGCATTTCAGGATGTGTATTTCCTTAGGGCATTTGCTGCAGTTGACTGATTCATTAGACCCTGTGTGGTTGACGTTGTTTACCTCAATACCAACATCTTGTGCATCGCTGGTGTTTCGCCGGCGATAAAACTTTAACGTTGTTACACCGTTCCCTTCGCTCGAGGTTGTTAACACCCAGTCCTGTTGAATATCCAGTGGTGGTTGGGAAAAGCCAACGGTCAAATAATCCTGGTGAAACAATGTAAGGTGAAATTAAATTTACCAGATTTGAGTCTCTTTTTGGAATCTTGTTAGCTCAGCACGACTGAAAATCAGCGTATTATTTGGCGTTAAAAATGCTACTCCTTCCTAGGTACGGTTTTTAGTTTCAACTGCTAGTTATATATTTTTTTTTATTATAAGAGTTGGTTTTATTGGTCCTCTAAGACAGAGGAGGGGGTATAGCTAGAGTGTTTTCTCCCCACCCTCCCCTGTAACTTCAAGGGTATATATCACACGACATGTCGGTGATATGTTTTAAAACTATGATACGCTTTTGTTTAGCTAGCATTGAGGAGAAGGGCAACTGTAGGAAGCGAGAAAAATAACAGTAATAATTATTTTTCATAGCATAAGTGGGCTAATTAAAGAATACAGATCACAAATCACATTGTTGGACAATTGAATAGAACAGTAACACTAGTTTCAACACTAGACATTTCGTAGTTGTGTTCGTAACGTATCGAATTGTTATATTAATAGGAGGCTTTTACAAATCTGGCTACGGCGCATGCAGATAGCTGTGAAAAGTGAAAAACGGCGGGGGAAAAAAACGACGGGAAAATCATTATCACCTTCTAGAGTTCTCGAGTGTTTCGTTGCTCCTCGTACATTCAAGGGTAAAGGTTTTGTTTTCGTGGCAAACACGAGGTGCGACCAGATCGAACACGAATCGAAGACGATAGTGTATAATGCTATACCTAAAACGTGTTTCGTGTTTGGTTAGTGTTAATGAAACACTCGGAAAATCTACGTGGAGTTTTTGTTTATGAAACTTTATTTAGTACCGGCTCCAGACACTTTAACCCTCGGACGTAAAATTGTACAAGGCGGGGAGTTGATACCATCTCCACACCCTCCCCCCCTCCCCCCCCCCCCCCCCCCCACCCCCCCCCCCCCCCCCCCCCCCCCCCCCACCCCACCCCCGCTTTTCTCCGATTTTTCAAGGCCATTTAATGTTAGTACATGCCATATTCAGTAACTGTTCGTTTATCCTTTAATCCGCTATCTTGGATTTCAATGACGTCACAGAAGCACCAAAAATATATCATTGGGAATAAAAACCAACTGCGAGAAGGAAGAAACCTAAGATTAAAATCAAAATCAACTGATGTGCTCATGTAAATTGCGGAAAAACTTCACAACTTTGCTTAGTACTGGCTAAATTCTTGAAAAGTTGAAAACGCACGCATACTTTCCCTTGACATCCCATTTAGTTTGGTTAAAGGTACCTGTCCCGCCGAAAAAAAAACAAAAAATTTCTCTTATTTGATTTTCGTGTTATTTTGCGAAATGCCACCAAATATACAACTTAGTTGGATAAAAACACTCTATAGAGCAAAACAGAAGCGGTAGTTTGGAAATAAAGTGCAGGATTACAAGGATGAAAGTGGATTGCAGTTCATCAAATTTGATGACAGGCGGTCAAGAAATCAATATTGCTATCCTGTAGAATTGTGACTTTGGTAGCCGTGATCAGTTGTCTCTTCCGTTAATATTTCTTTGCTATCAGCACTTTTAGCGTTTTTTCTTTCCATTTGAAGTTAATGAAGCAAGTTCCTGACCATGATCACGAAAACACGATATACCAGCCGGGACAATGACTTGTCCCTTAAAGTTGGTGCATGTTAAAAGTGTATTTTGAATATTTTCTTTGACGTCATTCGGCGACTCGCATGCCATTAAAACATCATCACGTGATATGGTTGTTGAAATTTGAAGTAGATTTCCAGTTCACTCGCTCAATATCCCCGGCTTCAGTGTTTTTTTAAAAGTTATTTTACTGTTGGTACAATATTAACATCCCATGATATGGCTGTAAACTTGAAGTAGATTTCCAGTTCACTCGCTCAATATCCCCGGCTTGTTTTTTTAAAGTTATTTTACTATTGGTACAATATTAGTGCAACGTCCACGACTTAAAACAATGAATAATAGAACAATTATTAGATAAATCAGGCTACATTTATGACAATAGCAATAATTTTTTTTTCCACAGCGCTACTTCCATAAATGACTTGTAGCGCTCTACAATAACCGCAATATGTTTATCCAAAAATAGCGAACTACAACCTTAAAACATAAATCAAGCAACAACTGAGTATCCTTATGAGCTTTGTGTTATTTATGGTACGGTTCCGATATACGTCAGTACATGGGCCAGTAAACAGGGTTTGTCATGATTTTGAGGTCCACTATGCGCTTACATGATGACTCGGCATATTCATGCATGACTACATCGAAATTTCCAAGGTAATGTAACAAACAACTTCCTATGGTGATAAATAAAAAAAGATGGTAAATTTTAAGCTCGGTAATGAAATGAGAAAAGTTTTAAAACGTTGTTGTTTAATGATCATGCTATGGCCACATTAATTTACCTGTTTCATCAGCTGCATGCATGCTTTCATTTTAATACAATGAAACGGCTAAAAATTGCACTGTTTGCCAAGAAGTCTTTCGTTGCCTTTGTCGTTACTTTGAAAAGTTTCTTAAACAAAGCAATAACGCCAGGGGTACTATCGCAGTATAATGTTAAATAATTATAAAAAACAAGGCATATGTCTTTTTTCTGTTATATTTTGAGTAACAAGTTCAAAAGCAGTATATTAAAAAATTAACGATAATCGACGTTAATACATTTGTTAAATGTTTAAATAAGCCATTGAATATTCAGACAGGTTAACGAACCAAGAAAAAATGCCAGAGGCAGTATTACATTAGAATGTTGAATAATGTACATATGTGGGCCAAAAACGCTCGTTTTTGCACTTTTTATATTCAATTTTCTTTTCTTTTTTTACATTATTGAACATGACTTATCTTTCGTTCATGTATTCACCGTTACTTGAAGTTTACGGGGAGTCTATGGCAAACTGAAACCTATGAACGGCCATGGGCCTTTATCACGCCCCGCCATTTTGTATAAAAACAAAAGATTTGCCCCCCAAGCCTCGCAGTGAAAAAGTTGAGAACGAGGTTAAGCAGGCGAAAACAAAGCATTTTATTCTCCTGGGAATCAACATGGCCGCCGCGTGGTAAAGGCCCATTACATAACTTGTGGTTGAATTCTTTTTAACAAATTTATCGGAAAAGTATTAATAATTAAATAATAATAATAATAAAAAATCATAGTAATAAAAGCAAAAAAGCCGGAGTAAACTTTCATTATCGCTAAATAACATGCCACTGATAGATCGTAATTTTTTACTGTTATTAGATGTAATAATAAGGGTAAATGGATTTTTTACATAAGCTCGCGTTAAAATTGACTTTTTTTTTTTACCTAGCGGCCATAATTTTCTATTTATTTTTTTTGTATCTTGTTCTCTTTTGATTACGGGCAGTAGCATAATGCTTGGCTATATTTTGTTGACTAATCTCCTGATGTGCATGGTTGACAGCTCGCACTGTTTATTCACTTAGACTAATTTATGTGCATGTGGGTGATAAATGTTTTCCTTTAACTCTTAAAAGTGCCCTGAACCAAAGTTCAAGCAAAATCCCAAATTTTTATTTTTTAAAATATTGGTTATGGCATCATACAAAAGTACTGCCAAAGAGGCTTCATTTGAAAGGTCACACCATAGGATTTAGGATTTCGTCCACAGACTCAAATGTTAGAACTGCGCTACATGTCGAGGCCTGTCCCGATTGTGTTTTTAAAATGCTGAAAAGTTGCTCCCTGGAGTACCAAAAAGGTGCTAAAAAATTGCCAAAACTCCAAAACGTTGCTACCCAAATTTCATGATATTTCATACAAACGTTTAATTAAATCTTTATTTTTCGTCCTCAATAATTGCTAATATCGGTTAAGAAAAATATCTTGAAACTTTAAGCTTTAAAGAGTTCCTCGCAAATATAGGCGCATTTTAAGGAAAGTACAGAAGGAAACTTTTGGTTCATTTAACGTCTTATCAAGTGACAGGTTATCTGTTCAAAACGGCCTTGATAAACATCAATAAATTCGCATAAATTGAAATTTTCTATCAAATTGTTCACTTTTTCGTGCTTGATATGTGCTGTAAACCCATAATTTGCTCAAATGTTGTTCAGAAAGGCGAAATGTGCTGGTGGTTACTACAACTGCAAAAAGTTGCCCCAAACGCCAAATGTTGCTCAAAAGTTGCCAAGCACAATCGGGACAGGCCTATGCATGTCTCCATAATTGACTCTGAAAGTGAAAACGTTAAAAGTCGTAACACTGCTTACCTGTAGATAACCTGTGCCATTACTTGACACTCCCCCAACCGCTACATCATAACCCTGCATACTGTTGGGAGCATTCAAAGCAAAGCCAAACCCGACCCAACCTGTTGTTTTAACTTCAACCAAAAATTCCAAAGTATCTGCAGACTCGTTGAAATTGTACGAAACATTGTAGTTCCCACCATTAATGACAATCTTATTGGAATAGCTATCGCTGCTGCTTTTTGTGCAAGCTACAAATAGTGCACACAGCCATAACTGAAGTAAAGCCATCGCAAGATGAATTGGATGACTTCGCGTGCATGCATAACATATGGACTATTTTTGATTTTTAATACCAACAGTTATTTTATGGCATTCGTTTAAACTGACTACCCGCGACCAATATCTTTCCTTTCAACTTTGTAACTATGTTTGTAGGCCCACGCAGGTGAATAATTTGCAATATCATCCTCATTCAATTACACAAAGTAAATGCCGACATTTGGTCCTTAAATTCGATCAGAAAAAACTTGGGAATATTCATTTACCATTAGTTAGTACATTAAGTGACACGCTAGAAATATAATGACAGAAAAAAACATATAACCATTAACAACCCCATTTTATGGTTGATGAAATTTTTGGGTATTTATAAATGTTTGTGGTAACTGTAAGTTATTTCTTGAAAACAAACCTTATTCTTTATTCTTCAATACAATATTCTGTGGCAAGTCTCAAACATAAGTAGAAATTAATATTCTTGGAATAAAACATCGTAAACTCTTTATGGAAATATAAATTTGTTTTTCTACTGTCTACGTATATAAGCTACTGAATACAGCTCGATCTGAACGACTGCTAAATGGTGTGGCCACAAAAGCGTAACCGACCGGAATGAATAAAACCACAAAGTATGCGTTTCTTTTTTTGATATTATTTTATTTCTATAGAAACGTACGTCAACAAAATATGACAAGAATCGTTCAAGTCAAGACATGCTTCCTAATTATCTTCCGGCAGTAGACTAACTTTAGTCTCTTTATTCTCAAACGTCATTATTGACGACGTAGTCTCCTCTTCAATCGTTTCCGCTTCAGTCTCATTAGCATTATTGTCGACGTAGTCTCCCCTTCAACCGCGCGGTTTAGAGATAGAGATTTTATATAGTTTTGATTATGCTACGTTTTTTAGCACGTAAATATCCCGACGTGGGCTAATCGAACTGTTCGGTAATCAAACTCAATCGAACTCAGTCGAACTTAATCGAACGATTGGGTTCGATTAGTTCGATAATCGAACACAATCGAACCCAAAAATTTGTGTGAGCGAGTTCGCTCTATCTATTGTTGCACGACACCCGATTTCCCTTCGCTGCACAATGATGCCAGGGGGGGACTCCCATATAAAAATGACGGGGGTGCTCGTCGTACATTTTAGGGGTCAAAATTTGTACATTGGTATATCTTAGGGTGCTAAAATTAAAAAAAAAACCACCGTTGGAATAAACGCGGTACCTTTTAGGGTATTAAGCCAAAAAAATATGAAATTGGTACCTCTTAGGGGTAAAAACTCATTTGAGCCACGCCCATCATTTTAGCCACGCCCGTCATTTTTATATGGGAGTACCCCCCCCCCCCCCCTCCCCCCCCGGGCAATGATGAGGGCTACATGATATATGATATTTAATCTCCGTAGAATAGAGACCCTACGATCATTGGACCGAATGGGAGCGAGAATGCAAATACCCTTCACAGCATGGGCGCACACTAGTATTTCATTAAAAAATAATTATCATTTTCCCTTGTGTCTAGTCACCAGGGAGATTTAGCGACCACGACGGCGACGCCAAAGAAAAGGCCATTGAAAATAAGAATTTGCGCTCATTTAAACTACTTTGAAATTGTTCAAAATCGCTTATTGCCTAATGTTACCGGAATTGTTCAAGAGCTGAATTGGTAGGGACGGCTTTCAAGTTCAAATAGAACAAGGAAAGTTAACCGTCGTGTGTTCACGTCCTCTGAAAAACCTATAATTGGTCGGAACGGTAAAGAAATGTATCAAATGAAAAACGCACGTGCAGACACAGGTAGCCCAAGCTCAAGTGATGTTTGCACGTTGCATAATAGCGAATTTATAAGGATTTGTATGGGGAAAATTCACTCCGAATTTGAGCGTAAAATTAGGAACGATATTTGAATAAAACTGGCTCACCTGAACTTCTTTGTGTGTTTAATCGTGTCTTAAGTGGTTTTGGGGTCGATTCGAAGCGATTCCAGCGAGTTTTAGTTCAACTGTCTCTTTCTCCCTAATAGAGAGACAAGGAAGGGCACTCCGCTCATCGAGCCGATCGGATCCACCGAAGGAAATCGGCCGTAAATTCGCTCCAACGCCTCCAGCCGCCTCGAAATTCCACGTAGACCATAGTCGATAGTTCTGCTTTCCATTCGTGATCTTCATCAGAGTCGCATATACACTGAGAGAGAATTAAAGGTCGCTAACCTCTGGAAACTTTCCGGTTTTCAGCCAGTCTTTAGGTGCAGAGGCATTGTTTTCGCTCATTAAACCTATTGTTTTGTGCCGCTCTCACTGCCGTTGCCGTCTTGGTAGCTAAAGCTCCCTACTGTCTGCCATGAAACGACAACAAAATAATTGCTAACTACGTATAAGTGACAGATCAAACCAGGCGTAGCATCTCGTTTATTGATCAGACAAACATCAATAGTGACGGATCCAGGGGAAGGTCCCGGGATGCCCCCCCCCCCCCCCCCCCCCCCCCCTCCCCCCTCATCTCCTTTCCTGCCATCTTATTCACTCCACCCCCTTACAATGAACTCTGGATCCGCCAGTGGTTCTAAGTGATATAACACAATTAAACAACAATAAAACTACTACAAGATAACTTTTTTGTGAGAGGAGCGGCGTTTACTCCGTAACCTAGCAACATGCTAACATTGAAAGAAGTCTGGTATATTTTCAGTATAGCAACTTTTAGTACAGCTCCATATATCAGCGTAAATATACCGTTTACCTAAAAAGATCAAGTGAAAGTCTGCAAAACGTTTGTGCAGTTAAACGTGCCACAGAACTCGGCAAAACGGATGTAATACCATGATCATAATCGCTTGTATTATTGTGTTTTCCCGCGCTTGATGTTGGCTCCATGTACTTAATTTTCTTCGAGTTCTGATTGGGTACTGAATTCGATTGTCTTCTGTGATTGGCCAGGCTGACAACTTTGATTTTGGTTTTAAGACTCACTCAATTAAAAAAAAACGTTCCACAGTGCTATTTCGCCTCAGTACTAACCTTAATGACATATACAGCAGTTTTCAGTTGATTTAAAATGGTTTTGAACCCATTTTGAATTGGATTTGAACCACTCAGAACTTGCTAGCGGTCGAAACGTCAGCTTTTTAAATCCGTTTCCGGGGCCGCTTTATTAACTCGGTTGATAAAACAAAAATGTTCTCGTTTCATTACTCCACCCACCCAACCGCCACAGTTTCTTAACGAAACTAACCCCTTTATAGAACTTACTATAAAATTGAAGTAAATCCATGTAGGCAGCACAGCATGCGAGTCACGGGAAATTGCGAAAATAAGTTTCAATTGGCCACTCCGAAAAATACCATAATACTCTTTTATGTGCAGACTCAGCCTCGCCGGGGTGTAATTATTCAAGTCTCCTTTGTTAGAATGGCACAATGGAATTCAGAGTACATGTAGGAATGCTAGGACGTAGCATTGTGTCTTCGCATACAAATGTGCACCGTATGCAAATTTCTACGAAGTTGAAGCATAGCACGTGCAGTTCGTGCTGAAAACAAAAGAAATTGGAAAAATGAGGCTTACATCAAGTACCACCCAAACCTGCACTTTAAAGAGTATTATGGTATTTTTAATAGTTTCTGGAGTGGGCAATTGGGTGATTCATTTTGCTTTGCGACCTTTTACTTCTGATTGGTTAAGAAAATTGTGAAAATTTCTTAACCAACTGCAAAGCTATCTGTAAACCAAACAAAACACCAATTACTTTCGGCGCGCGACTAAAAACGTTTACCACTCTGACAACAAACTAAAAGTAACAAAATTTTGCCCGTGCACTTTACATCTTTTCACAAAAAATAGCGTCAAAGTATGGAGAATCGTTAATGAATTTCGTTTGAAAATCTGCAAAGCCATGCTTCTCCAATATTTGCTTGTATTCCAATGCTGTTCTCTCCTTTCCTCCTGTAGCAACTAACATGGTAAGCGATTCAAGAAGAGCACGTGTGGGGCCACTTTTATCTTCGTTTAAAATCTTCGGCCAAATGAGAAGTCCCCCGCCTAAAATGAACATAAAGGAAATTATGAAGTATTTCTTTATTCAGTATTTCTACCGCTATCTGAACGCCTGGAACAGGCTATAACTCTAAATGAAACTGTTCCCAGCAACGGTGAGGGGATACCCGCCACCGTCCTCACACGATGAAAGAGTGACGAGAACACCCCCACCCAAAACCAAGGCAACGCGATTCCAACAAATGTATATAGCTGTGTTAACAGCGACGCAAATCACGCAATATACACAGGGAGCAGAGGAGCCAAATTTGACCTTTACGCGTTCGATCTTCGATCTGTTGTTTACGAGTCTGTTTTTCGCCCCAGCGGGACCCCAAGCGTAATCAGAGCTTTCCGTTGGGTAACCGCAGATTGCTGACTGTGGGCGCCACAAAATCGTTACGCAGTAATAAGAGAGACAAGGGAGGAAACAAATTTGAGCCTAATTTTGATCCCCGATCACACGCTTATGATTCAATAAAAAGTTCTGATTTTCGGCATGTAGCTTTATATGGACAATCTCTGGACAGCTTTTCAACAATTTCGATGAAGAGATCCATTAAACACTCCTTTCGGTGATCGCTCTTTATGGCGTTCAAAGTTGAAGGGGTATAGAATGGTCTATCGGAAATGATGCGTCTCGGAAAATATTCACCGAGTCTCGAATTCTCGGCATTCGAAATTGGAGTCTCGGAATCTCGGGCTCGCTTCAATTTTCGAAGTCTCGAAGTCTCGAATTTTGATAATTTGGATTTCGGAGTCTCGTAAATTTTTCTCGTAAATCTCAACTTCCGTTGAAGATTTCAGTCACGTTTTAAGCTGTTTTAATACTATCGGCCCGACATTTTCCAGCACTGATAGGAGTCTCGAGCTCGGATTTTTTAGAGGTAAAGTCTCGGGCTCGGATTTGATAGAAACACCAAAGTCTCGGTCTCGAATTTTTAAACAAGGGTCTCGCAGTCTCGCAAAGTCTCGAATTTACCATTCTATACCCCTCAAAGTTGACGACCGCAACATACTGGTGACGGAAATACGTCATACGAGAGGTGTGCGCATGACCGAAAGCCTTTGGCATGAGTTTATTCATCTGAACATGTTAGCATCTTTTCCACGAAAACATGCCATCTTTTCCGGAATATCTTCGATCAGTGTCATCCGGTGATTGTTTTTTGTCCGCTAGGTGAATATTGTGAATAATGTGAATATTATAAAGGTCTGCGAAGGAAACAGGCAAGCTCGATAAAATGTAAGGACGTGGTGGAATTCGAATCCTTGTGGAATCAAGGCATGTCTGATGCAAGGTGAGAAGTTTTCACGCCTCTTGTGGTCCATGCTCTTGTGGTCCGTCTAAGCTTTTAATGTCAAGCTGATTGAAACTTCTGTTAAAACCCATATGATTGTTTAGGCTAAGCTGTAGATGTATTCAGGGCCACTTCTTGCGTTGACACTTAAGAAAAATATTATCTGTGACTAGCACTGTATACGTTCTGAGTTTCTTCGCATGCAATGAGCTTTACTAGACGACATTATAAGATTTTCCTCATTCGCAACGCGTTTCATTTTAAATCTCCCTCCGCTCCGATCAGCTGCTGTGTTGTTTTGAATTTTAAACGGTTGGTGTAACTTCCTTTTTATTGACGGCATGTCACTTTCGGAGTTTTTACTTCCGTCACCAGTATGTTGCGGTCCACATCCATTGAATCACGTGGTACTATGTTTCTTCCCTTGTCTCTTTTTCTTCTCGGCACTTCGTGCCTCGCTCGGAAAGCGGAAAGCGCCGATCACGCTTGGGGTCCCGCTGGGGGAAAAACTCGAAAACAACAGATCGAATAACGCAAGACACAGCGCGCGTATAAAGCTCAAAGATCGAACACGTATTAGGTCAAATTTGGCTCCTCTGCTCCCTGTGCAATATAGAGACTGTATAGCCCCTGCGTATACGGCAACACGCTAATGAATTTGAATATAGACTTGTACTAGTTTGCTATATAGCCACTGCGTATACCCGGCGTATCCAATCGAACAAAATCGAACCAAAAATCAATCGAACCCAATCGAACACCAATCGTTCGATTGGGTTCGGTAATCGAACAAAATCGAACATCTATTTTGCTGTGAGTTCGATTTTCGAACCAATCGAACACAATCGAACCAATCGAACACAATCGAACACAATCAAACTCAATCGGATTCGATTTTGTTCGGAATCGATGTCTTGATAAGTAAATCACGCAGGACTAATCATAATCAACTTTTATTGAATGGAATAAATAGAAAAACGTCCAAATATCGAACTGAATGTCAATGTTTAGTAATATATATTTTGTAGCAGAAAACAAAACGACGGTAAAATAATGAAATGCACTTTCGTTTACATTTCTATATTAGAAGGAAGGATATGGTTTCTGCCCTGTTTGTCACCGTTACACTCAAACAGAAGTTGCACTATTTCATTCACTGCAACACAGGCAGTGGTGTTCAATATGTGAAGAATCATTATTAGTAGCCAAAACGCTGCCGCCATCAGTCTGTTCAAGTCCTCGAGGGCGGCTAAAAGCGACGTTGACAGGAGAAGAGCAATTTCCAGCATGACAACAATTACATTGGAGGAAGTGCTTACTATTAACATGGATGACAAAAATAGCAAGTGATAATAATCGAACGTTCGATTGAGTTCGATGGTTGGTTGTTCGGTAATCGAACGTTCGATTGGGTTCGATTGTTCACTGTTCGGTAATCGAACGTTCGATTTTGTTCGATTGACCACATTTTATTGTGAGTTCGATTTCGTTCGATTACCGAACCCAATCGAACGATTGGTGTTCGATTGGGTTCGATTACCGAACGTTCGATTGGATACGCCGGGCGTATACAGCGACATGCTAATGTAATTGAATATATATTTGTACTAGTTGCGGTATAGCCCCTGCATATACAGCAACACGCTAATATAGTTGAATATATACCTTTTCAAGCGTGCTGTAAAGGCCTTGCTTATACAGTACGCTAATGTAATTAGCTGTCGAGGAGTTGTTCTGGCTTAAATCGTAAGTCTACAATAGCTAACCGGGAGAAGGAGTGCCTGGCCCCTGCACAAGCGTCCCTATAATTCCCTTTTAGTTATAGAAATAAGGAGCTACCGCGTGGGCACTTGGCAAGAGTGAATCACGTCGTTTCGTGTTTGCCAAGACTGGGCATCCGGATATATCGTAAAAAAGCGTTAGATTCCCATCTGCCAAACAATCTTATTTGCGCGTCCGACATACCATTAGCTACGGTGGCCCATTAGTGCCACTGCTACACACTGTAAAACAAAGCCGTCTCTGTATAAAAACTCGCCTCCTCTGTGCAATGATACTTGTTTTCCATACAAGTATAAGCCTGTTGCATAGAAATGAGCCTCCTCGGTAGAAATTAGCCTCCTCCGTAGAAATGAGCTTCCTCCGTAGAAATGAGCCTCCTCCGTAAAAATGTGCCTCCTCCGTAGAAATGGGCCTCCTCCGTAGAAATAAGCCTCCTCCGTAGAAATGTGCCTCCTCCGTAGAAATGAGCCTCCTCCGTAGAAATAAGCCTCCTCCGTAGAAATCATCCTCCTCCGTAGAAATCATCCTCCTCCGTAGAAATCCGCCTCCTCCGTAGAAATGAGCCTCCTCCGTAGAAATGAGCCTCCTCCGTAGAAATGCGCCTCCTCCGTAGAAATGCGCCTCCTCCGTAGAAATCCGCCTCCTCCGTAGAAATGAGCCTCCTCCGTAGAAATGTGCCTCCTCCATAAAAATGAGCGTTAATAATAATGACAGGCCAAACGCGACTCCTATTGGTCGATATGTTGTATCTATGACCTTCACATCATAGTTTAGCTCTTACGACCCGGGGGGGGGATACTCCCTTATATGACCTATACGGGGACGTGCCGCTGGACAGGGTATGGTTTTTGACATTTTTGTCTTGAACAGGGTATATAATTTAACGTGAGTCTGTCCTAAACAGGGTCTGAGTGTCCTAAACAGGGTATGGTTCCAGTTCACTTACCTTGTCGTGATTAGTATATTCATGCGAAGGCGAAGTCGTTTTCTTTACAAAGGATCAGTCTACCATTTTTTAATAGAGGATGTTGTCCTACACAGGGTAGGTATTTTCGTTTACTTTTGTCCTAAACAGGATCAGGGTCTCAGACCCTCAGCGGCACCCCAATATATACCCAAATATTGGTCAAGTACCCCCCTCCTCCCCCCCCCCCCCCCCCCCCCCCCCCCCGGGTCTTACGAGTATGTCTAATTTAATGGAAGTTGCCTTTGCAAATCTCTTGTCTGCGGTCACAGTTATTAGTGGTCGAGACTCGCCTTGTAAGTCATAGCCCCACCAAACCACTGGTGTGGAAAAGATATATTGACGATGTGTCTTCTTTATGAGACATAAGCAAAGAAGAAATAGGCTTATTCATTGAACTAGCAAACAACCATCACCCGACCATAAAATTCACGGCTGATATCTCAGAAACAGAAATCACTTTTTTGGATACATGTATATACAAGGGCGACAGATTTAAGAAATAATCTATTCTTGATGTTAGAACACACTTCAAACCGACAGAAACTTTCCAATATACCCATTTTTCCTCTTGCCACCCTCCAGGGGTCAAGAAAGGATTTGTCAAGGGCGAAGCCCTGAGGTTACTTAGAACTAACTCCTCAAAGACAACTTTTGAGGAAAATATAAGCCTCTTCAAACAAAGACTTCATACAAGAGGTTACCCAGATAACCTCATAGATAAAACGCTCTCAGAAGTTAATCATCACGAAAGAATGTCGACTTTGAAAACAAAATCGAAAACAAACAAAAGAATATTACCGTTTGTAACAGAATACCGCCCTTCTGTGCCTAATTTAAAAACCATTTTAATGAACAAATGGTATATTATAGAAAGGCAACCGTTATTGAAAGAAATATTCAAGGAGCCTCACATAATCTCCTACAGAAAGGGAAAGTCTTTAAATTAGACATACTCGTAAGACCCGGGGGGGGGGGGGGGTACTTGAGCAATATTTGGGTATAGGGGTGCCGCTGAGGGTCTGAGACCCTGATCCTGTTTAGGACCAAAGTAAACGAAAATACCTACCCTGTGTAGGACAACATCCTCTATTTTAGGACCCTGTCTAGGACACGGCTCAAGCGTGGTTATTGATCTGAGCTTTAAAAAAATGGTAGACTGATCATTTGTAAAGAAAACGACTTCGCCTTCGCATGAATATACTAATCACGACAAGGTAAGTCGCCACAAGCGCGAAAGTAACTGGAACCATACCCTGTTTAGGTCACTCAGACCCTGTTTAGGACAGACTCACGTTAAATTATATACCCTGTTCAGGACAAAAATGCCAAAAACCATACCCTGTCCAGCGGCACGTCCCCGTATAGGTCATATAAGGGAGTACCCCCTCCCCCCCCCCCCCCCCCCCCCCCCCCCCCGGGTCGTAAGAGCTAAACTATGATGTGAAGGTCATAGATACAACGTATTGACCAACAGGAGTCGCGTTTGGCCTGTCATTATTATTAACGCTCATTTTTATGGAGGAGGCACTTTTCTACGGAGGAGGCTCATTTCTACGGAGGAGGCGGATTTCTACGGAGGAAGCGCATTTCTACGGAGGAGGCCCATTTCTACGGAGGAGGCTCATTTCTACGGAGGAAGATGATTTCTACGGAGGAGGCTCATTTCTACGGAGGAGGATGATTTCTACGGAGGAGGCTTATTTCTACGGAGGAGGCTTATTTCTACGGAGGAGGCTCATTTCTACGGAGGAGGCACATTTCTACGGAGGAGGCTCATTTCTACGGAGGAGGCCCATTTCTACGGAGGAGGCACATTTCTACGGAGGAGGCTCATTTCTACGGAGGAGGCTAATTTCTACCGAGAAGGCTCATTTCTATGCAACAGGCTTATATTTGTATGGAAAACAAGTATCATTGCACAGAGGCGAGTTTTTATACAGAGACGGCTTTGTTTTACAGTGTGTAGCAGTGGCACTAATGGGCCACCGTAATTAGCGGCTGCCCAAGAAGCTGCGCCTATTCGAAAGCTATGTGCTTTGTATTTTGTGGGATCTAAATCGCAGAACTCTAGAGCTTCTGTAAGCAAGCGAGTGAAAAAGGCCCTTGTAACCGGAGTGTTATCTGGCCAACAGAATAACAGGCCCGAGGAACTGCCTCGGAGAGCTAAAAATTCTAGTAGCCGAGATACTGGGCACACTGGTTTGTCGCGGTGAATAAGAAGGTCCACTGTTTGTGAGGGGTCACTGTGTTTGTATTTTACCAGAGACAACTTAAGGGCCTCTGAGGCGCCGTTGTGGTCGTTCAGGAAAGATATTTGGCCAAATTGGATGATATTGTCAAGTGATTGCCCCGATCGAATGGTGATTTCTCCGACACGCAAGGCTACGAAAAAGGCTAATGAAAACATTGCTTGGGCTAATTTCCGTTGGAAATATGAGGCTTGCGTGATTTCCAAAGCCTGTATAATTCGTTCTAACAACGGTAATGTGATAGATAAACGCGAATCAGTGCCTGTAGGTTTTAGTTTGGAGTAACCTCGAAGAATCAATTGCACTCGTTCGGATTTGGGTCTGGCCATTCTGCTAGACGATGGACATAACCAATCGCCGATACATATGTTAGCACTGTGGAGGGAGAATAATTTAGCTCATATAAATGAGCGATAAAAAGAGCTAACTTGGCGGCTTGAATGGGAAATCTGGTATGGTTCATATGACATCTAGTTTGCTCAACGTGAATTCTTTAAACAGAGTCCATGGACGACGATACGTATTTATATAAGGAGGAAGAGCTCAAGCTAGCCGCTAGCAGCCTGGTTACTGTAAGACCCAATTCTCCGGCTGTAGCTGGAAAGGTATCGGAGTTGGCGCCTGATCCATGCCGCGAGAAAGGCGTTTGAATTTGTCCACCTGCAAGCGAGAGAGACTATCAGCCAAGGTATTCTTGCTGCCGGCAATGTGTCTGGCTTTAACAAGATATTGTACTTCAAACAAGTCAAAACCAGTTGGCGAAGTAACATGAGCAAATTCTTATCTTTCGCGGTTTATTTGTTGATGACATGAACGACACTCTCGTTATCAGACACAAAGATCACGCGTTGGTTTTGAAGCCGATCACGCCACATTATCAGGCCGACCACAATCGGATACAATTCTAGAAAGGAAATGTCTTTAGTCTTCCAACTGTCCGGCCACTCGCCAAGTGCCCAACTGGTTGCAAAAATTATACCGTAACCTAATCAGAGATTGCGCGGCATCAGTGTAAAAATGTATAGACGGTGATGAATGCCAGGCTTCCTCGAGAAAAAATAGTTTGCAATTAAAATCCCCAAGAAACTGATACCAAATGCGCAAATCGTTTTTTGCTTCCTGCGTTATTATTAAACCGTATGTAATGAGAAGATCGTTTAATGCCTATTGTAAGGTTAATCAGGCGATGAATAAATACTCTCCCCGGTACTATCACGGAACACGCAAAGTTCAGCAATCCGATGAGGGATTGAAGTTCACGCAAGGTGACCTTTTCGCGTGTCAGAAAGCCCAGAATTATCGATTATCGATTATCGAATTATCGTTGGGATTCTTTTCTGCATAAATGGCCACAAAGGTGTTGAAGGCAGTGGTCCATTGCTCAATATTACGAATGGTTTGCCTTTTCGCATTCGGAACCATTGATACCGCGGTATTTCCGTCGGTATTTTGAAATTTAAGGATATATTGCCCCTCGGATTCTTGGGGAGTGAAGAGAGTGGAGAAGTCCACAAACTCACCGACCCAAATGCGAGTTTTTATTTTTTCTGATATTCTATGCGTTAATGGAACGCTAGCTGAGATAAAGGGGTTCTTACTAGCTACAGCTTGCTCCTGCGGTTGTGTCCCGCCATTCGTCAAATTGTTGATCACCTCAGTAGCGGAGGCTTGTATGAGATCATGAGCAGCCGGTGGCTGTGGCGGATCAGGAACAAACTGAATTGGAGGGCTTGTGCCTGTTGTGCCTGCTGGTGGCTTGTCGTGAGTCTGGAGTGCGCTTTTTACCGCCGTAGCGACTGCTGGGCTTATGGATTCGATTATCTCTGGCGCCAGGCGAGTCGTATGGGGAGGTTCTGATTCCTCTATTGTTTCTTGTCGCCCGCGAGGCAGTATCGGGCCCGTTATTCTGCCCGCGCTTCGGAGCACTGCGCCTTGTTGATTGGGTAGCAGCAGGTCTCTTACGTGGCGGCATTCTATATTTGTAATATTACAAGTATACATGCATGACCTCAGTTGTTTTGGCTATGTTCAGAAGGAAATCTTTGAGTGCATACTAGGGAAAATGCGCAACATGTATCGAAGCAGGGACTTGTGCTACGTTTACCGATTAGAGTTATATATATACAATGGCATGGCGGCTAAAACAAAACAGGCTCACGAACAAAACTATTGTACATATAGTAACAGCAGGTGTACAAAGTACACAGCGGTATTATACATGAATGGCACGGAAAAAAATCTTCGGCCGAAAGGATCATGGTAGTAAGATACCGCAGAGCCTCCCAAATAAAAGGTTGCAATAAAGCAGCATACAACCTTGATAAAATAAAAATGAAGGCGAGCGCCGATCCCAAAGATATAGATAACTAAGGTTGGTAAACTTTGTGACCACATAACTTTGTAACCCTAACCGGTTTGTGTGTGAATGAAACTTACTCTGATTTTATGTAAAGACCAATTGAAACATTCTCCAAATTTCGGTCTGTCGGAAACTGCATAATTAGTATATCGATTTCCATTGTTGATTGTACCATGATATATCGGTTTAGCCGATCGTCTCTGGTTTTGCAACTTTTTATGCGGAACTCGAAGGTAGTGATAAGCCTTTTTCTTGCTCCACAAGATATCACATATCAAACTTATTCCTCTCTGCGTGGAACATTTGATCAGATTCGTAATTTTCGGCCCGGGCAAAGAAAATTATACCTTTTAAACCCGACACAATTGTTTTCTAACCGGAAATTAGCTACCTAAGACTCCGCTAAGAGGCCCAAAAAAGTATATTTGGTAAGAATGGTGAATTTGAGAAACACAGCGATAGGTCGGTCAAGGTCGAGGAACAAGTTCCTTGGAAATCACAAACTAAAATACATCACTGCAGTCGATTCTAAATCTTTAGATGTTTAATGCAAAAATGTGAAATGCAACTGTTCAACCTTGTGCATACTGAACGAGTAAACAAAGGTGAATAATTTGCTTTCACATCATTTTCCATCGTTAAATTCGTTCTGTCGATTCACAGCGACACGCGAAGGTCGGGAAGCAAATAAACAGCCAGTCCGTTGACTTCGGAGCTGAAATCCCGAACCCAATCAAGCACAAACCCTCGCATATTATACATCAAAATGTTCCAAATTTCTTCTTCTTGTTAGATTTTGCAGTAACAGCCAAGTATGAACATGCGCATTGGAGGTCTAGGCCCAGACTATACAGCCGTGCGTAAATGTGGAAATAAAGTCTTACTTAAACCTTACAAAGAAATCAAATGACAGAAAACAATTAGTAAAATTTCGTATAAGTAATCATAAGTTAATGATTGAAATTGGTAGATATGAACAAATCACGAGAGATGATAGATTGTGCCCTACTTGTGGAACTAATGAAATTGAAGATGAATTTCACTTCCTTTTTCACTGTCCTAAATACTCAATTCTTAGGGACGAATTTTACAGGAAAATAGGGTATCACCTACCAAATATAAAACAGTTATCTCCTTCAGAAGTTACTAATGAATTAATGAACTCTCGTAATTATTTTGGAAATATTCAATTAGTAAAATTCATTATTTCATGCTTTGATCTCCGCAATAATCAAATTATCAATCCAGACTAATGTGTCTTAATTGAACTTTCCCTTTCTTTATTATATTGTTGTCATTTCATTTTGTTATGTTGTAATGCTTTTGCAATACTGTAAGGATTTATAGTCATGCAAATAAAGCTACTTGTTGTTGTTGTTAAGTCTCTTAAAAACAGCTCGATCGCAAACAAAAAGTCGAAAAAAACCCAGCGAAATATTTTATTGATTGTCTTCAAATACAGTGAGATATAGAGCTTATAGATCTAAGTTTTACAAACTGTAGGTAATGAAGGTATCGATCAACTGGAAATACGGGAAAAAGAAAAAAGTCTTTTAAAAATACGATGTTTTTTACTGACCCGGTATTGCGTGACTAACAATAAACCCATAGAGGCAAATGTTAACCATAAGTTTAGTATGATATCCTTTCCTTATTTCCTTAGGTTTTCTTTGCATTTAAAATTTATTATATTGAAAGTAGAATGTAATATTGAAAGAATTGATGATAATTTCAACAATTTATAGAAAAATGCTTGAAGTGACTTCTGATCTGCAATCAAAATCTCCCTTAAATTCACAAGAATATTTCTCGATCCTTAAGCGCGGAGTTCCGGTATAAAAGGAGCCTGGCCTGGCCATTCCCACCTCCAGTGGTCAATCAGCCACTGAAGCATTAACAAGAGCCGATTCGCATAAAATTAACCGCATATAAGCGAGTCCAATTAACATCAAATTACCGCATGCAAGCGGTTAAAGTAGGCCCAATTCACCTACTAAGAAATAACGAAAATAGAGCTGATCTCAAACTGGCTTTTGTCTTTCACTTGAACATTTTACATAAAGTAAAACTCCTTTTTTTAGGGTAAAAAAGGAAAAAGATCAGAAGGGTGTATGCCCCGAACCCAAATCGTTTGCTTCATAACTAATACCCATATCAACTACACCAACGAGGCCTAGCTGACAGGAACTGTAATTTTTAACATATTTATAGAGTTACCCACAACCGTAAATGAAAGCTAACCGTTTTCAAATCAGTGCTTGGCCCTAAACACTGCAGATCAGTGCTAAACTGGAGCCCTTTTCTCTCAGTTGTGTCTAATATTGAAATGGGGTTCTGTTCTCGTGTACGTCAGTAATTGCTGCGGAACGAGCACAGCGAGTGAGCAGCAACATAATCAGGATTTAAGAAAAATATATGAGAAAAAATATAAGCTAGGAACCAGTGTATCCAAAAGATAGTAGATAGTTATTGCTGCGATAAATTTGTTGTGATAATGCTGTTTTATCGTCTCACTGGTATCACAGAATTTTGTCTTTAGTTTTTTGACTTTAAGACTACCGGTAATTTTGTTTTGTATTTCACGCATCAAGTTCTTGCAATGTCTGTAGAATATTGTTGAGCGTTCACCACAAGGTAGGTGTGAAAATTTAGGTTAATTGTTGACTATGGAGTTCCATCCCCGCCAAAATTCGATGTTTATATTTGACATTCTTCTTCACGCGCTCAGCTCAGTTAGTCTCATCGACCGCTAAATTTGTCTTATTCCGTACAATCTTCGAAAATCTTTGCTATCCAACGGTCCTATTGCCATGCCTCACAGTCCTCGCTCAACTCGCGGTAGTCTTCGACACTTGAGTTTCGATTTCGACTGGGACATGCTTGACCAAAATATTACAAATCTCGCAGCACCGTGGAAAGCTAAAGCGAGGCTACTGTTCGTGGCGCAGTGCAGTGGCCCAAAATGTGTTAGTGGCGCAGTGAATTCTGGTAAAAAGCGATCAATTCGAGATTTTCGTAGCTTATATTTTTTTCTCATATATTTCTCTTAAATCCTGATTATGTTGCTGCTCACTCGCTGCGCTCGTTCCGCAGCAAAAATCTCGAATTGATCGCTTTTTACCAGAATTCACTGCGCCACGCACACATTTTGGGCTAGAATGCACTGCGCCACGAACAACAGCCTCGCTTGCTGCTTCAAGCTGTTGTTGGCTGCGAGATTTGTAATATTTTGGTCCAACATGTCCCAGTCGAAATCGGAACTGAAGTGTCGAAGACTACCGCGAGTTGAGCGAGGACTGTGAGGCATGGTGATAGGACCGTTGGATAGCAAAGACTTTCGAAGATTGTACGGAATAAAAGACAAATTTATTGTGAAATCACTCCGACAGCGGTCGATGAGACTGAACTGAGCTGAGCGCGTGGGGACGCGAAACCTGAGCTGAGCGCGTCGAGAGGCGAACACGATACGGCTAGCTAGTAACGCAACATAATTATTATCAATAATTAACCTTAATTTTCACGCCTTCCTCGTGGTGAATGCGTCCTTTGCTCAACAATATTCTACAGACATTGCAAGAACTTGATGCGTGAATTACAAAACAAAATTAGTATTATCAGCTAGAGTTTTCGTCGATTCATCTCGGTTACATTTGCTTTGCTTCCCCTCAAAAAACGAAAGAGAAAATTTTGTAATACCATCGAGACGATAAAACAGCATTATTACTAACAAATTTACCCCAGCAATTACTATCTTTTGGATACACTTGTATAAAGAATACTACTGTTAGGTAAATAGGGCCTATTTTACTCGCTTACATGCGGTAATTTGATGTTAATTAGACCCGCTTATATGCGGTTAATTATGTGCGAATCGGGTGCAAATAAAACACCAATTACTTTCGGAGCGCGACTGAAAACGTTTACCCCTCTGACAACAAACTAAAAGTGACTAAATTTGGCCCGTGCAATTTACATCTTTTTACACAAAATGGCGTCAAAGTATGGAGAGTCCTCAATGAATTTCATTTGAATATCTACAAAGCCATGCTTCTCCAAGATTTGCTTGTACTCCAATGCTGTTCTCTCCTTTCCTCCTGTAGTAACTAACATGGTAAGCGTTTCAAGAAGAGCAGGTTTGGGGCCACTTTTATCTTCGTTCAAAATCTTCTCACAAATGAGAAGTCCCCCGCCTAAAATGAACAAAAAGGAAAGTATGAAGTATTCTTTAATTCAGTATTTCTACCGGTTATATCCAACAGAAAATAAACGAAAATTAAGTTTTCTGTTGTGAAATGCCGTACTTCAAATCAGTTTATAACATGAGCAAACTGGCAAATGAAAAAAACAAAAACTACGGTATCGTTTGTCCTGATAGGATTTCGTTTTAAACACATATGATGCACCTTAGCAGAAAAAAGGTGCTTTCTGGGTTCATTTTGTAAGACAATTTATTAGTCAAAATGTCAACATTTGACACAAGGCGGCCGTTATGCTGGCAAGCTCTTCAATTTCATTGAATATGTATTTGTCGGTTAGTTTGGGGGACGGGGATACAGCTACACATGGTGATGAAAGTTTATGCTTTACCTGAGGGTAGACATTGGAAGACATTTGAAAGAATCAGGTCAACTTTTTCTTCTTGCCAGTCATGCAGGGTACGCGATAACACGTACAAGTCAGCCTTCGGAAGTGTATCAGCTTTGAAGAAATCGCCAACAACGAAAGAAACGTTGGCTTGATTGGGGCAGGCTTTGACTGACGGTCGGAAGTGATGAGCTGAGCTCACAACTTGCTGCACTTCACATACTGTAATCTTCATATGAGGGTTGTACTGACACAAGGCATAGGCAAGAGCTCCCACTCCACCTAGATACGTCAGGAAAAAAAATATTAGAAAATTGAAACCCCCTTCGATTCCCAAACGGAGAACGTTTGTGAGATCGCGTGACAGGCCTTGATTTCCTGGAAGACTAATCTGGATAGAATGGGAAGAGTGCCATTGCATGAGCGTCATGTGTTGGGCAGAATGGTTGTTGAGCAACTTGTTTACTGATTAGATGCGATCTGATTTGTATAGTATTATTGTTATTTTTTCGTTTAGTTTAGTTAGATTTTAATTTGCAGGACCTGCGTTGATAGCATTTTTTTTAAACTGACGCAGTCATCCTGGATAAACATTTTCTTTTATTATTATTATTTATTTTGGCTGTTCTTCGTTTTCTCAGCTACAATACTTAATAGTATCATGCAGATGTTCGCGGGGGATTCGAGAAAGATCATTGTGTACAATTGTTTACAATATTCTACTTATAGGATACATGATTTGAACTAGTATTTGTGTGTGCTCCGTTTCGTATGATCATTTAGGGGCAGCATGCAGCTCTTACAAGGTCTTCTCTGATTTGCTGAGAAAACAATAGAACAAACAACACAACAATGGACCTATTTTGTTCCGATGACTGTCCGTAAATCCGATACGTCCAAATTCGAAGAAATAGCGCCGATTGTCTGAACACAATTCAACAACAATAACTACGACTGATTTATTAATTACACAATCAACTTAATATATTACATGTTAATGTCAAAACGAAAATAGATCTCTGTGACCGGAAGTCACGTATATGTCACGAATTCTCTCGAACATTTCCCCCTCCCAAATTGCAAACATTGCCTATTTTGTTGTGATCTGATAAGTAAATCAATAACGAAAACGTATTCCTATAAAAAGTTCATTCCTTTCAGTTCTTGTTGCGACAGTTCTGTGTTAACCATTCATTTGTAATGGCAAAAGCTTGGTTACTGGTCTCTTCAAGACTCAATCTCCAACTTTCACATATACCACTCTTACAAGTAGATAGGTACGGACGATTCTTCCAACCTTCCAGTCCCTTCAGTGTCACATTTGAGTCGATCACAACCACTGTGTCGTCTTCCTTGAGGTTCCTCTGTTGCGAGAACCACTTGTGTCGAGAGCCAATTCTTGGTTTTCACGTGACGTCATCAAATTCGAAAATCATAAATTGTAATGCCTTCTGAATTTATATGTCCACCAGGTTGAAGATGACTTAAGAATAAATCTTTTCACAAGTCTCCAACCCGGTAGCGTCTTTCGTTTTGAAAATACAGCATTTTGAATTTCACCCTACGTGACACCAACATGGCGTCCGTGACAAAGCTTTTTCCTATGAAACAAGGGCCTCTCCTCGTGATTTTTAGCACTTTGGGCACTTAAAGTATTAGGAAGGCAGTTTTCACTAAATAGTTTCGATTCTAAAAAATTGTATCTTGGTGTCCCTCCGGGATGGCGTTTCCATGCAAAGCTCTGTAAATTTGAGTCGAATGCTTCGGCGAATAATTCAACAACGGGATACTGCACAGATCTGAGACTTAGCGAAGTTGTTTATTTGTTACTGTTTTATAACATTGAAAATTATTGGCTTCTTTCACTAATTCGTTTCGATTTTATGGCGTGACAGTGAAAACCAAGAATATGAGGGAGATATTCTCTCAACCAACGCTGCCACACCCGGCGAATGAGTTCTTGGATACGTTTGACCGAACTTCTCACTCGAGCTATGGACCGTCCAAGTTCTAAACGTCCGTTGGAGGAAACTCGGTACCACTTGGAAAATCTTGTCGGGTCTAGACTCCAATCATAGCGAATGTCGACGAATTCTGTGCTAAGGTTCGAATCGCGGTTTCTTCATCTGAACTTTCAAATTGTTCTTTGAGGGTTTGTCGTCGTTTAGATTTCACTTCTGTCAAAGCTTCAGCACGTTGACACGATCTCCGTTCAGGCCAATCACTTTCTGGAACAACAGAAACTTCGGACCAATCCACCACATATCAGTATCTGCTAGCTCCGAAACGGTAAGTCCTCTAGTGCCATGATCAGCAGGGTCATGCTTGGTGGGAACATAACGCCATTGATTGAGCTCGAATACTCGTGGATCTCTCCGACGCGATGAGAAACAAACGGCTTGTAATTGCGACATTGACCATGTATCCAATAGATGACGTTCATACTGTCCACCCAGAAGGTAGCTTGTTAAAGCTGAACTAATCTGTTTGGTTAACCTCAAGCCGATCATTCCTCCCATGAGGTCGAGTCGTGGAATGCTGACTACTTTTAAGGGAGCAGGCCGTGTCTTTGATCCTATCAATCTTGTAGTGATTGTTCCATCTTCATACTCGTGCCGACTGCACACTGCTGTAGCATAGGTTGTCTCTGAAGCGTCCGAAAACGTTTGAAGCGAAACGGTAACTGCCGTGGAATCGGTCTGTCTTTCAGGCAACATGGGATTCGAATTCGTTGCAGATCACTCGATTCTTGAAACCATGATTTCCACCGTTTTTGATGGTGTACTGGAAGTAGAGTATCCCAATCTTCTGCTTCGATCCAGGCCTGCTGAATAAGGAGTTTCGCTCTTACAACATAAGGAGCCAGGAATCCGAGAGGGTCCTAAATTTTTACGGTCTTTTTTAGCACGTTGCGTTTTGTGAGATCCGGGTCTGGTGTCAGAGCATAGTTAAACGAGAACGTTTCATCTTTCGCAGTCCACAGGACTCCCAACTCTTCGTTGTTAAAAGCTTGTTCTGTTCTAAGTCGATCTCCGATGCACGGTCAGCTTCTGGGATGTCTTTTAATACTTCGGCTTGGTGTGACATCCATTACCTATTACCCCCTGATAGGCGGTGGCTACGTTTTGGTCTTTCATTAGTTTCTTCTCGACCAACTGGAGTCGTCTCTCTGCAACTTGGCGATTGTTAGGGAGATTCGGTCTCTCGTTCTTCCATGGTACAGTGACTTCGTAGCGTTTCCCATTGTATGCTGACGACTGTTCTACTTTTTTCCATGCTACTTTCTCGGCTGGTGTCATTCCGATTTGCTCCTGCGGATTGTGAGCAACTATTCCGACTGTTTCTAAATCCCAGAAACGTTTCAAACTAAAATTCAAATCTTCACCAGGTTCTAAGGCTGCGGGAACAATGTCCGGTGTCACGATTTGACAGCGGAACGCGTACGTGTGCAAGTATGCGGTATTTGCAGATTTCCTTTGACTGTGGCGATCTGCCGATTCTTCCGATGGCTGTCCAGCCTATAGGACAGAGTCTAGCGGCTGGTTCGTCTTCTTTACCTCGAATTTCCTGCGTGGGAAACATGGGAAACATCAGATGATAGTAATCTGATCCGAGAAGTACACCAATTATTCCTTTCTCGGCGAGACTTGGGAACGGAATATCTCTGAGATGATTCCATTGATGTTTCATTTTCATCCAGTCCGTGGGTTTCATTCCTCCGCCAATTTTATTGCTTGTTTTTTACTACGAGGGTAGTGTCCACCTTTCCGTCGATGCTTTCAATACCAATTTCGAGAGTTGCAGCCATAAGTCGAATTTTCTCGTCATTTGCCACGTTAATGGTGATCTCTTTGGTTCGATGAATTCCTAAGGCTTCAATAACGTCCTCATTAACGTACGTCGTGTCGCTGCCCTAATCCAGAAAACAGTTGACTTTTAATATTTTCTTTCCATGTTTAAGTATTCCTGGCACTGTGCAAAGGGCGATGATCCTTTTTCGTGCTGCATGACGGTGATAAGAGTCGTTGTTTGAGCGTTCTCATCCCCCTCCGTGACGGAGTCCGATAATTCCTGTCATTACGTGCAGCACGTAATGTAGGAGAGGATGGTGAGTCCGCTGACATCCTTCGACGTCACAACCTTTGCTGTTAGGACATTGGTGGCCCAAATGATCGCCACTTAAGGTGGCTCCTAATAGTTTAAACATTCCCATCATGATATATCTATGATATTCAATCACAGCTACACCAGTAAAGTTAAGAGAAAACGTTTAGTACAATTTTGTAAACACTTAACCAATGAACAAATTTAAGTGGCTACAACATCAAAATTTGTTACCATGGCAATGTCAGAAGAGGCCAAAAAGACCACATTTTCAACCTTTTGAGGCTAAAAACTTCAAAACGGCTCGGTGAAATTTTTTGATTTTTATATATTTTCGTCTTATATACATAAACATTTGTGCCAATTTTTCAAAAAATCTGTACATAGGATTCAGAGATATGTCATTTTTACATAAAGTTAAGCTCTCAACTCTATGTACAGAATTTTTAAAAAAAATTGTCAATATGTTTCTCTTGCCAATTAAACAAAAATATATCGAAAACAAAAACTTTAACAGTGTAGTTTATAAGTTATTAGCCTCAAATGGTCCAAAATAGCGTATTTTTACCTCTTTTCGCGTTGCCATGACAACGAATGATGACGTCATTTGGATACCATTTCAGGTAAAAGATTTTTAGCCACACCATCGGGCTAGCTGTAATGGAATGCAAAAGACGAGAGGGCTGAACAATATGGAGCCACCTTAAACACCGAAAACATAATCCAAACTGTTTGGCTGCCTCCCATCGTTTCTCTTTCGACCATCCTTCGAAGACTTTACACTTGTCGATACTGTGCTTTTTTCCACATGTTCTACATGGCTTTTCTCTTCTCCGGCTTTCATTACCTGAATTTTTATTTCCGTCTTGTCGGTTTGCACCGAACGATTTGCCAGACTTCCCACTTACGTCTCGACGAAGCCACTTGTTGCTGTCCTGTTTCCGCGAGTCCTCCGATTTTGAAGTGAAACCGTGCTTTACTTCCGACGCTTGCATTTGAAAATCCGCCTCTTCAGCGACCCATTCGTTAAGGGTTTCCATCGATTCGTGTTTTCCTTTTTCTCTCACCCATCAGTAATACTGCTTTAGCGAATTTTCGGGGAGCTTTTCCACCACTATTCCGTAAAGGGTGCCGCCCGATAACTCTGCGTGAAGACCATTTTCTTTCAAAACAACAACAGTTCTCTCTACAATATCGCAATTTGTCAAGTGATTTCGGATCACTATCCACAACCGAATTCATTTTGCGTAGCTCGTCAAGCTGCGACTGTACTTTTCGACGATCTCCTCCATATTTTCGTTCCAGTCTGGCTTTAGCGGCGTTGTAAGCTGCCTCAAAGTAACCAAGACCTTTGATTTCTGCGCCTCTCCCCGCAAACAACTTTCCAATCTCAGCATCTTATACTATGGCGAAAGCGATGATTTGTCTACACAAGTCGAAAATGTCGCAAACCATTGCTGAAATTCCAATTTATTTCCATTGAAGATGGGTATTTTTATTCTCTCAAGGTGTTTATTTGGATAATTGTTGACGTCATGTGGAGATTCGTTTTCCGGTGCATGAGTGATCACTGTCCACGAAATGCTGCCTGAAGATGCCAAAAAAGAACGCGCTTGGCTTGTTACTTGATCTACTCGATCGACAAGTGAATCAGCTTCATCGCTTTTCTTCTCCTTCTCAAGCTGCAATTCCAAGTCCTCCATTACGGCCAAGGCATTTCTTTTCTTGTCTTCAATAAGTGCTAAAATTCCTTTAATGCTCTCTCGATCTGGTTCCATATCTGATAGTTTCACAGCCAGATCCATCAGGACTCTGGTGATGGCCGTTTTTAACTCGCTTTTAGGAAATGTTTTGTTCCGATGACTGTCCGTAAATCCGATAAGTCCAAATTCGAAGAAATAGCGCCGATTGTCCGAACACAAACAGTCACCACAACGATTCAACAACAATAACTACTACTAATTAATTAATAACGCTTGCGCATTAATGACGTCACATAATTTTGACCTCCTATGTGACTCAGACAAACAAACTATTCCATGTGTTATCTGCATAAGAATATTGTATGGGAAAGTGGTGTTGGCGAACACTTTGATTCGGCTTTTATCGATATTTGCGTAAGAAAATCAAACACCCCCGGCAAACACCCGGGTCAATGTTGAAGAGAAAACCTAAAAAATTATTCTTGGAACATCTCACACTTTGGCGAAAATGCAAAGAATTGATACAGAGCGGCAATTATTATTGTCTGAAAGATTTAGCCTGCGTAGCTGGCTGTTTTTTTGTTGGCGCGCGCGATAATTCGCGAGCGGCGAAGCCGTGAGAAACTGCCTGCTCGGTATCGTGGGCTTTTTGAGTAGTCTGTACGCCGGCGTACGGGCCGTTCTGATTGGTTCTAAAAGGTAAACACGTCAATGAAATGGTTATGCGATCTCCCAAAGGAGACTAGAGTTGCCACGCGAAAACCAAAATCAAAATGGCAGACGAAGTGTTGTCCAAAGCTTTGGCATCTCTCAATATTCGACGAGAAGATCGAGAAAGAAGAGACGTCATGGCAATTTTGCCTACAGGTTTTGGAAAGAGTTTAATCTTCACAATGTTTGTGCTTGCCATGGAGCGAAGAACGCTGTGGCTAAATGCCCGGCAGCCGGGCACGGTCTAAAATATAATAGACTATGCCCGGCAGTCAGAAATTTTCACAAAATTTTCACTGAAAGGCTCTTTCAACCCTTTTGAGAGTATTCGATGTTCGTTTAGAAATGTCAAGCGCTTCCAAAAATTATTTTGCTTTTCCAGTTGACGAAATAACCAAGCTTGGGCATACCGTAAGATCGCTGTGTTCTCGACGACACTTAGACTCGCAGTTAGAAATTTTCACAGAATTTCTACTGAACGTCTCACTCAAACTAAAGAGAATTCAAAGTTCGTTTAGAAATGTCAATTTTTGGGAATCGTTTTACCTTGTGTAATTAAGATCAACACAAATAACTAAGCGTCTGGATAATAGCAAGCAAGTAATAATTTTTAAAGCAACGACAACTGACTTGATTTTAAAAGACATGTTTCGACAATCCTTTGTCATCTTCAGTTTGAAATTTTAAGTTACAAAGTTGAATTTATACTAAGTAAATGAAAATGCTAATGAGAGAAAACACCTTTGACAAACAAATGAAAGAATGTGTGACAATACGTGATTAAAAAGAACGTTTTAAATTAACATGATGCAACTGTTGGTTCAAAGAAGGTTGTTCCCATCTGATATGTAAAGCTTCCTTTATCTTAAGCTGAAAATTGGTGGAAGCATGATCTAAGATATTAAAACAAATAGGTGAACATAAACTGTGGCATTCTTTAGAGTCTTCCAGGTGTTTGAATACGTGAGAGGCCCTATCAGTGTCAAGGAAGCTTTCCATATCAAATGGGAACAACCTTCTTTGAACCAACAGTTGCATCATGTTAATTTAAAACTTTCTTTTTAATCACGTATTGTCACACATTCTTTCATTCATTTGTCAAAGGTGTTTTCTCTCATTAGAATTTTCATTTACTATTTCAAACTGAAGATGACAAAGGATTGTCGAAACATGTCTTTTAAAATCAAGTCAGTTGTCGTTGCTTTAAAAATAACTAAGCACTCAGAAATATGAAAGAGGATAAAATCAAGAAATGCGCACTGATCTAATAGCATCCATTCCGAATTTAAGAAGTAATGTGCAGGC